>JAOTQQ010000017.1:368333-403948 GCA_026546715.1 Gallinago undulata | reverse complement strand
TCCTCTCTGCCCAGCTCTCCAGCCTGTCCAGGTCACGCTGGATGGTGGCCCAGCCCTCTGGAGTGTCAGCCAGCCCTGCCAGTTTGGTATCATCAGCGAATGTGCTGAGGATACACGCTGTCCCCTTGTCCAGGTCATCCTGCACCACGATACCCCCCCATTGCCCGGGGCTGCAAACAGATTTTGCTGCTTTTGCTTTTAGGGGAAGCTGTGGACTGGAGACTCGAGCAACAGGAAAACTGCTGTATTTAACAATTGTATCACTTTGCTTTAGCTTCAGAGTTTCCTTAATTTATGTAAGATCACACTCAGGGAATGTTTCTTACCTTTAACATTTCAACTTGGTTTCCAAGTCCCTTTGTGCACAGTTCCATGACTGAATAGGAACAGAAAGTGTCCCTTATTTTATACTGGCTGACAGTAGATAACCAGAGAAAAAGATTGGATTCCAGCTCCATAGGAGGAATTAAAATTGACTGGTGCCCAGAATATACACTGCGAAGAACATTAAGGAAGAAAACATTTTTTGTATAGCATGTAGTTATCTTTAAATTAATATTTACTGTATTTTCACGGTGGGACTCTGATCTGAGGCAAGCTGACAATAGCTCCAATGCCCACCTTCACTAGCAACATCATTTTAAACATACAACTTACTCTACAAGAATAATATTTCATACGCACACACACTGTCAGAGTGAAGAGACCTGGCTCAGCCACATAGTTTACAGAACGAGAACTCCCTCACTGCAACATATAATCAAGGAAGAAAGGCAAGAGAAACATTCTGGAGCCAGTAATATTTGGCAGCACAAACACACATAATATAAGAAAGGATAACATCTCGCTAATCCGCAGGAAAAGGGAACATATTATTTTCAGTTCAAAGACAAATTCTCCCCTTACTATAAATTAGTAATTTTGGTAATGTCAGAATGCCTGTAATTACACCAGATAAAGTCGTGGACTGCCATTTCCCGTTTTTATCCAGCCAAGAGTTAATCTTTTCCTTTTTCCCCTCAAAAGCTGTACCTGCAGAGGCACCAGAGCACAAACCCCAGGCCACAGTAGGGGTCGAGACAGATCGCGATCTGCCGGGAGGAGTAGAGCTCGCACTGAAGCTTGATGGCCCTGCAAAGGCCACTCACGGCCGCGTGGGACATCTGCAACACAGGAGACAGAGAAACCCTGCTGAAATTCAAGGACATCAAAATAGGACTGTATCAGGACACATTGGTAAGAATAAAGATAGTTTTGCCTTGAAAACACTTCTCCATAAACTGTTCCTTCTTCCTTTACTTTCCATAGCAGCGGCAGAGCACTGCGGGACCCTCTGAGCCACTTCAAACCAGAAACAGTGATACCAACAGCTACTGCTTAAAAGCTTTAGGCATCTCAGGCTTCAAACATCATGAATGACAGCCTAAGGGTTTCATTTTTCAGTTTCTTATCCTCTGTCAGCTGCATTCCTGTCCTGCCCTTGGTGGGGGAACGCGGTGGCTCGCAGGGCTCCCCGGCAGCAGCAGAATTCCTGATGCCTGCTGCAGAGCCCCCTGTTCCTACACTGCAGCACAATATCACACTGCATCCAGAGTTTTACCAAAACAAAAGCATGGTCTTTATTTAAGCTACCAGAGCTGCTTTGGTGGAAGTTGAGATGAGAGGTGGTTCAGAACATCAGCCAAAGACAAGACACCAACCCCCCCCTCGATATCTAAGCCCGTTTTCCTGTACCTTTACTCCTGTGAGCATGCCCGTTGTGGAAACACTAAAATCTAGATACGCCAACATTTCAGCTGTAGGTGGCTTATAGATCTGAGACAGCCGCTTCCTGGGCAAGTCATCTGTACAAGAAAGAAACAAACATGGTTAATTTTGGATTACTGAATTGGTATTTAAAAGAACACAACTTGCAGAACACCCAAGATGGACAATAAAGCTTTCTATTCATTCTCTTTCCAAAAGACTAGTATGAAAAGACTCTTGCCAAAGTTCCCACATAGAAAATCACTTATTCTCAGGAAAAGGGAGAAGAGACCAACTCGCTCTTGTCTTCAGGAAATTAACAGATCTCTAAAATATTTTTTAGAGCAAAATTATTTTCCATGCATGGCTCAACAAATGCAGAAGAGATGTTGGTAAACAAGGTTAGACCTAGCTTGTATCTTGGATTGTTTTTCTAAATATTCAAACAAATTCTTAAGAGCCACCCAGTTAGCATCAGAAATGGGAAGTGGTCCCTTTGGAAGTCAGAAGTAACCCCTAGGCAGAACCCCAAAACTTCTTTTAGCCCACAGACCACACCTGTGTCAATGATGGTTGGCCAGGTTTTCACATCTACAGCAGCAGCTGCCTCTCTGGATTTCAGAAGTCTCATTAAGGTCTGGGTTGTGAGAATACAAGCAGCTTTGCTGACCTAAAAAGATAAACACTTACTAAAAAAAAAAGAAAAGGAAGACAAAAGCATGTCCCAGTGGCACTGTCACTGCAAGATCTAATGTTCAGAGAGTGCATTTTACCATCTGTAGCCAGCTTCCCCTAACGAAACTGCATCAATTTCTTTGGCTTTTGCAACAGCACGCTCTGCTCTTCCTTCACCAAAACCCCAAAACACAGAGTAAAATGCAAATAACCACGTCAGAGCAGGCAAGACCCAATACCCGCTCTACATCTGGCTTTCTGCCCATGGTTATAGTGAGGAGGCTCCTTTCCTGCTTACGGGCCTTGGAGAGTAACCAACAGTGGGATCTGCGCTTGCCCAGCACTCAGGAGTGTCAATGGGAAACTTTAAGTACTAATAACACGTTCATATCCCTCAGAAACCACCTTTTTTATAGCAATTCATCTTGCACACAAGGAGAGGTAGTTCTCTCTTGCCTTTCATGAAGGAAAACACTGTCTTTCAGCTACAAGATGTGCTTCCACCACTGCTGTCGTGCAGCAGCACAGGCGCGGGGACCACGGTGTCGGCCACCGCAGCCCGAGAGGCCGAAGCGAGAGCCCCGTTACTCACTTCCACGATCATTCGCACGGTGGGCAGCGTGGCAGTGAGGCTCTGAGCGTGAGGCGGTCGGACGGTCACGGGGATGCAGCCAGCGTACAAACAGCCATAGAAGGCGGTGATTAGCTCAATGCCTGCAAGGACAGGACAGGCTGTAGTGTGGGACACTGGTGACACCAGCCTTTCCCCCCCAGGTACTTTTTCTCCAAGCATCGGTTACAATTTCCTTTAGGAGAAGGTACACACACCGTCACTTCTACAGCCCAGATGTGCAACAGAAACAGTTCCAACACCGGGGGCAGCACAAGGAAGCTAAGAAAGCTTGGGATAGGGAAAGTAGAGAAGACATCACACAGAAAACCATCTGGGTCTTACAGGAAAAGAATGTTCCGAGTGTCACATGGCTCACGAGTCAGTCGGGACAGAACAGCACTGTCGGACAGGGCAAGAGGTATGCACCACAGCACCTCTCAGTAGCAGTGAGCAGCTTATGCGGGCCGAGTGACAGAGCCACGGGGCAGAGCAGGCAGAGCCCTGTCCCACGGCTCCCAGCTGCAGGAAAGGAGCCCGCAGTCTCACATGTAGCACCCATTTTCTGAACAGCTGAAGGCGTCGGCATCAGCCTCTACCAGAAGCCACTGTCTCATAGCAAACTATAGGTTTTCCCTGGATGCCAACGTGACTTCAGACAAATAACATCTGAAACAAACACGAGTTGAGAGGTCTCTGGCAGGGCCACGGGTGCAACTCTCCAACACAGGCCATTTCCAGTAACTTTGCAGTGACGGGTCATACTGGTGATCTCTGGTAACCACAGAAAGGCCCTGAAGCTTTTATTCTACACATCGTGACACAGCAGGATCCAGCCTTCTCAATCAAAAGGTACAAATGGGCTTTTCCAAAACTCTAGAGAATCAAAGTTGGAGTCCTGATAGTACAAGACATTAGGACAGCCCTCTCTGCAGTCAGAACCAGATCTGTGAGTTCTGCGGTCCCTACAGTACTGCTGTTTCCATGCTCTCTCCTGCATTTCCAGATCTCAGTGAGATTTCAAAGAAAGACCAAGCTTCGTTTCCACAGTGGGACACAGTCATTACTAAAGCTTGCTTACCAGGAGGATAAAGAAGCACCACATTGTCTCCTGCATTGAGATGTCCTTTGTCAAACAGAACTGATGCAATTCTCTCAGCTTTTTTGTGCAACTGAAGGCAGGTGGCTGTGCACACAGTGGTTCCCTTGAAAGGAGACAAAAATACTCAAAACAAGGCCTGGCACAACATGTGTCAGCAAAATGGCTGCTGAAAAAAAAAAACCAAACCAACCAAAAAACTTGCTTGCTAGCGTCAGTCTATAGCTACTAGTTATCTATACCTATAGGCTGCTGGCATTCAATGAGCCATTTATCCACTATGGTATCAAAAAGGTAGAGACAGAGTTAGAGCTGCTCTAGAAAAATCTACCTTCCAGGGAGTCAGTTCAGGTCTTCTTGCACCAGAACCTTGCCAGAATATACTCAACAGGGATACACCATTAAATGATACAGGAACCAGTGGGACCTACAAACACGCTCAGTTTTAATATGAAGCACTGAACCACAACAGTCATTTATCTCAAGTGACCTATAGGTTCAAAGGTTCAAATTTTAAGTTACAAATCTATGGGCAAAATCTGGTACAGAGACTAAAGAGAGGGCACTGGAATGGGCAAAAGATTTTAAACAGAGTCTCAAACTTGCACTGAATAATAACATGCTGCGGACCTCAAAAAAACCCCAACGACCCAGCACTGAATGTACCTTGGCATTTAATAAAAGGAAGAGTGGGTGGTCAGGAGTTGCTTGAGCTCTCCACTGCAATACCTCTGTCAGGAACTGGTGCTGAAACAAAGAGGCAGTAATTAAACACTGGTGTTTCTACTTCAGAGGCAGTATTTAAGTCCAGTTCATGTTGCTGCTTTGTATTCAGCTGCAGGGTAAATTCTTTTCCCATTCTCTAGTTGTAATAAATACTGATTTACCTTTTTAACTAAATCATTGTCTTCTATTTGACCGAGGTCTCTTCCAGATGCTTGAGCGATGCGCTTCCCAGCAACCAGGTTCCCCACCATCACAGAGGCAGGGCCAACACCTGTTGATGAAGAACAGCCGCATGAAATCCGGACTTTTGATGTAAATAGGAAGGAGCAGGCCTAGAACTGCAATCTGCAGGACGGCAAAGGACCTAAGATTCTCTGCAGGATCCCACTGCTTCTGGGCATGGGCACAAGAAGAGAGGTAATGAAACCTCACTGACAGAGTTCAGAAGGCGTTGCTAGTCTCCTGGTCATCAGCAGAGAGAATCCCAATGAGTTTTAAGTAGGAATCAAAATTCCTGACTGACACGTGCAAAGAGAGGCCCTAAACAGGCTCCAGCCTCAGGCCGCAAGACAAGCTCTGGTCCCTGGCACGTAGGACACTCAGTGCCGGAGGCACCACACGGCTTCTTAGGTCTGAGACTGTGAACTTCAGTTCATTAACATTAAAGGGGCTTGTGTTACCTGGTTGTTTCTGCCTGGGTTTTGGCAAGTTCGTCACACACGTGTGCGGGCACATGAGGATGTTGCATGGATGCAGAGAGCCCTCCAGAAAGTGCTGCTTAGTTTGAGAGATATGGATCCCTCCCAATGGCGTTTTTGGCAGTGTATTGGCTGGCACAAGAGCAAGGCAATAAACACCCACTTGGTGAATGCTGTCAATTGCCTAGAGAAAGGAAAGACAGTCACTGGAGTTCTGGGTCCTACTGGACACAGTCTGCTGCTACCAGCCACAATGACATATTGCAAGACAAATCCCTGCATGGGTGGTGTCCACGCCAAGGGCAGGGGGGTTGGAACTAGATGATCTTTAAGGTCCTTTCCAACCCAACCCATTCTACAAGTCTATGACTTACAAGGTACTGGAGGAGCAAGTCAGTCACTATTATTCCGTTTCACCTCTGTAACAGCAGCAAGCCCTGTGGTAAGAGCTTGTAAGTATCCCTGCCTTTATCATCCGTTTCATGTACAAGAAATCCTTTTTTAAATCTTTCGTGACCAAAATCCCAAAATATACACAGTTGCTTGATGAATCATATGATTCTGATCTTCAGATTTTATCCATCTGCCTCCTCTGAACCATCACACTCCAATCCTTTTTGTCTGCCTCAGCGTTCAGGCATCTAATACATTATTCAGACCACCAGGTCTTTTCCCCCGAGTTTACCTCCTTCACAACCTGAAACAACACTCATGAGAATGACCTACATGCAATGCAGGCAGCTCTCAAAGCAAGTATTTGCTGCTCATTCCACTTACTTAGGGCTACACTAATTCAGCTGTTTTAACCTTTCTCTGCTTACTCCCTGAAAATGCATCTCCGAAGGATAAGGGTGACTTTAAAGTGTAACTTTGAGCACCAGCATGAGCCGAGACCAAAAGCAGAACTCCTGAGCCCGAGCACTGAATCAGCTTTGCAGTGCTGAGAGGCAACTGTGTTTCTCTACACGGTCATCTTGCTAGAACAAAGCTGACCACTTTCAGTGCCTGCGCTATTCTGCGTTGCAGCCGCATTCCCAGGACCGTCAGGACACAATGGAACAGCTTGTGCACAGCAGATGTCCCCAGCTTGTGACCCTGTAAAAATACCTTGTGCCAAGAGGGATCATGAGCCTGTGCTCTTTCCATCTGGGGTGTGCTGATGGCCTCTGATCTGCCCACACACCAAAAACCTGCACAAACTCACCTCGTTCACCTACGCCATGGGCTCACCTGCAGCACTCGACTCATCCACTGAAAACTGTCCTCTTCAGATGCATCTGGCCTCTGCTCTGCAACCACCACAATCCTCTCGTCGTAGAAGACAGACACTGAGAACACAGCGATCCTATGGGAAAGGGAAGAGCCATACTGGCACAAATTCCAGTTTACTCCTTGGGAACAGGAAGCCAAGGAAACAGACTGAAGACAGAACTTGTAAAAAGAGAAACAAACCCATGGGGCAAAGACAGAGAGAAAATATTAGACAAGTAAAACTGAGTCAGAACAGAAAGACTTTGAGGATGGTAAGGGATTAATTCCACCTTCTGATGAAATTTCTATAGAGCGTAGTCCCCTGTCCTCTCAACCTGCCATCACATTTCTGTTCCAAGCTGTGGCAAATCACCAAGGCAATAAAAGCTTTAAAAGCATCCACAGGATGTAGGGGGCTTAAAATCTCCTGTTAAGTCCTAGAAACTTGAGCTCAACCTTGCCTGGGGGTGTAGAAAATTATATCCACAACTGCTAAATAAAATTAAATATCTTTGGACACTAATGAAACTCTTCCTTGCTGCAGAGCACCAGCCAGCAGAACCAACTACCACAGAGACTTAAAAGTAAATTCTGCAGAGACAGAGAATTAAATTCTCCGTGTGGCCAACTTATCTCGTTACTTGATTCCATCCCCTGAAGTACACAGACTTGATGAAAAGCCAGACAGGATAGTGGGGAAAACAGACCTGTGTTGGGCAGAATCAGACCAATTGCTGTCTAAACCAAAACCGTATTTACTTTAACTGAGCTTCTGCCCCAGAAAACCCATTACTGAAGAGAAATCGAAGAACATAGCTGTTTGAATGATTTCTTCTTCATACCTGAAGGAACCTGTTTCATTATGTTACATGCAGAAGCTTGTGGGAGGGGTAAGGTTTATTTTGCTAACCTTCCTCTGTAAACTGTTTTTATTGACTCTACTGCCAATCCAGTTGCTACGATGTCATCGGCATTATGTCTGCGTCCACTGACGGTCAGCAACCCATCCATTTTTCCAACCACAAACACCAGGCTGCCCTGAAAGATAAAAAAGTATCTGCGAGTAACCTACATGAGGTGGATATTCAAATGTCTTTGATGACTTGCATATTTTGTAACTATGACTACATCAATGGAATTTGCATAAAACACCTTTTCTTTCTCTTTAAATCGCATCATTATGGCTAAACCAGGAGAAGCATTTTAGGCACCCGGTGAGGCAAGACACTCCAGTGCTCATAGCAGAACCACCATAAGAAAAGCTTCTCACATTTGGCTGCAGAAGAATTAGCAATCTGAGAATGTACCAAGAAGCACAGTAAGGTTCAGTAATGCCAGCGTGCTGGAACAGCAAGGCAAGGGTTCCTACGGACTCAGGGAAACCCATTAACTTCTGTAGCCAAACGCTTTTGGTTTAAACATTCAAGGCTGTTAGCAGAAACAACAGAATATAGCAAGGCCCCAACACTCTGTTACGTACGGGTCCAACAAAGCCCAGCAGGCCGGAGCGGACAAACGGCACGTCGCCCACCGGGGAGCCAGCCGAGTTCATCGGGATAACCTGCAAGAAGAAGGGAGAGCACTGCAGGAAAGGGGATTTGCCCGAGGACACATCCCCCATGTCAAGAACTGCACTGTGTGTGAGTGGAGTGGTGAGAAGGGGAGGGAATCCTTGGTGCCGTCACCATTTTAGCACCGTGGGAGACCTTTATGAAAGGGGAACAGTGAATATACCTAACCCTAGGGGTTTTCCAGTGTATCTTTTTAAACAGCAACATTAACGCAAGTTACAAACCCAAGAGATTATACAAGGCTATCAGTTCTACACAGGAAATAGGGAAAGAAAGATGCATTCTACTATACACACCTCAAATGTATTCTTTGTCACCCCTGCCAGTCCATAATACATCATTCCTCCTGCTCTGGAGCTAACACAGATTTCACCGATCTCATCTGTTTTACAGAGCTGAGGCGGTCCATCAGGTTTCACGATACACATCATTCCTAGGGCAAATTGCAAATTGTTAAAACTGTCCCCGGGCTGTGCCTTGTATAAGAGCTGACACATTTCATGGTGACAGGGACAACAGCCTGTGGGGACTGTCCCCCCCCTCTCCTGAGGCTGAGCACGGAGAAAACACTGACCGCTGCTTCTTTTAAAAACATTCCAGACCATTTGCAAAGAGTTCTTACAGGAGATTTCTGCACGTTTTTACCTCCTGGCATCACGTGGCCAACATCCTGGACAGTGAGAGCAGAGTTTTTATCTTCGGTGTTGACACGAATCACACCAAAACTCAGCCCGTTCATGGACAGGATGGCTCTTCCCGGCAAAGGTGCCCCAGGGACCCCAGGCCTTTGAAGGACACAAAATCAATACACTGAATCAGGCACACGGGCTGTTACTGGGCTCACATGAAGACACCACAGCAACAGAAATATGCATATTTCAGTGCCTCCGCTTTGCATTACAGATTTAAAACTGTGAGATGACATCACCTCCCAGAAGAGCCACACTGAGCAGTAAGTAAGAAATCATATTCCTGGGCACGTGCAGCTCTTCCAGCTCTTTAGCTTAGCCCAGTTAAACACCAGCTCCCAAGCCAGCTGATTGCAGGACTATTTATTAGAGAAGGCAGCAATGAACAGCAACAAACTGTGAAAATCACTGTTCAAAGTGATATCGAATTTCATCTCCGATTCACGAATACCACACTAGCGGCATAAATCAAGAGTAGGAAAAAGCAGTGCACAGGCTCTTACAGGCACTGTTGAGCTGTCAAGACATCTTAGAGGGAAAAAGCACTCACATCTTAGGAGAAATATTTACAAACTTGGCTATTGAATACCTGGCTGCACACAGTAAATGTCAGTGGAGCTTATTACACACTTAAGTCAACTATGACCAACTGATGTGTGAAGAGGCCTCGGCCGAGATCACTTAATCCAGCGAACGGACTGCGAGGCTGCACGCCCATTACCTCCGTATTGCAATAGTCATCGCTTCTGGAGACGTGGCACATGGACAAATTGCTTCTGGCTTAAGCCCATGGCTCTGGAACAAGCTCAGGAAGGCATCACACGAGGAAACGGACCCTGGAAAGAAAGAAAATATGCCAGTATGTCTTAATTTGATTTTTAAAAGTGTTTGTAAAATAACCTAGAAGCGCATGCAGTGTATTTGCAGAGTAAACACACTGCATCACTTCTATAAACCACAGGTGGCATCTTCCAAGACACCCCCCACAAAGGGTCTCAAGTGCCTCCTGAATGGGACTTGGGAACTGGCGTGTTCTCTTGGACAAGTCTGCTTTTCTCCCCCAACCTGCTTCAGTTACACGCTCACGGTACAACAGGCTTAAAGTACTTTCCAAACCTCCAACAGTTACTGTACATACACAAGGTATGTTTCCACATGGGATGCATAAGCAAAACAGGTCTAATGGTATTCCAAGTATCCCTTCCAGTTGGTGCCATCTAGACAAACATTCTTTAATCCTTTTCACTAACAACATTCCTTGCAGATTTTTCTGGGAATTTTCTCCCCTTCAAAGTTCTTCTTAAAAGCCTTTACCTTAACCCCCAATCTTGCCATGTCTCCCAGAATTCCGTTTTACCCACAAGAGCTCCCCTTTCAATTCTCCCGTTTCTGCCTTTGCAGCATCATTCACAAGTCGTACTCGAAGGACGAAAGCAGAGAAACCGCCTTGCCTGGAGCTCACATCCCACAACCCACAGCTCCGTGTCACGCCCAGCTGTCCTCACTGAAATCTTCCCCGAGGGTTCTACAAACAGAGCAAAGCGCGGAGAAACCCGTCTCCTGGAAAGAGCAGGATGTGGATACTCACAGGGATTCGCACCATCGGTTACAATCAGCATGCGCAGAGAACTCAAACTGACATCTCTTTGGTCTCGATGGGCCATCATGGCCCAGTGCAAGTCTCGACACTTGACTAAAGCAACTTTTGCTGCAAACCAACATAAAAAGGATCTAAGGACAAATGCAAGCTTTCCATGAATCATTTTTTGTATGAATACACACTCTAACGCCCCCAAATGAGAAAGCTGTCACTAAAGCAAGCAAGCCTTAATTAATTGAGCCCGCAGTAACAGCAAACCCCAACATACAATAGCATCTGCTGTGGCACACAGGCCGTTTGCCCACCGCCTGAGCCAGGGTCTGTCGCTATTGCAGCTCCTCCTCCAAAGCACATAAATCATTAACACCATCTGAATGTCCTGGGTGAAGACTGGGGACTGATGGACCTCGCTGTGCTCAACTATGTTCTTGGACTCATGAAAGGCACTGGCTTCAAGTACACAGGTCGCGAGGTCCCCGTCAAGTGCACTGACATTCACACGGCATATTGTGTATATTTATATGTATATTTATATTTATATGTATATTTAGAAATATTTGTATATATATTTATACATATTGTATATTAAAACACACACACACATATATATGCATATATTTAAAAATAAATTAGAGTTTCGACTCTTGAGATTTGTCACGGGAGAGCAAGAAGACAGGCTCTAAAGCATTTGTGATTTTAATGCCCACCGCTCATTTATCCTGGGAACTTCAAGCTAAAGCTGTGGAATACACACAGTTACCTTTGTGGGCATGAACTCTCTGCACCCAAGAGAGTGGACAGGTTTTCATTACAGAATATGGCACACTGATAGTATGTAGCTTGTTCATTACATTCTGAAAAATAGAAAAAAGATTTTTAGACAAGGGCTCACAAAACCCATCATGAAGCAGAAATAGGAGTCACCCTCACTCCCCGTCAATCCCTGCTGCACTATGAATTCACATAAGGTTTCTGAGGATGCTTCTACACTTCCCCTGGAGAACTACAGATCTACCAGGGAGAGCAACAGGTGACTTAATCGGCAACAGTCCTCAACCACCTCCTCAAATATCATAATTATAAAGAGCTATGAAACGCTTCAGAAAGTCCTTGCAGGCCCCACTCACCGTCAGAATGCCATGCCACAACCCTGCATCCTTCTTAAAATCCAAAACATTCACTATCGTTTCACCTGGGAAAAGAAAGTTGTAGTTTTGAAGTGAAATGTGCCAGGACAACTGTGACCATTATTTATGCTGGAATTTGCTTATGTTTGAATCTGTCAGATCTGCTCCAGGAGGCACACACCAGCCTTGTTTGTCTGATTATACATCTTACTAGTCAGAGCTCCTTGTTATGCAAAATAACACAACTGAACATCAGTTTAAGAGAAGGAACACATCCCAGAAAGTTGCAAGAAAATGACATTGCAGCCTGTAACGTACATCAGAAGAACAGGAAGGGTCTTAACCTCATTATGCAGGAGCAGCAGCACGGGAAGAGAGAACATCATTCAAGCACTGACTCCCAGAAGCAATGGAAATCAAAGTGATGGCTTCCAAAAGACAAACCCTGCATTTTAAAGTACTATGACGAGCAGCTCTAAAAATAAAGTTTCAGTCATGGATACATAAATTAGCTTGATTTACAAGGTAGACCAGACTAAAACCATATTCTATAGCAGAACTGTCTGTACTCCCACCAGCTGTTTCCAATCTCCATTTCTGGATTAGCCAAAAAGCCTCATGCAACTTGTACAGAACCAGTTTACGCACGAGGCGCTTTGATATTTACACACATTATCAAGAATAAAAGTTTGGAAATGCATTTTAACGGGTGATTTATCAGTACACCAAGAGAAATACTCCAGTCCTTTGGAAAACGCTTCCCTTTTCATTCATCTGAACAGACTTGTTAACTTTCTAGACATGATGCAAATCCCACTTTTTACTCCTCTTCACTACGGCAGTGAAAGTGACGTAGATTGGGATGGAAAAGAGTACAGGCAGTCTTGAGTTTTGGGGAGAATTAATCCATAACTCCTCCCTCCCACCTTTTTTTTTTTTTCAGTAGGTACTATTGCGTGCTGGTTACTCACAGACAGCTGTTAAAAATGAGAGGTAACCACCAAACATGATGTCGCTAAACCTTCGTTCCTCTGATGTTTCTGTGACATCACCCACCTTCAGAATAGTTGCAGGCCTGAGACAAGGCTTGACAGTGAGACAGCATGGCAACGCGAGACACCGTCACTCCCATAACGCTGCCCTCTTTGCTGGTCTTGTACTGCAGGGGAGGGGAAAAAAGGTCAAGCTGCGGCTCTGGATCCACATACGAAGGAAATCAAATGACAGAATCCACATTAAGTAGTTCTGTTTTTCTAAAGCTGCTGAGACATACTCTAAAAAGTTCCTGCTTGTAGGTATCTTGAAGGTATCTAGCCTGTTTGAAGGTATCAGCAAGGCTCAGCATAAAAAATATAGTTATTCAGGTAGGAAACACGCTCAGCTAACTCCAGAGGGAGAGGAGACAGAGGGCAATTGAATGACTTTGTGTTTATGTCACTATTACTACTTCTCACAGCGTCATCTCCTGCTCCTGCAAGGGAACTGAAAAGCCAATTTGTAATTTCAGAATAGCCAATTTACTGTTACTGCTTAAACCCCTGGAATTCCTGGAAGTTGCCGTACTGAGGTGTACAAATGAAAATAAGCCCCTCTAGGAAGAACATTAAATTCAAAATGCTGTGGGCTTAAGCACTTTCAGAAATCTCTGTTATCAAGCACACTATCTCAGAGAGCTCAGTTGTCTCAATTACAAGCTTTCTGGAACTAGAACAGTGTTCAACTAATTTCAAGCAGGGATCAAGGCCACAAAGAAATTAAAAACTAAAATAAGCTTCACAGCAGGTTGTACGCAGTGAAAGGCTTGTTTCAGTGGCTAGAAACTGGGAAGTTTAAGGTAGTGAGGTGCAAGTATTATCTCCCTGGTGATTAGAACATTAAATTCAGCTCACGGAAACTACTTTCTATTCCCCATTCACTACTTACCTCAATATATGCTGGCTCAGTTCCTGCTGCTGAGATGTTGGGCTGCCAGTCCTTAGGAGATTTGGAGAGATATTTTGAATCTGTCACAACCCATTTGAGTCTGGGCCAACCTAGAGCCAAAAATAAAGTGGAATATTAATATCAGTTTATTTATTGAGGGATTTACATTCTGCAAGAATACGCTAAACCCCCGTCATTTGTCCAAGTTCAGTTACACAAGAACAACACTGATCTAAGCCAAGCTACTGGCCAGAAGGCTCATCTCGCTTCTCATCAGGGAGTTCAGTGGGCAACAAGGCACTTCCTTGGCTCAGGAAAGATCCCTGCAGTATTTCTAAATATAGCTTGTTTTATCATTAATAAAACTGCTTTTGAACCTGCCGAATGCCACTGAAGGGATCTGAGGACAGCCCTGGTGTGTAAGGGGGATCCACTGTGACTTCCAGAACCACAAGCGATTCTGTCAGACACACGGACCAATCTGTACCACGAGCATAAACCCGGCAGCACTTAAGTGACACCATCAGAGTTGCTCACTTTGTGATCCCCCGTCCCACTCATTCAGACTTCTGGCAACCACTGTCAGTTCAGCTATAGCAAAAGTACAATCCAAAGCAAGCATATGACCAGTCTAACCTTTAAACTGCACAATTTCCCCATTTTGCGTTTTTGGAAGTCCTTTCAGACAAACTTCCGTGGTGAGGGCCAAAGTAATACCACAGCTTCCCAGCAGAAAACCGATCTGCTGACCACCAGCATCCTGAGGGAAGAGGGGAGGGAAAAGTCATTCCTGTTTCCAGATGACATAAGCCAACTTTCCCCTTACCAAACCCCAAGGTTTGGTAATGCTCTGGGAACTGGACGGGAACGCTAGGGAACACACGGGGAAGAAGAAAAAAAAAAAAACAACATTCCCACAGTCTTCCCTTTGGTTTGTCCTTCTCTGTGTCCAGCATCTGGCAATGGCTTGAAACTCAAGTGACAAGCGCTGTCTGGCAGGGCTGAACGCCACCGCTTCTAAGCTTAGATAATAACACGTTTTGGAAGATGATACATATCCAGCACAAAGGCCTGCTGGGGAAATGGAGATGTGCTTACAAGCCAATAAAAGTCCATAGGAAAATGATAAGCCACCACAAAAATGCAGAAGGGCTCCTTAATCTCCTGCATACCAAGCCTGCTCTTTTCTATTCATTTTGTTAAAAAATGAAATGATTATGTAACTGGGGACAGACTGCAGAGAAATCTGGTGATTCTCAAAGGAAACTCTTTATGCAGAAACAAATATTGCATTGGCAAGACTGAAGTGCACTGGATATGAAATCCACTGAAAACAAGTGCTCATGCCCAGCATCCAGGCATTGAGCAAACACCATTTATTTTCATTAATGGAAGCCCAGAGGCTTCAAAGAGGAATGAGGAGACAAAAAACCCAAAACGTATAATTACACTGAAATAACAAGGCTCTCTTTCCCCGGGAACTAATTTCTATTGCACAATGATAAAAACACTGAAATGAGGTAGCTCACTGAGAAATCTGATTGGGCAAATACCGGGAGAAGTCTTAATTTTGTATGTGGTTGCTATAGCAGTTGTCACATTGCAGATAAACAAAAGCAAAGCTCTGTGACTCCCCCAGGACACCAGCCCAGCTCACCGTTTCATTACCACCGCTCTCGCCATATGTTTGCCATTATTCTGTTGCTTTTGATTCCTCTTACAAAATCTATACTTTTAGACAGTCCTTGACATGGCAATAATAAGGCAACATTGCAAAAAGTCTGGTAAGGGTAAAGAAAAGGCTTCGTCGAGTAAATAATTTACAAAAAGTGCTTCCCAGTCTTCAGAAATACTTAGCACCTTCAGTCTCCAGCAAAGTCAGAAGAGTGGCAGATGCTAAGCGCGGCGGGAAATGAGACCCCATTCACACCCGTCAGAGGGCAGAGTCACGGTACTATCTGTACCCTCTAAATTATTTCCAATAACCAAATGAAGACTACAGCATTTAGGTGAATCAACCGCATCCAGCTATTAGCGCAGCTCTCTGGTCAATATGTTTTTTCATTTTTAACCAGCTATTCCAGGTTCAGTATGGTCTCGTGTGTCACATTGACACAGAGCTGCCCAGGCAGCAGCTGGACACTGGGAAATGCTGTCAGGGGCTGATGGTCTGACTTGGATTTCATCCCACGTCAGCCTATCGCTCCTTTAGGTTCCATCAACGTTACCTTTCTGGTAAGAGGTACCTCTATAGGCACTGGAATGACTTCTGCCAGGAGACAGCCGTAAAATGCCACCATAAACATGACGGGGTCATTGTTGGGATAAACAAGGGCTACCTACAATTCACAAAAATACTTTGTTAGTTGAAATACAAGGAAAAATAGCAAAGTTCAGCTCTACAGTGACTAGAAGTCAGAAAACTTTGTGTTATTTCACATTCTATGACAGCATTTTTCACAGGGCATCTTCAAGCGCTCTTTCTTCCACATAAGCCGCGTGCCCGAGTTCCTCCCGCAGCAGCGTCAGCGTTCCCTGTGTGCCCATACACCCAAACACGCACACACAGCCAAAACACAGACTTCTAAAGCTCTGTGTCTCTCCCAGAGGTGCAATGCACTTCCTTAGATGTATTTCAAAGTCCAGAGCCAAGAAGTTGCTTACAGAGGAGCCAGCAGGGTGGAAAGATCACAAGAGTTTCTTTCCCAGACAGCCTGTCCCTGGGATAAGAGTCTCGCTATTAAAAGAACAAGATTATAGCATCTGTGGTAAGTTAAAGCCCCCCAGAATTCCTCTTTTTACTTCAGAGGGAGAAGCAGACAGTCCCAAACTCATTACCCTATCTCCAGGTTTTAACACAGGTTCATTTTTGGTCCCCAGTTTATTAAGCAGTGTGTAGGCCAGCTTGAGACTTCTGCTCCACAATTTGCCTAGAACACAAAGAAGAGAGACTTGCACAACTCTAAATCAACCCAGTACACAGCAGAATATACCAACCGCTTTTACCTTCCGCAGTCACATCCTCCGTGGGCTCAACTCACCATACGTGAGGGTATAAACAGGTTTTCCTGTCACATCCAGCGCTGTCAGACAGGGGCACTTGGCCTGGGTGGTTCCCCAGCGCTGCAGCGCTGCTTCTAAGGCAGGAGGCCAGTTGCACACAACGCCCAGGGGCTCTCCCTTCACCGGGGTCATCTGGCGCCCCTCCGGCCTGGGCTGGTTTGGGTCTGGCTGTGGAACTGAAGGAAATCCAATTACGTTCCCGGTTCGTGTTTGCTCATTTGTTACCAGACACTTAGGCTGGAAAGACGCGCTAAAAAGAAATGCTCTTCCTCATCACCTTTAGGTTTAACCACCTCTATTGCATTTGGTTTCCTAGGAAAGCCCTCACAAAACCAAACATCCTGACCGTGGTCTTCTCCTAAGGTGCTGTTAAAAGGTATTCAATTCAACAGCGAGGAAAGGAACACAGACTGGAGAAAAGACAAACAATCTTACAAAACAAGGTTGTAATGAAATTATCTGTAATGACAATCCCTTGGGGGAAACTAATTAAGTAGCCTAAGCAAATGAAGGGGTTTAAAAAAAATAATCTATTTAAATATTTTTGTCAATAACTTTTAGCTATTGGAAGAAGTTGAGGAGGTCACTCAAAGCCCAGCAGTGCAGTGAGCTACTTCAAATGTTCATTTTGTATCAGACTATTCACGAGAGCTACTGGCTGCTGGGTGCAAAAAGTGAATCAGACTCGGCTTCAAAAGCAATGGCATAAATAAACGCAGCACTATGTGTGTGTACTCATCACAAGTGATTAATAAAAAGCTTACCTTCCACAATTTCTTCAAAATCATCCACAAAAAATTCTTTCAGGGGTGGCCTTTTAGGTCTTTTCAAGGTGTTGAGCAACTGCTGAATTTTTGTGGAGACTCTACTACTCACAGGAACACCTGGAGAGAAAGATTTGATCTAATGGAAGTGTTCATCATCTCTATTAACATTTACATCCTACCTCCCTCCACCAGCAGACACTTCCCTTGGTGTGCCCAGCTCAACTACTCACTTCTGCCTCTAAAGGCTGTGCCAGTGCGGGACAACAACAGTGTGATATCAGTTGTGTGTTAATTCAGTGGCCTGAAAACGCTCATAGTACAAACTCACTTTTAAAGCACTTACTCCCTTCCGGAGCCCGACTTCCATCCGTTTGACACCCCGTCCTTGCTGCAGACCCCAGCCCACAGCTCTGCGCCTCCCCGTGGTACAGACCCAGTGGCACTAGGCTGGCCGTGGAGGGAGGACGCCAGACCAGGAACAGCAATGTCACCCCTCTCCACAAAAGTTTATGCCAACCAGCTCAGAGTGAGCATTACCAGCTTCATGGGATTTTAATTATAGCGAAGAATTACATTATTTCATACATCTTACCTTTCCTTTGGGGGATTCTAGGACAAAAGCTTTTAAAAACAACTAACCTACCTATGCTTTTTTTTTTTTTTTCTCCTCTTAAAAAGTGGTAGAGAAGAAAAAAGCCTATTACCTCTCCCATGATTTTCTCCAGGTCAGTACACAGTAGGTAGTTGCTGCAAGGGAATGCGTTAATGCCATTGTCCAAACCGCACCATGGGAATGTGTTAATGCTGATGCCATAACCATTTCAAATTTGTGAAGTGTTTAAATGGGATACACTGAAGTCAAATGATTTGTTCTCCCAGCTCAAGCCCTTCCTTAACACCATTCTCATTTCTGGGTGCTCTGAAAGGTTCCGTACCATCAGCAGTATCCATGAGACTGGAGCGGTTTGATCCCTTGTGCATGCCCTTCACGATTCCCGAAGGAGGAAGGTCAATCGCTGGTGGGCGTGCTGAGGATGTGGAGGTAGTTGCTGTGACATCTGGGGGAACTGAGAAATTTTCTAAAGAGAGGGAGAAAATCGAGATGGCAATTAACATACACCTTTTATTATCAGACAGAACAAGCAAAGTGTTAGTTACCCGTTACCAACAATCTTAAAAATCTGATGGGTTGAGCGTGTGGGAGCTGTTCTTAATGGTAACACACTGCTTCTGAAATATTAAGTAGCTCTAGGAGGCACACATTATCTCTTCAGGAAAATATAAAACAAAGGCACAAGATGAGTGGCTTTGTCCATGTCAGGAAAGTGGTTCACCAAACCAGAATTCCTATTCTGGGTCTCTAACTTTCAAATCAAGCTACATCTCTTGACCTTCGGCACTGTAAAAACGAAAAAAAAAAAAAAAAAAAAGGTCTGAAATCCACATGAGCTCTGGAATATTCAAAGCCCAGAACAAAACTCTACATCACCTACACAGTAACCTCTCTTGCTAGAATTACACTATTTAGCTTTTTTGGCAGTAAGGGCTTTCTAAAACAAAACATGCAGCAGGCTGTTGACTAAAGCATATCAGCAAAACATCATGTTGGGTTTAAATTCCTTCCAGTTCGGTGGCTAAACAATATGAGCCTGCCCAGCAGTTAAATAATAAACTTCAAATCTAACGAACAGAGCAAGCTGAGTCTTACTTTTGCTTTAAGTTGCAAGAGACTCTTTGCTTTCCAGATGAGTTTGTAAAGCTTCAAAACTGCAAGTAACTCGGCATACTTCAGAAATTCTCATTAATTTTCTCATAAATAAGTGTTTTTTGCTTACGCAGGATTTCTTCATACAACACAGTAGGTTCAATCATCTAATAGGGCAAGAAAATTCTATTCCAGCTTAACAGAACCAGCAGCTGTTGCTTATGAAAGAAAAAACCCAACACTTTCGAAACTGTACGTTGGCTTGCACAGAGAGCCTGGAGGAAGGCAGGTACTGAATAATTCCCAAAGAAAGGATTTTGTGGCTGATTCCCTGCATCCCTCTTTCTAAGAAACAAAAATATCCATTTCTGCATACCTTTGGAGATACAGTGGTGAGGAATATTCCTCATGTATTGAACGTCTAAGATCACTAGGAGGAACCTAGAATTTGCACAACTGTAAACATTTGCAGGACTTGTTATTGCTCTCTCCAAAGATATGGATAAAATTGTATACGTGAGAGTTCCTATTCATTTAAATTAGGTGTTAACACAGGATGAATATGGCATCTATATAGCAAACCCAATTCTGCCAAAGATTTAAAACTTCTATTTTGCATAAACTACTAATTATATGAGATAGTAGTTATTCTGTAGTTGAAAAGTCAGATTACCTTAATTACAAAAGGTAGATGTGACTTTCTTTATGCTCCAATTAAAACCAGCCTCTCTGCTTCAAAGACACATTAATTATATTGGCTACATTTTATGGGCAATTTCCCCAGTTTTCCATTTCAGAAAACAACTTGCGTCCCAGCAAATAAACAAACAAAAATAACAGCAGTAAAAAAAATAGTAAGTGAAACAGTTAAAAACACCCGCACTTCTATGCACTGCTTGCCCCAAACCAGTTAAGCAGATGCAGAGAGCACACAAAATACAGACATCTCTTAGGATGCAGTAGTATCTGTAACAGCAGATAAAAAAAGACAAACATACACAGAGCAAAACCAAACTGCAATTTCATACAGAAGCATCAGCAGCAAGGAGCACCTCAGAGCCTCAAAAAACTGAGCCTGGGGTATCCAGATCTGTAGATTTTGCTCCGTCTTCTCCATACCTGGATGCTCTGATTGTTTCTCAGACTAGTCAGGAAAGATCTCTGCTAAATCTTCAGTCTGCTATAAGCACTTTCTGGAATGATGTATGCTTATTTGTGCACATATATTGCTGTGTTTGGTTCTTTTTCTTTCCTTTTTTTACTCTAACACAAACAATAAAGCGTTAGGCTAAATGAGAATGTTAAATCACAGCATTTCCTCCACTCAACAGGCAAAGCCACCCCTAAGGTATTCACCAGGACACAGATGCTGTACGCACAGTAGCCTCAAACAGCCGCAGACATAAGCACCACAGTTCACAGAGAAAAAGTCGTGCCCACGGAGCCTGTGGATGCTGGCACTGCACCCCACAGTCTCTTCTGCTTCGATAAGCTCCTGCTCCTCACTTCCCCTTTTGCAAACAACTCAATATTTGAAATTCTTAAGGAAAAAAATAATAATCATGCAACTCCAACAAATCCCGGCAAGTTCCATCAAAACTAACTAAACTCTTGATCCGAATTTCCCTTATGCAATGGACAACTCCAGCTTTATTAACACACTCACTTGAAGCAATTTTTCTGTTCATATTCGTCTCCTACCTATTCGAGTATTGGCAAATACATCAGCTAGTGACCCACTGGTCCCTTTGCCTTCTCCATGGGAAAGTGTAGAAGATGCTGATGAAGATGTGGATGACCCCTGAATAGATCGGTTGATCCAAGACTCAGCATTCTGTAAGCTCTGATGCAATGCAGCAGAAAGAGCAGCTTGGCGCCTTAGCGACCCCTCGTCCTCGGATGCAGAAGACGTGTCTGTGTGGAAGCAGAAAAGAAAATCTAGCTGCTTAGGGAAATGCACATCGCTCTGAACATGCTCTTTCCAATTCACATCTCAATGCCACAGGCGTGTCACATGAAGATTTTTTTTCCACAGGCTGTGTCAAACAAGGTTACGTTGGCCAGTTAAAGAGCTCTCCAGTGTTAACACATTTACCCTGGTGTTTTTTTGCCCCTGTTTAAAGCACACACAAGATTCACCTCCTTAGTCAAACACCCTTCCCCTGGATTCTCCAAGTTTATTGACTTATCTCTCATTACTTTTCCATTCATATTCCATAATACCAGATGCTGTATTGCCTAACTTTGGTAATTCTGAAGTGGAAAGCGAGAGGTCAGTATCACTGTCAAAACTGGAAGTTCACAGGCACAAAGCAGAATGCAGGCACTGGGAAACAAAAGTGCCAAGGCCATCCGCAGAAAACGCTTTTGTCTGGGATTCTAAATGGATCCCTTTCAATTGCAGAAAATAAACAAAAAACCCACCCCCAAAACAAAACAAAAAAAAGAGAAAACTGGAACAAGGAACTGCATCCTGCATTTCCAATAGAACAGATCTCATCTACCCTAAAGCTGTGACCTAATTATTTATCATGAAGAACAAACTCATTACTTGGTATCTGAAGTTGTATAGTGTTACATATAAACATTCTGTTTGGCTTTGGCCTAAAATTGAGGCGTTCTTCAAAGCAATTGCTCGTCTATACTCTAGTTGTAAATCAAACTATGAAATCATTTCTACCCACTTGCCAAAGGAGAAGGCAGTCATGAGCTGAAGAAAAAACTGATTCCAGACACACTGTAAGTGCTGCCCTTTCCTTGTGTCATACCCACAGCTCAGAATGTGCTGTTCTCCTGGACAAGTTCATACAAAGCTGAGAGCCAAGCAGACACCGGGAACATGCATCAGCCCCCAGGAGAAAGGAAAAGAAAAAAGGAAGTATGAAAAAAAGAAAAAAAAAAAAAAAGAGGTGAAAATAGTTGTGAGGGAGTCAGCCTAGCAGAGCTGGCTCAGAGATATGAATTCACAATGAGAGAGGAATCCATGATCTTCAGATGACTTCACCAATCCAAATGACTGTGATGCTTTTGCACAATGAGAGACAACGTAAAAGTCACTGCCAAAAATTATGCATATTCATCTTTAAGCCAGTGCATATAGGTGCTTGAAAACAGGAAGCTTTATTAATATCTGATGCACATGCACCGTAACAGCACCACTGTATCTGAGGTGTTTTGCTGCAGCCGTTACATGGAAAGAAAAGCCCAGCAAGTTGTGGAATCCCACGGGAGCCCCTCCAAGGCCCTTGCCCAGAACCATACAGTGCTGCAAATCCTTGTCCTGCATGTTGAGTATTAAACCTTAACAAAATCAAAACGTGAAATATGCAACTGAAACAGGTGTGAGGGAAGCGAAAGAAGCAGCCTGAGCCCAGGAAGTCCGCTCCGCTCTTGCCAAGGGATTTGTTACCAGCTCCCAGAAGAGGACTCATTTTCACAGCCCTCACAGCAGCTCCATGAAAACCAGCAGCTGCTGCAACGGAGCAGGAGAGCCCCAGGAGGAAGAGCCACCTACGGATGTGCTGAAGAGCTGGAATATTGTGACAATTGCAGCCTCTTGATTTGGAAACTGTCACTAATGTGTGCCTGCGCGTCCACACAGCCACGCGCACAGCCAGAGCCTAACCTGGGGGAGTGCAGGCGTCAGCAGGAGACTGAACAAACGTTGAACGTCGTTTCGTTGGCATTGGCAGGGCCATCTTCTGTTCTTTGTGCTTTGCCAGCGCTGCCTGAACCGCTTCCGTGTGGATATCTGCAAAATGCAAGTTTTGCAACAGTAAAGGAGGAAGAAACACACACAATGCTTACACACATCCAACTAGTGCTAGCTGGCGAGATGTATGCAATCCCCCTCTTCACAGCACCTTCCCAAACAGCTACATTTTGCT
Organism: Gallinago undulata; assembly: GCA_026546715.1. Lineage (NCBI taxonomy): Eukaryota > Metazoa > Chordata > Aves > Charadriiformes > Scolopacidae > Gallinago > Gallinago undulata. The sequence continues at coordinate 380,811 of JAOTQQ010000017.1, read as the reverse complement.
GTCTCATGAGTACTGTTTCCTTTTTTTTTATTTTTTTTTTAAATGGAGAAACTAACTGAGGTTTATAAAGTTAACAAGCTATACAGCAAGGACAGGCTTTTTAGTCTGGAATGTTCTGGATTAGTCATCATATTCTTGTGTCTTCAGCAACATCTATAGAAACTCCAGCCCCACCAGATCGTTCCCCTCAACCAAAGGCTATTCTAAAATATGCCTGTGCGTAATTTAAAATAAGCAGGTAATCTAATAGTGTATACAGCCCCAGGGGCAACTCTCGTCTCTAAAATGACAAACTCTGAGCCAGTTGTCTGATTTTGGTAAAACCTTATGTTCAAAAACCTGAAGGGATGCAAATTGCATGTAAATCTTGAAAGTTACTAACTCGGGCTGTAAATACATGCTGGTTAGTAACTGCAACAGGGTAGGACACAGGGCTTCCATCCCTCTGCAAACACCCTGAACTCTTTCAAAGGAAGACACGTCACTGGTCATGAGAAGACAATTTATTTAAAAACTACTACAACAAGGGAGAACCCATCTATGTGAATTTCTCAGATCAGTGTATTGCAATTGTGCTTTTCTATAAACCAGAGAACTAGGCTCTTCTAATGCTTTATGAAATGGTGGTATATGATAGCAGCATTACTAGAAAAGGAGTATCTGATACACTTTATTTGTCCTTCCTGAGAAGTAAACCTAAATCTTGTTAATGCAACGTCAAAACCAAAACCAAGTGGAAATTAAAAATAGGTGCTGCCACCTTCCCCTTCACGTAAGTGGAGCAGGGAATCAGCAGGGCGCAGTCAGCCATTCCTGCTGCTCTCGGGAAGCACTTTAAGCACAGAGAAGGAAAGACAGCTCTCACTCTCCAAGTTGCCATAACAGATACACACAGCAATGACCAGCGCCAGGAACCAAAACCTGTCACTTCACTGAATCTGGTTACCTACAGATGTGGTTAAAAAAGGCTTTCTATTCTGTGAGAGACACACATTGAATAAGTGCATTTAAGCTAGAAAAATCAAGGTTGCAAAAAATAATTTGCTCTTTTCTCCTTAGCATTCTCTTTGATTCAGCAGCTGCAGTCCTACCAGTCTGAGGTTCCTTTATACAGAACCACCAAGGTAGGAGTTCCCATCAGTGGATGAATCATAAGCATGACTCCTTGAGAGGACACATATGTTCTCCCCCATTAACAGGAATCCCAGGTGAACTCTTGCCCCGGTCCTTACCAGATCGATACCGTTCATCTCTGGTGCCCCCAGAGCGAGCTCGGTGAAATTTGGATGAGGATGATGATGAGGATGATGATGCTGAGGCTGGAGTTGCAGATGGAACGGGCATCTGAGTTTTGGATTCCTTCTGTAATGCTGGATCAACCCCTGGAAAAGAGTCCACAGTCCTCTGAGAGCAGGAAGTAAAAGTAGCCTTTTTTGATCACATTTTTCCCTTTCACCATATAGTTACAGGATTTCCCCCCCGCCTTTTTTTTTTTTTTGTAGTGAAGTAGATCTAATTAGTCTGTTAACATGTGTCCAGTTATACCCCAATTAGTTAAGATATACCTCTCTATTCTTTGACCTTACTCTTAAGAGGTTTTTCCCTGATTTTTAATTTTTAAGGCATTGTTAGGCCCTTGAAGAGACAATTTCTATTAAGTGACATAAACCACAATTTCACATAGTTTAGGTAACCTGCCAGTGATAAAGGGAGATGAAGTCACCTTTAAAGAATTCATTACAAAACACAAAAGCAAAGGTAAGATCCAGATAAATCTTGGCAGATGAAACAGTAGATAAGGCAGGTCTAACCCCTCAATAGGGCCATTTGCAACAAACGCCAGTGTTTTGTGATTCAGTATCTGTACAGTTCACTCTCTATTTTGCGCTGTTGCCAGTGGGAGCAGGACTGCACCATACTCTCATTATTGCATTAAGATGGAAGAGAATTAGAAGTTTAACTGGTGGGAAGTTGCTTTTAGAGTTGGTAGTCATCTACATTAGCCTCCTTGTAGACATTGCTGCTATGGGCACAATGAGTAAAGGGGTCTGACTGATGCAACAAGTCATTACCCCATATTAAGTCTGAGCTGTGAAGAAGGAGAAACCCATAGAAAAACACATTGAGAGGCTGGGATCGTTACCGAGTGTTCCCCTGCCCAGTAATATACTAGTGGCAAGAGCCTTTGCTGTTCACACCAATCACAAAACCAGAGGTCTCTAGTTGTCCACATTCTGGCTCCTTCCAGTGTGACAAGAGGGGAGTGGCTTTATCATCCTGGAAAAGTTTGGTTTTCCCCACGTACACAGGGAGCTAAACAGATAAACTGATAAAAAAAAATTATCATTTTATATCATTCAGCAAGGAACACTAGGAATTGTTGCTACTGGAGTTTCAATTCTGAAATGAATTGTGCATGAGGGGGAACTTTTTGAAAACTAAAGGTCGTAGAGCTGTAACTATCTCCAGGTTGTCACCTGAAGTCATGCAAAAAGAAGAGCAATTGTGTCATCTAAATATGCACCACTTATGAATTCTCACAAACTACCAAAGGATTAGAGAAATGAAGAGGAAACCACAAAACCTGGAGTCCCGTTCCAGTTATACCACTTGCTTAGTGTGTGGTTTTAGGTAAACAACTCAAGGCAAGTGCCTCGAGCTCAGGGAACTCACAATACCAGCAAATCACACCCAACGAGTTACAAAAAGTCTTCAACCACCTCCTGTACCTTCCAACATCCTGAAGAGCAGAACATTAATTGAACGTTACAACAAACTAACTATCCACTTAACCCAGCATGATATGCTTTGGAAAAAGAAAAGAAAAATATCAAGAATCCGGGGGCAAGGCACTCCTGGAAGTTTTCTCTTAACCCCTGGCGTTACTATTCGGCCTGGGAACCTTTTCAAAACTTTTCATATCTTCCTCAAATTTTCAGTAGTTTCATTTGTGAGATCAACATTCAATGGATACATGTTACAGAGCTTATGTATTGATGGTTCTTTAAACTATCATGGCCAAAAAAATTTAGAACCTTTCTTTCTAGTCACAAAGAAGATCTCCTGCTAGCCAGAAATTCTCAAGCTGTATTAGGGGGACAAACCCTGATATTCACCGGTATTTTCTGGATACCATACCATGTAATGCAGAGTTCTGTATTCGCTTATCAAAACAACCATCACCTGAGCAAAGATGCGGCACAAACAGTAGAATGGAAAAGGAAAAGAGACTTCTGGGGTTCACGTATAGGACCTGGTAATTGGAAGACCCGAACTTCAGAGCACAATTTTCAATTCCAAACCTCCATTTACCTACATCCAACAGAATCAGTGTTTGTGTCGCTCCTGTCAGTCTGGATAATTGATAATTGATAACTGGATAATTTCATTGATAACTCATTTAACATCTTTGTAGCATGTATTTGCCTTCATCAAAAATGAGAGAGTTTTATTTTGATCCAAAGACAAGAGAACTTCACAGCCGGAAAAGGAAAGCTTAATGTTTTCTGTTCATTTGAGTATTTACGCATTCAAGTACCCACTAGATGTCAGCAGCAGATTTAGCACTATTTTAAATGAATTATTAAATTCATATTCAGTTCTGTCTTATGAGTCTTGCAAAAGCATCTCATCTGCTCTGCAGGGCATCACAAGGCAAACATGACATTCCATTTACAAAGGGATCAAATGTGTCTGTAAGTGACATGACACAGCAAGAGAGAGCTCTTTGTTCAAATATTTCACTATGACATAATAAGATGTTACAGTAGCCTAACAAAGCATTCAAGCAGATGAGGGAAAAAGTGTGCAGCTCCAGTAAATCACACAACAACAAAGCAACACAAGCAAGCTGAGCCAGCAGGTGACAGGTGACTTATTTACCATTCCCTTTTACAAGAATCCTGCCAGAGCAGCAGCTTCTGCTGCAGGGTCCGAACCTCCAGCAACAGGAAAAAGAAACTATTTTAGATTTGCTTTTGGAAGATGCTATGGATTTTTAAATTGCTCTTAGTTTTTTAAGCAGAACTGACTGCTTTTCCGATACCTCCGCTTTGTTGAAGGAAGAGGTTTAAAGACTCAGAGTTTTTGTTCATAAAAAGATCCTTAGATTAAAAGAGTCATTATAAGCATCACGTATAATCAACGAGGATAAGTGTTTACATTAATAACAAGGAGAGTAAGTGCTGGATTCATCTGTCAGAAGAAAAGCAGCAGGAAAACCTGTTATTCTGCTGGTTTGCATACAGAATTAACAGAAGTGCTAGTGCAGGACTGGCTGTTCCTTAAAACAAGATGGTTTTTCAAGCTACGTGCCTGTAAAAATCACGTCAATAACAAACAATCCAGGGATTCCAAGTCCGCCTGAAAAGCACTTCCAGGATGTAGGGGCTTGGTGCGACGGCTGCACCGAGAACCCACCGTGGGTAGAAGACTGAGAGATGTTTCTGCAGGAGTTACAGCACCTTAACTCTGCCTTGTACAAGACGTGAAGGAAGGATTCAGGTGCTCCATTGATTTAGTCCTGGATATTATTTCAAAGACGGAGAAATTTATGTCCTAGATAAGCTTTATTTGAAATTGTGATACCCCTTTGACTGAATAAGGAAGAAAATAATTCCCCATTTGTGGCAGCTGCAAGTCAGATCTTGTAAATGGGTGAAACTCTCAACTACACTAAGCTGGGGCACGTGTGCATGATTTACAGGTTTAGACAAAGCTGGTTTATGGCCGGTTACTGTTCCACATTAGCTCCCTTTTGAAATAACATGATGATGAAAGACAGAGGAGAAAAAGGGGAAAAAAAGACAAAACAAGCAAAACTGTACTAGAGTTCTGCTGGTTTACTGGCAGCCCACACCACGCGGGGCGGCAGGAAGGGCTCTCCCAGGACAGGAAACACACGACAGCCCATTCGGGAAGCAAAGAAGGAAAGTCTCTTTTCCAAAGTGTTATGATTTCAAAGAAAAGAAACACTAAAGTAACAGAATCTATGATGTTCCCACCTTGTGCTATCCGTGAATAACGTGAAGCAGAAAAAAAACAAGAAAACACACATTAACAATGAAAATTCACAGACCAATTAAATTAGCTTCAAATGTTATCAATCTTAGGTTTATGAGCATTTTTATTCCTGTCTTCCAACACCTCTCCCTGAGGTACTAGAAACAGCGGATCACATTCCCCTTACCTTTCCAATAAAAGCAGTAAGTACTCCAACAGTCTCTTTGCTTGTCTAAAACTTTTAATTTTTTCTTTTTTTTTTTTTTTATCATCAGAATAGAAACAGGAGCAAGACACTCTAGCACTTACATAAAAATGTTCTGACAGTGAATCAGCGCTTAATGAATACAATTTCCTTTACACGTTAGCAGAGAAACCGAATGCATTATCTTAAACAGCAAGAAAACGTACTCTGCCAACAGTCTGTGTGCAAGGGCTGCTCATTTTGGCAGAAGGCATTCCTGTGTCTGCATTGTTTGAGCTGAAAAGTTGTAAATGCCTTTCCAGACTTGCAGCAACTAATAAGAGCAGGAGCTCTCTCCCTATGCAGACATTGGCCTGGAGTCTGGAGCAAAAACCAGTTTTAAGAGGCGGTGAGTTGCTTACAGTGCCTCTCAGTAGCAGAGCAGTTCATCTGTCCATCCAAAAAGTGTTTTGCAAAAACAATGGTATTATATTGCATCTTCTGAAATAGGTATAAAAATATTTGAGCCTCACAAAGGACTCAGGGTGACCTGAAAACGCCAGCGTTACTCCAACCAAAGCCCCGTCTCAGAGCAGCAAAGCCCAGCCTGTTCCAGAGCCAGGGCTCGGCTCCCGTTAGAGACCATGGGAAGGCAGGAGGGATGGGGACAGCAGGACAGCTGGCTCCCCTGCGAAGGACGTTAGTCGGGGCTGTGACACGGGGTAACCGCGCCTGGCCCCCCAAGTCTGGTCCCTGTGACAGTGGCACGGGCAGATCACTCTCACACGGCCAGGGACGCTGCTCCCGCAGAGCCCTTCCGTGCAGCACCAGCACTTACTGGGGGAGCCACAACTCGGGGATCCCAGCCCCATTGCAAGTTCCATTTACAAAAATGGATGTCGCGCCAGGAAAACATGTATCTTTAGGTAATTAGCATCGTCGCCTTAACTCTAAAGCAGTGAGGCGAGCTCCTAGAGGCAATGTGAATGGAGCACAGATTTAGCAATAAGAATCTCCTGAATTCTAATGCTGACATGCCCCGACATGTCATCAGACCTACCTTCGCCTCATTTCCCATCGATGAAATGCAGACAATACATTTGCTAACATCACGAAGGTACTTTGAGAAATGTAATTCACTAAATGCCAGGAGTAAATTTTTTTTTTTTTTTTTGGTTGTGGACTAAATTAATTTTCTGCTCATTAACAAGGTGACCTGATTCTGAATCCCTCATGGATGACTTCAGCGGGATTTTTACAACAAGAGATTCCCAGATATAGGAGCAGCTGGATATAAGATATATAAAAAGCTGAAGGGCTGAGCCAGAACAGCAGCAAAATGCTATCTGAATTGGCAACCTCCTATCAGCCTCTGTCTTTTCCTGAACTTCAGCTCATTCTCCAGCCTTGAAAAGCGTGACAATTAAAATAGCAGGGCCACAGACAGTCTTGCCAAACACTTTTTTTTTTTCCCCCTCCTAATTAAACAACATTTTCTGAAACAAACCAAGCATGTGTGCAAAGGCATGAGGGGCACAAGATCATGTTGTCAGATGAAAACCAGCTTGAAGAGCTTCAGCCTCCACCGCGCTCCAGGACAAAAGCACGTATGCCAAGGAGGATACAAAAGGAGCCCACGATCTTCTAAGGCTCAAGATCTCCTCTGCTACACACATTGGACTGAGAGACTGTAAAACCTGCTTAACAAATATCTACTTACAAAGACCATAAAGAGGGATTAGTAACGTGTGTTGCTTTTTGGTTTCTTTAAATAACAGAAACAGATTTGATTTGAAACTAGTTGTCAGCAATTTCTGTCAGACCCTGGCTCAGGGAGGCAGCCCTCAGTACTCAGAGCTGTTTGTAACAAAATCTCAAATCTGAAGGCTGAAAAACCCTTTCTGCTTGCCTTGCTACCTTCAGTACTTTAGCTCAGACAGAATACACCATTCTTTTATGTATAAAGCACCCACTATGGCAGTAAGTCTTGGACAAGAGAACAGGCACCAGCTCCTTTTGAACACGAAGCAAAAGGAAGCAGAGAAACACGGGGGGTGGAGGGGAGCAGGAACACGACCACCAGGTGTTTGGAGCCGCAGAGACCAGAAGCCGCGGCAGGAGAGTGGCAAAGTCCTTCTGTGCTCCTCAAGCAATTGCCTGAATTGAACTGTAACTTCAGCACAAATACACCCATACGATCTTTCCCCAAAAGATGCAGTGATGATGGTCAATAAATGCACTTCTAGCCTTCATTCTCATTTTAACCCTTTTGGCAGTAGTTCAGTCTCAGTAAACGCCAGTAAGTCCAGTCACGACTACCTGTCATACCCATTCCCTTTCCAAACTGCTCAGAACCAGACACATTACTTTTTAATGGTTAAGCAGCTCAGCATATCAGTAGTGCAATTATTTTGGGTAAGCATCCCCATAATAATTATTAGGCATACTTTCAGCCATGTCCTTCAGTTTACAATTATATATAATTATCCTACATACAATCAGCTCTACTGCTAACGATCTTTGAACCAAGAGAAACAGATGTAAACAAAATACATGAATTCAGCTACTCTGGTAAAGTAAAATAAACCAACAAATTATGAAAATTGTAATGTTTCTCCAACAAGGAATTAAGATACGGCACAGACCAACTTTGCCGTTGGACCTCACACTTCATGATCGATTCAAAGCAATTGAGTTCTCAGCTGACAAGAGAACAGGACGTGATTTACATATGTGGGAGATAAAGACAGCACGTAAGAAGTGTTGAAATACTCAGCGCTCTACAGAGACCCACCAAACAGCTCTGGACCTACCAGGAATCCCTCAAGCTCAATATGAACAAGCGAACTAGAGGCAAAATGCTGCCGTGGCCTCCATGCAGCCTCCACAGTGTAATTATCAGACAGCTAAGGAAACACATATGAAACAGAATAGCTCAGAGTTGGCAAGCGAAATCTCAGTGCTCCGCTCCACAGATCCCTTTAGTGTCAAGGCCATGCAAAATTCTTCTGGCAGCTAAACAAGTTCCTACCTTGGGTTTGTGGAAGATACGGAGCCAGAAGCTTTGCTCTCTTCTTCTCATACCCCTTTTGTGTGATGTCCCCTAAAACCAAGAAAAGAAAATTCATTTAACCGTGTCCTCATTTTTCAGTTTGGGGGCTGTTTGCTTTTCTTTTCAGCAACATGAAGGTTTCGCCTGAACACAGCAATGCACATACTGAAGAAAACCCGAATCGAAATATATGTAAGTACATTATGATTTCAAAGCCTCCATGCTACAGAACTTCTGTAGTTTCCCTTGGGATCTGAGATATACACTATACACTATTTAAATGCAATTATTTGAATGAGAACAGCTATCTAAATGGAATATCAAAGCAACAAAAACCTAAAAAGGGAAACTCAGAGTGCAGGAAAATATTCTGTAACCACAAAGCCAACCTAAGCTAACGAAATGGAATTAACTCCCAAACAACAGGGCAAAGGGAAAGTGCAAATTCAGAGTCTCATCATAAACTAATGAAATTGAGAACCGCTTTTAGCAAATTAAGTGAGCCCATGGCAGGAGCTGTTTAGGGCACCTCTGAAAACTGAAGCAAGGATGAATGGAGTCAACTTCTAGATTCCCACCCAGCAAGCACAGCCTAGGAGCCAGAAAATCAGACTTTTAATTATATCTATTTGATATTCAGTGAAAGCAAGCTAGGGGGTTGTGGGGTTTTTCACTGAATTTCACTGAATTATTAGAGTTGGAAGGGACCGTAGAGATCATCTAGTCCAACCCCCCTGCTGAAGCAGGATTGCCCAGAGCATGTTACTCAGGACGGCATCCAGGTAGGTTTTTCTCATATTTGAGTGGAACCTCCTATGTTCCTACTTACACCCGTTACCCCTCGTCCTCTCACTGGCAACCACTGAAAAGAGTCTGGCTCCCTCCTCCTTCAAACCACCCTTTAGATACTTATAGGCATGGTGTTTGGCTGTTTGGTTGTTTTTTGTTTTTTTTTAACCCAGCAGTAGCTGTAATTCTACTGTGTGCCTACTGGTAGAAGCATTCAGAAGATAGATGCTTGAGCTCCACAGAAGCAAAAACTCCAGAAGAGAATAAGTATTACTAAACTTTTCCCTTTTTAAAAAGCTAATCTGTCTGATCCTGGAGATGTACCATCTGGCTGCTGTCTTTTGTTTTAATTTCTCACATTACATCAGAACCACAAGAAAGACTGGAACCTTGGAGGGATTAAAACAAAAAGCCCTGCAGCATTTTAAGCCTTTTTGTAGCCTGACCTGCACTTGTAACCTCTTATCTCTTGGGGCTGAAAGATTGGAAATGATCAAACATACAGCAATAAGAAAACACAATTATTTGGTATTACTTCTCAAGTTAAATTAAGCCCATATTTATATTACAACAAGAGACCAGTGATCGCAAACGGCATGTTTTCTTTGCCCTGAGCCTGATTATTGTAAGGCAGCAGAGTATTAGAGGCTGAGCAGCACAGGGCACTGCATTTGCTGCTGCACAGCATCCTCCTGCCAGACACCTCCAGCCTGATCTGCAGGGCCACGGCACAAAAGGTGATTAAAGGTTTTAGCTCTAAGCCTCCCAACACAACCAGCATCCCTGCCAAAACATTCCCGCTCACTGGCCGTTTTGGTGGAAAAGGTGATTTTTGCAGCACTGAAATGCCTTTAAAGGGAATGGGCTTGGCTCCTTTGTGCCGGACAGTGAAATGCTGGTGTCACTTGAATCACCTACACCCAGAGTTTGGGAGCTGAAACGGGCACTTGAGCTGCTCAGCAGAGGGTGTGCATTTGCACACAAAATTTTATCTGACTCCTTTAACACTACGTTTGAGTCAGGCCCCAACAAGTCCAAACAAATCCATCAGCTGAAAATTAGAATGTCCATGAAGCACTGAAATGCCAACCAAAGCATTAATTTTAATGCTTGATTGCAATACGCAGCTCAGTTAAATTAATCCAGCTCACAAGAAAGGTATGCTGGCAGCGTAAGAAATGTACACCTTCAAAAAAAAAGCCATACAAAGAGCACACACCAAAAGGGCAACATTTTGATCGACCACACGAGCTACAAAATCCCACGGTTTTTCTGAGATCTGCCTCTCAGTTTCCAGAGGTGGTGTTAATCCCCCACCTCTGCTCATTTGGGTAACAAACGGAGCCGGGCGACCAACCTCCACTTCAGGAAAACCGAACCTGCACAGAAAGGGGAGGGAGCTCTCTTCACAAGTCAACCCACAGTTTTGTTTGTAGCTTGTATTCTGTGATTAATTTCTCCACAAGATTTAATTGGACTCTTGACATTAGTGGTTACACACTACATATAATGAAACATTTGCTGCAGAAAATTGTTGGAATTACTAAGGAATACCAGTACATCACAAACAAACACCAGCACACCCAATTTAAGTACTAGCAGCATCACATTCTCTCTAATCACTTGCTCCACATTAGTACCCTACCAATAAACCAAACCCCTCCCCACCGAACGCGAGTACTATGGTTCACAGATCTGAAGTTTGAAGTTGAGCTGTGATACTCCTGAAAAACAAGAAGTTAACTCAGCCCAAAACATTATTTGCAACCTTCACTTCCATTTGACATAGATCGCTTACATTATTGCTTGAAAGAAAGTATTCTCTGACCATAAGCTAATAAAAAACAAAACAAAACAAAGTCTAATGCTATTTGGCAATAGCAGGAAAAGTTCCAACTAGCAAAATTCAAGCAACAGAGATAAAGGTGATATATTCCTGGGACTTCTCTGCAGCTCTGTGCCTTCCCACTACTTAATTTCCAAGTAGTTTGTTCTTAAAATAAATAAATAACTCTGCCGTTATTTTGACCAACAGGTTGACAGTCTCCAGCACCTGCTACAGGATTAGAAAGCATAACACCTACATTTTCAGACATTCACAGACAGTGAAGTGGCACTATGCAGCGGAACTAGAGACTGAAGAGTTTAGAAGAAACAGATAAGTTAGAGGTGTTTATTTACAGAATACAATTAACTGAAATAAAGCTCCAGCAAGACACGGGGATGAAGGCTCTCAGAAGAAAAGCCTGTGTGTAGGCACACATAACGGGTGTAAAGTCATCTCAATAAAATTATGATCCGATTACTACAACCACAACAGTTATGCCCAAATTGACATCTCAAGGCTACAAAGCGAGTGTCCCTTTAACATCCTGCACAAGTGGAACTAATTCATTGTATAAAGCCTCTTTTCTCTGATCGTAGTGAGTCCAAATCTGATATCATGCCGCTGAGACAGAAACCAAAGATTGATCAACACAGAAACTTTCTTTGACCATATTCCTTTTCTGCTGATCTACAGGAAATGGAAATGGCTAGAGCCGGACATAAATGCAGACTTCCTCACCAAACATCATAAATTACAGCAACAGGAAGAGAACCAAGACAATAGGACTGCAATCTCAAGAACCATTCACTCCTACTACATAAACCTGGTAAATCACCAACCCTGCTCCCCTAAATTCTACACTTTGTGACATTTAGTCACTTTGTGACTAAATTCTTCCAGCTAGCTGAAAAAACAACGCGAGAACCACAATCCCTCTTGACACAGATGCAGGCCACAGCGCTACAAAGAAAGCATTAGCAAAGCAAATGAGAGCTGACAATTTAGCTTTAAAATGGTGCTAGTGTTTGTTCATTCCTAGGAAAGAAATTACAAACAAAACCACTTACTGCTGTGACATTCTTTTGGCCCTCTCTCAGCTACAACTGTTCCTGTTCAGTTGGAGTCTATATTTATCTATATGCTAAGCCCGTGCTGGTTGTGGCTCCACATGCCGTGGAGGCCCTGCTAAGGAGGTGGGATTCCTGTCAACAGAAAGCAAAGCTTTAGTCTCTTCTCAGCCAAGACCCTTTCACCATAAACAACCATACCACTCTTGTACATCCTCAGGATCTTCAGGGATTTGTTTGGGTTTGGTTCTTTTAAGGCCGCATCAGAGCGAGTGAAGCTGGCGATGGGTGAGCAGCAGAGGAACAGGCTCTCCTTCCCTGACACCTCTGCTGCAGTGACAGCAACCGTCAGCTCTGGCGCAGTCACGTCTCCACCTTCCACAGGTAACCAGTATGTCAGAAGAGTCTGAAGTGTAAATACAGCCCACTGCAATACAGTTCCTCAGAGAGCTGGAGAACCTCTGCTGGGAGGGGGGGCTGTGAGAGCTGGGGGGGTTCAGCCTGGAGAAGAGAAGGCTCCGGGGAGACCTTCCAGCCCCTTCCAGTCCCTCATGGGG
>JAOTQQ010000017.1:318142-368233 GCA_026546715.1 Gallinago undulata | reverse complement strand
GGAGGGGTTCAAGGGCAGGTTGGAGGGGTCTTGGAGCAACCTGGTGTGGTGGGAGGTGTCCCTGCCCAGGGCAGGGGATGGCACTAGGTGGTCTTTAAGGTCCCTTCCAACCCAATCCATTCTATGATCAGCTCCATGCACTACCATTTCCCTCACTCTGCTACCCAGACCCCGTTCTTCCATCCCGACTGTTCTTCCTCTGCTCCCACCAGCACTACTCACAGCAGCTAACTCATCCCAAGACATAAGAAGTTATCTCCTGTGGAGCATCCAGTTCAGTTTCCCTCTTCATTCGATGGACCAGCCCCAGCCACACAGATTTCTCCAGCAGAAGGCCAACACCATCTTGCATCGCTGCAGTAACACCTCATCTCGCTGGAGACCACCACTCTTTCAACCCTCTCCTGCCCCATTTTAATCTTTTCTCTCTTCTGACAGTTTAAAAGAAGAATTTTAAGAAATCCTAATTTTCAAGACACAGCAGGTCTTGCAAATACACAATAGATGTCCTTCTGTGGATTCAGAGTAGGAAATAACTGTGGATTTATGGTTTGCAGACAAGTTCAATCAAGGAGCAATGATTTTTCCTCACTTGGAATGCCTGGACAACAATCCTGACCACAGACACCTCCATGATGAAATCCAAGAGGCCCTGCTTGTTGATGATTCAACAAGTATGCATCTGAGAAACAGAATTTCCTGGAAAAATGCAAAAAAAAAATATAAAAATTCTGAGATTCCTTTCCGATATGATTCTCCTAATTTCTTGAGAGGAAATTGGAGTTGACCTTCATCACGCAAATCCAATCTGGTTGTTCCGACCATTGAGTGCTCAAGGGAGCAGCCGACCTGGGCAATGACCGAGGGGCAGGGGCTGATGGAGAGCAGGGGGGAGGCCAGGCAACTACACCCCAGCGGCTGGATGTTACACCTACATTCAAATCAGGCAACAGGGAAGCCTGGAACTTCAGGAGCCTCGCAGAGCTTCACCACCCTGTGAGGCCAGGCTGCTTTTCAGCAATTAGAGCTGATGATCTATTCTAACCAGTGGTGCTCAATCAGTGCAAGGTGGTAACACCAGCTAATCCTGCTACGCTCAGACAATACTCCTCTTTCAACATCCTTGCTCCCCTTCCCCCCATGGAACGAGAACACTGAATCATTTACTGTCTAACAAAACCATAATTACTCCAGTGGAGGAATTAAGGAAAATGATCACGTACTGCACAGCATCTCCCCAACAAAGCCTCCAAACACTTGACTGTATCAAGCAAAAGATTCAAATTTGAAAGCAGTTTGTATGCATTTAAAAAAAATGATTGTATGCTTTTAAAAGAAAATGCATTGATGTTTCTAGCAGTTCTGCTACCAGAGAATCCTGGAAACTAGCCTCAGAACACAGTTGGCTACTCTCTGTATTTAACAGCAAATACTGTAACAAGATTGTTACAAAAATGAGGAAATAAGTTCTATTATCACCACTGCATTTGCTTGTCAGGTCTCACTCCCACTAATTACCTTGATGACTTTGCTTTTCTTGCCTACTCCCCTGCTTCATTTGGAAGCACATACCGGGCAGTGCCTCCCAGCAGCTTTATCATCTGGAACTGACACAGCACAACATAAAGCCTGGTTTTGCAGAGCTTGACTTTGGATTTCCTGTCCTTGACCAGAAGTAGGCACCAAACTGGAGATACCGAAACCCGTAAGTGTAGCTTAAAGTCCAAAATGTTCTTTTGTTGCGGGCCACTTCCAGATAAGGTCTTTTGAGCGTGCTCAGAAGCGTCAGTGGCACGTTTGGGAAATGCAGGCTGTGGAAGGTACGCAGTTCAGCACTTAAGACTGTCTCAGCTACGGCCAAGGCAGAAAACAGGTATTAAACCAGGCAGCTCAGCACCTTCATAACAAATATTGTCGCCACTTATTTATTAATGTTGTAGTTAGATACCATCTTTGTTCCATTTCCTGGAGGACCAGCAGGTTCTACACACCCCCACCCCAGGATGGTTTTACCAAGGCTTAAAGCTGGGAGTGCTCAATTCCAGGCCTCAGCAACCCAAAAGACAACATTTAACCCTTTTTTCAAAGGTCGTGTGTTCAAACAGACTATTAATGGTCTTGAACTTAATGGTCTTGCACTTCTAACACTCTCTGGCTACAACTTCAGCACAAAAACTATGTTTGAAACAAGTTTAGACAATTGCCTCTTTCTGTTTGAGGCCAAACGATGATGCGGCTTCAAAGATTCCCTCCTCCTTCCTTCTGGTGAAGCTGTATATCAGGTTTCCTCCTTGAAGACAATACCAAGGTCTGCGAACCGTACAGTCTTCCAAAAAAGAGTCACCAATTTCTTGAAAGTAATAAAGCCTTACTCACTCCACATGTCACCCCCCCTCCCCTCAAAACCAAACCAAACAATACGGAAAACAAACAGAACAGGTTTGTGCTTTGCAGTTTCCCTTTAACAGCACCATTCTGTTTCCACCAAGAATGTGAACAGGCTACTGAAAAAAACAGCAAGTCTCACAAAGCTCTGTTTGTTAAGCACAAGCATTGTCCTGCCACAGTTTCAGCACTAAAAGTTTCACAGAAAGATCAGCTCCAGATTAATTTATATACACAGTACAAGTCTACTTGGCTCCAGCACTGTGGGGACTCTGTTCCACAGTTTCAAATATCTTTTCCAAAGGCTTATGAATGTTGCTTTACCAAATTAAAACAATTTTAATTTCAACATTTATTATTTCCAAAGAATGCCATTCATGATTAGGTTTCTGTGGCATGGTCTCTCCTGTGTACATGGTCATGACCAGACTATCACCCAGCAGAGGTCTGGCTTGGTGTCATTTAAGGTCACAAGGTGCTCTTCACCACCAGTCACTTACTCTATGCCTTAGGCTTTTATACTTTTTTTGTTGTTTTACCTTTAAACAATAGATCCAACTACTGAAACTATACTGAAGGATCTCTTCATATCACAGCAGTGTTTCAGAGGATCCACTGTCCTCGATTCACCTGTCTGGGCCCATTATTACAGGCAGTAATCTTCAATGCCATATGTGATGCATCACCCAAACTGGGTGAGTTAAGGACAGAGTTCAGTTTTCTTTGTGTGTGTGGGCAGGGGGTGACCAAAGAAAAGGAGGTGTCACCAGATCAACGTCAGGCAAAGACCCTTCATTTCCCACAAAACAACCAACACATATGGTAACTGATCATTACCATTTCTGCTGAAAATGGCACTATGCCAGCTCAGCAAAATGAGTTCTCAAAGGCTTCACAAGAGCGGGACACTGAGAAACGCCTGGAAGCTTACCACTGTAAATAAAAAAGCCTCTTGTAGATGTACTACACTTTTGTTGATTCTTCTCTTTGCAGCAGACATGGGAACATTCTCACACGTGACTGCGTGTGTGGTTTACACAACACCAGCATGACCCTGCTGTTCTCAGCCGTTAGTGTCTGCAAAGGACTTCCCCGGGTAAGTCGCTCAAATGACCATGAAGCCAAACTTCAAGCCAGACCCTGAGTTTGTTTGTGTTAAGAATTAAAAAGCCAGAGATACTTTGCCCTTCAGATCCTCAGCTGTGCCAAGAGGATCCATGACATACTTGTGCATCAGCAACTCAAATCACGCTATCGATGCACGGGTAGCATCTGCCTTTACAAAAGGTAAAATGTTTTTAAGAAGGCTCCAAAATCTCTTGAAGAAAACCCCTTAAAACACTCACTAAATCCTGTTAACTCTGATAACCCTGCTACATACAGGTTCTGCTCACTGCCTCTAATAAACATCTGCAAAATACAACCACTGAAGTCAACTTTATACAAGGCATTATGTTGCAAAGTGGAGCCATATAAATTTTATATTTTTCCCATAAAACCAGCGCATGCACATAAATAGCTTAATCCTTTACACAAATAATAAATCTTGCATGTAACCCCATCCTGAGGAAAAAAAACCAAACCAACCCAAACCCTTTAAATAGCTACAACTTGTCACAGGGAAAAAATGCATTTTCCCTTCTGAAAGCTATAAAGGGCACAAACCCAAGGCTTTGTCACAAATAGGATTTTACAAAAATCTATTCAAGAAATATGTTTTCATCTATTTTTAATATGCAGTCAATGAGAAGAATGTTTAGATGTAGGAGCACTTAACAGTGTTTATAATACTGGTCCTCCATCAGAACAATGCATCTGAATGAGAAGAAACAGAAACTGTCACCGACACCTACCCCAGGAGCAGTCGTACGCACAGGCTGGGCTGAGTAATGCAAGACAACTCACAACGCGTTTAAAAAACCCAGATGAAGTGACTCTGCCCTGAATAACGCTTTCCTGACTAACCTCCTGGTCACAGACACCAGCAGAAATCCACATCTATTTAATCCGCAGCACAAACCCGCAGACCGAGCTCTCCACCAGACTGAAAACAGAAGTCTCCCAGGAAATGACTAAACTTTATGCAAGAGTAACAACCCTGTGATTCAGCATTTATTCAGTAGGCAGGTACATTACTGTCTTCCTTCAGGTAAAAACTGAATTATCAGGAGCGTGAGTGCTGATAACCTTCTCCTCAGAGAGGCCCGTCCAGCCCAACTACAAAGGATCACACACACGTAAACCCTTTGCCAATTCTGAGCACCATGAACTTTCTCCATGAGATAGACCAGTGCTGGCAGATGATTTTCCAAATCAAGCCTGGTTTTAGCCCAGGAATAAAAATAAAAACCAAAACAAAAACACGCGGGCACCCTAAAGAGAACTCTGTATCTCACGCAGCCAGCCACCCGCAATTAGAAAGCCAAATGAGATCTTCCCTTGGGTTTACCACAACCTGGAGTAAACAGCATTCAGCGGTGGTCTGGGGCTCTGACAGAGGCAGTGATTGATGAAAGTCAGATGTACAGAGCTTGTACCCCTCCCACAGCCATCGGCAACACCACAGCCCCCAGTTCGAGGTATTCAATGGAACCAGACAGTCCCTGGCATTTACTCTGCACCTCGGTTCCAGGGGTGGACGGGCCCTCTGGGCTCTCTGGGCTCTCTGCCCCTCAGCTCTCGCACAGAAACCTGAGCGTGTTTTAGCAGCCTTTTGCTGAGCAGCTAACGTGGCCAGACAAACCAGCACAAGATTACTACATGAATCTGCCTGGGATAAGATTAAAATAGAAGTCAGTATGGGTTTTAATCCTGTGCGCAATTCCTATTGCTACCCCTTCATGGCTCTCAGATACCAATATTTAATAATTTTCTTGAAACAGGCTTTAATTTTTTTTAAGAGAAGCCAACTGCTGCAGGTTCTCCTCGCTGGTAACTCTCCTGCGGATCTGACACCACAGTAACACCTGCCAAACCATCCCAAAAAGCACTTTGGAGCTGCAGCCCATTTCAGTCCAACTGTACCTGAAGTTACTTTTGTAATTAAATTCTAGATTCTTGAATGAGATGCAAGAATGGGAGAAGAAAGAAGTTAAGAGCAATTATTCCCATATCTATTGATCAAACACAGTGTTGCTCACACAAAGTATTCAGCTATGGAAATGCAACTCTGACCTTCCCTTAAACACAGGGTGACAGCTCACTAACCCAGTTGGCATGTCATGCTGCACGGTGGCACAATAATTAGGTATTCCCAGATGGGAAAATGCTATTCCAAATCATAATGCGATGAGCTCAATGATTATGCATGATGAAACAAAGAAAGATGTCTTGATGAAAGCACTAGTGCTTAAAAGATCACTCCCCGAAGAGGTAGCACCAAGCGTGTGCTCATAAGGATGTCACTCTCATTTCACAGAAAAAAGCAGCAGAGAAAGTGAGAGCAAAATACAGCTTTTCCCAAAGCACTGAAATCACAAACCACAGCACTAACAAGTGCTTCCTCTAGGATAGTTACTATTAAACAGTATTAGTCACCATAGTAGGATTCCACTACTTAAAGTTAAATCAATACAATAATTAATCCTTTATTCAGCCTCAAATTGGTGTGTAACACTAGTAATTTGACTTGAGGAAACTCCCACTGAATTCCAGAAGCATACCCGACAGCGTGCAGCGAGGGAACTGTTCTTCTTTTTGCTATTCACTTCTTTTAAGCCTGACTAGTGGGAACCAAAGCATTTTGCTAAATAACCTTAAACCTGCTCTGCACGTGGTAACGTCAAGCAGCCCCACCTCCATCCCGAACGCAGCTCTGCAAAACCAGAGCCGCATTGCCGGTAACGGGAGGCTGCCCCGCAGAGCTGCCCTTGCTGCGTACAAGCCCTTGCTGTGTTTTCCTGACGCAGAGACCAGGCCATTTTTCTGTGTTGAAGAGTCTGACCCATTCAAGTTGGTTCCAAGCTTGGGAAACCAGATTTAAGTAGAAAGAGCAGAAGAAAAATGCACTGTACAGCATGGCATAAGAAGCAGATTTCAGGCCCTGAGCTCAGTACGGGCTGTGTTCAGCTTTCAGCTATGTTTACATCAGCAACCAGGGCTTCTTGAGGAATTTCACTGCCAAGGAAACCATGTTGGCATGTCACCAGCAAGCCTAAGAAAACCCATTATTCTGTCAGCTGCAATGCTCTTTACAAGAAAGATCATGCAAGGAAGGACTTGTGTTCGGGGCTCTTTGGGTGTGCTAAAGAAGAGTCAATGGCTGCTTCAGAAGCACTTTGTTCAGAGGCTGGAGAGCAGGATGTGGCAAGATCCTTCTTATGTGAAAGCCTTTAAGCTCTGTGGAAGATCAAAATAACGGGCAAAACGTAATATAGCAGCATGTGAGCACAGCTTCACAATCCAGCAGCACGCTGCAAATCCAGCGCAAACTTACTGAACTTGACTACTTCAAGGGAAAATATGCACCTCTTTCAGCACATTGGTTCCTCCTAATTCTGCACACTAACACCTCTTTAAAGAGAATTACATTCAATTTTAGGTACGAAGTGGTCCTCGCTCTGCCTGCCTTTAAGTAGAAAAGAACATGCTATTATCACAAAGAGAAGGAATAATCAATCTCAATTTGTTGGCCTTGTTATGCAGGATCTTTCTGTCCTCCAAACCAGCAAGATCTACTGTTTTGTGTTAGCAACATCCTAACACATGGATTTTTCTTGCCTCAAATCAGTATGTCACCGCTGCCATATTTTCACAAAACTGTGAGGACAAATATCTTTTCTCCATTGACATCACTCGACCTCGAACCTAAACAAACAGGCTTCAAAGTAAGAAAACTCTTATTCAACAAGCTATCTCCAAAACCACAATTACTACTTACAGTAAATTATCCTACTGTGGCCTCTCTAAGGGTGCCGTAGCTCCTTCTCCAATTTAAATAAACTGAATTCTCAAATGTCTTACTTGTAGAGGGGAGGAAGTATGGAGAAATCAGTAGGATTATTTAAGAGTACACAGTCAGCAACTTGACAAAAAGAAAAAGAATGCCAACAAAATGAAGGAATGCGCTTACCAAAAAAAAAGATACTGCCGTTACAGATGTGATTTAGTTTGAAAACTTAACTCTGTCAGCAAATTAATACAGGAATTGTTTACAACACAATATGCTTCCAAAATACTGTGTGTTTATTACAAAATTTGTCACTGCAGTCTTGTTAAAAAGCTGCTTCTGAGATCACATTTTCCCGTCAACCATTCACATAATCAAACTCTACATGAGAAAATGTCCATCTTGTTAATTTTTAATTGGTGAAAAATAAAGCAGGAGGTAACAGCGAAGTAATCACTACAAACGAGACCAAAATGACTCCAAAACACCACGCTCAAAATTCTCCGTGAGTGGGGAATTGAGGCTCTAGATAAACCAACAAACAGGATGACACAAAGACTGGGACAACAGCCTCTCTGCACAATAGCTCCAATCTCTGCAGCAGGGGAGATGGAGAGGCTGAGAAAACATCTCCGGGTTGGGTCCACCTAGGCCAATATTTCTGTAAAGCTGCATTAACATTCCAAATTGCTCTGAGAATCTGCCAGCACTCGCTCTCTCTGCAAGGTAAGCTCTTCTCACAACAGCAGGCTCCTCACAACAGGCCCACGGCCAGCCCCGGCGTGGCCTGATCCACACACAAAGTGACTCCCTTCTGGAAAAGCAAAGCCATCGCCATGAGACAGCTTAAAGCCTAATAATCTCGCTGACAGAAGCCTGGGGAAGAACAAACTGGATGGCTTCCAACAGTACTGTCTCCGCTGCAGAGGACTGCAAAATAGGGACTGGCCCTAACACAATACGTATGACAGTGGTAATATTAATGAGTCAGCCCCCTAACTACACACGAGAGCTGAATATCAATGAAAAAGGAAGCATGTTTGACATCTGGCACCTGGTGTATCGGAACAGCGAGCAAATACTGCTTTGCTGGATAAGCAAACACCTAAATACAATTACTTTCTGAATTGTTCTATTTGATTTTGAGGCTTTTGCATTGTTTCCAGGAAGGCCAGAAACATTTGATACAGTGGAAATAAACTCATTGTGGTTTATTTATAATAAAAAGAGAAGAAAACCAAACATATTCCTCTAGAAATGAGACAGCTTTCAGCAGATAAATGAAAAACTCCTGTTGGTAAATTCAGCAATGAAGTATCAAAAGACAAAGTTAGCTGTAAACAAATTCTTTTAAACAAGAGATCCACTGACCCAGCAAACACCAGCCAACTGGAAAGACACACTAACTAGTAAACAAACATGGACTCTGCCAGAACGCCAGCTCCATTTCCCCTTTGTTGTTTCCATCTTGAATCCCCAACTCCAGATTTCAGGGGGCCCAAAGCAGGACTTGGTCCCAGCTCGGGGGGCGGCAGCCGAAAAGCACAAACTCCTGAGGAAGAATCAAGAACCTCAGGAGCACAACACGAACCAGCCCTGAGCCCCTGCACGCTCAGAGGGAAAAACCCCAATCAATCTCTAAACTGGGTCCAAATGCTTTGCAGGCCAAATTACCTCATGCACTGACAGGCAACCCACCTGCACCAGGCCTGCCCTCACGTCGTGTGCTCTTCACTTGAACAAAGTGTCTTCAATTTGGAAGAGAAGAAATTTTTTTCCTAGCAACAGGTAAACAGGTACGCAAATACGCTTATTTGCCCAAACAAGCTGCAATCTCTCCAAGACAAAATTTATAATAAAAACGAGTCAAAAATTATGAAATATCACTTACATAGACTTCTAAACACGTAACAAGCAGCAGTGTAGATAACCCCATTTCAGCCCTAACCAAGTGAAAGTTAAATGCATCCTTGTCACCACAGCACCTGTGCTGGCACTGCTCGCTTGCACAACAGGAATCCAGGGCTCGAGCCGAGCACAGAACAATTTCTGTCATGGCAAAATCCCTTTGAGATTCAGAAGTCCAGCACTCTGTATGGAGCAGGGGGAGCACAAGCAGCAGCAGAACACACACCTCCGAGGGCTTCTCTGAAACCTGCTGCTCCCCACACAGCACGGCAGCTTGCACCAGGGCTTCCACCGGAGACCCTCCACACAGACTGATCTTTACGGGCAAGAAAAAGCACTACCTGGATGTGACATGGGATTTGCTTGGCTGGACTCTAGCTGGAGAAAAGGAAAAACTGCTGGATCTATTTTATGGTTAAGTTTATGGCAAAGTTACTTACAGAACAGGATGAGCTTCTTAGAAGTACTGAAGTCACAAATCAAAATAAATAAAACCACTGTCCATATTGTAAGTTAATCAGAACGCTCTCTCAAGTTGTCCTCACATACACTACCACAGGGAAGAAAGCCTGACAAATCTGCTAAAAGCTTTAAAAAGCCTAGATTAAATATTAATATTCTGAAAACGATGAAGGCAGCACAAAACCAAAAGTCTCCTTTACCACTCCAGTTCTGTATAGCCCAGAGCAAGAGATGAAAGGTTTCTCGCAAACACTGATGCCTAGGTGAAATCGTGAATAAAACAGAAAATACCTGAGCTATAGCTGTACAGGTTGGGAACTGCAAGCTGTCTGAAAAAGCAACAGCCAGCAAAATGCAGTCACAGTAAGCTGGTAACAACATCTAGTTGCTACAATGACAGCTACCGAAAAGCAGAGAGGAAGGATTTATTAATACTGCACTGGCCTTACAGTTACGTTTAGAATGAGGAGAAAAAATTGTGCTGGAGATAAAGTCAGAATCGCTCCCTGCCAAGTCCCACGTTTGACACACGTGCGTATTCAGAACCTCTGCTTCAAGCTACATACCTGTCCTGCACAGACAAGCACGTGAAGAGGAATATATTCACCTTTACTTCAGAGTCGTGCTTTGACTCTAACTAACCTCCTGCCAGAAGCCTCCCTGGAGGAGACAGCACCGGTAGCACTGATGGACAGTCAGCGAGGGCTGGTCGGGTTTGCTAGTTTTGCTAGTTTGATATTTTGTGGAGATGCTCCCTCGTCTTTCAGTTACTAAACAGAGGACTATCCCCCATTCCCGCCAATTTAAGGACACTTGGTTCTTAATAGCAACCTGGAATGACTTGCCAAAAGCTCCCAAATTTTTTTTAATTGAGTGATGACATCAATTACTTAATTTTAATGAGAGTGAGATCATATTTTAATTTTTCATTCTGCAATACATTTAAAGCAAAGGTGACTGTGCAGTTTCTCTTAGCAATAGTCAATCTCCCCCAAAGGTGTAAACAGAATTACTTTAAATAAGAAACTAATCTTTATTGCTTTATTTGCCATTAACACTTAATGCTAACAGTATTAGCCTGTTTTTATTACTATGCAAAAACCCCATGTAAGCCCTCCAATTTACTCATCCAAAACAGAAGCCCAAGACTTTGAACTCTCTGGTTCTCGCAGGAAAAAATCCTAGAGTGCTAGCTAATTCCTCTCTGGGCACGGACAGAGCAAAATTTAAGAACATACAACTCTAAAATGTACAGAAAACACCTAAACCAACAAACCGAAAAAAAACCAAGACAAAACTTAACAAAAGCATCACCTGGAAAAGCAAACTAACAACTGCAGAGGGTCTTAAGCTAGACTTATCTTGGAGTCATTTGTGGGGATGCAGAGGTCTCCGATTCCACATCATGCCTGCTGAAAAACACACGATGGAAGCCACAAACAAATGCAGGTGCACAGGGCAACTGCAGATGTTTGGCAAAGCTGCTGCTTCAGCTCCACAATATGACCTTGGCAAAGTTACCTGACACCCATGGCCTAATTCCATCTCTATTTGGCTGGTAAAGGCAGGGACTTCCCAGGCCTTTAACTCAGTAACTGCAGGAGTCCTTCCTCTTCTACAACCTGGAAACCCCACGGGGTGCTGTGGTCTCCCCACTTGCAGCCTTGCCCCACTGGTGTACGACCCAGTCCAGTATCCGTGTTCCCTACTGTCTGCTCCAGCATGACTCATTATCCCTCCCCAGTCTATTCTGCATCATTCTAGACACGTTTACTTCCTCCTTGGTCATACAGTCTTATGTTAATACAAGACCTTCCACCACATCACCCATGAGCTTCCCCAGCCCTACAACTGCAGAGATGAGAATTTAACCTTCCCTTTCAATTTCCGCTATAGATAACAACATAAAAAGTACTTGTATGTGAACCATCTGTTACTATGCCTATTGGAGCCATAATCACTAGATAGCAAACGTTTCAAAGAACACTAAAATGTTTATAAAACCAATGTGTCAATGTAATAATATTATCAGGGAGATGCTCGTATCTTTTTGATAAAATATTATATTCACAGCAGGCTTTGCTTTCAGCTACAAACATAATGGCCTTTTTACAGCAATCTGAAGCACCACAGCCAGTACCACACAATTTAGGGGGATGAGGGGGAGCAGGAAGGGCTAAGGACGTGTTGACAGGAGTAATTTAAGACAAGACAGTCTGCCAAGAAAGAGAAACTAAAGAATTAGAGTCCAAATAGAAAGCTTGTAATTAAGCAAAAACCCTGGAAAAGGAAGACTGTAGACAACAGGCATTGGTTTGGATTGCTGCCCTCCAATTTGTTCAGTAAGACTTGTCTGCTGACTCCATATGTTTCATATAAGTAAAACTCATGCCATGCTACATAATAGTCTCTTAAGAGAAATGATGATGTTTGGGAAATAAAACAATTGCTTCTCTTCAATATCCCTTGTGCAACAGGATCATTTCTTCTTAAGCACTGGGCATGCTAGAAGCACAACACAGTCCTGTACAAAAATACAGAAACAAAATAAATTCCTTGGGGTATCCCAGCTTAGCTCTTCCTACCAAATACAATGCTGACCTCCCTTTCCAGTGACAGATGATCTGGAGCATCCATAAAAAACACCTTAAAAGCTCTAGTACCTCAGACTCCATTCAAGAAGTTGCAGAGAATGTTCCCTCTTGCCCTAGCTAATTCTGCTTTCTCATTTCTCCTGAAACCTGAAAGCCACCCTTGGGTAGCTGTCATCTCCATGAAAATATGCAAACACACAGGACCCACAAACACAGGATGTGCTCACAACTTGACACCTTTATCAGAGTTCTCTGAAGCATGAGAGCTGGATCAGTTGTGCTGTTCACAGATATGATTGAATATTTCACGTTAAAAACTCTAAAAAGAAAAAAAACCAACACAACAACAAAAGCCACCCTAGCCCAGAAATGCAGTCTGCAGAAGTCAGCCACTCAACACTAGCAGTACTGTACCTAGCAGTCCCAATGAGACTAGCAAAACAGCTATAAATCACTCCAAACCCTTCTTTTCATGCAGAAGAAAGGGAAATGGCAGGTCTGAGAGTGAACGTGTGCCCATTTCTAATTTGCTTGGTTGCACTGGTTTAAAATTGAGATTTATTTTGATACTTGAGCTTGTCTCTCCTTTTTAATTCAGCACACAGCAAGCTGAGAATGAGGAATTTCTCCTATGGAGAGACCTGCCATCACAGAGGCAGACAACTTTCCCAGAGGTAACGCAGCAGAGCCCGGCCACTGGAGACACTTCCTTCCTTGTGATCGGGATGAAGTCACACAGGGGCTCCGAGCAGTTCAATAACAGACCGGTTTTGCAAGCATTCTTGCGCGGAAGATACTTTCCTCATGGTTTAGTTTCAACAGATGGGTTAAGGGCTATACCGACAGACCCACAGGATGGAAATCCTGAGAATTAAGCACAAGATCTTCACATTCAAACACAACAACCAGGACCTAGAGAGCTAACGTAGACTGACATGCAAAAAAGCGTGCAATCATTTCCATGAGGCTGCCTTCATCTTCTTTACATAGGAGGCCAAGAAAGCCCCTGGGGCTGTACTAGTGCCTAAAAGGGCGCAGGTTTCCTTTAGTCTCTAACAAAGGCTTTAAGCAATTGGCAAGCTGCCCTATCCTCGCTGCCTTCTTCCTTTTCATATGTGCCTCCATCCACAGATAACGAAGGGCGGCTTTGAATCTGCACCCTGCACAATCAGAGGTAAAGGATATCACAGGAAACCCAAGTCAGCTTTTCCCCTCCATGAGGTAACTCCCTGGAACAACCAGCACAGGCTCTTTCATTTACGTATCTAACAGTATGTAACACTTAAATAGCAGACAATATGTTCAAAGCTCCAACGTTAACTGGTTTAGTGAGTTAAGAAGAGAGATGCTGTCTGCAACTGCTTGGGGCAGAATGTGCTGAGGGAGCAGAAATCTACCTTTCAACTAGGAATCTATGAACCAACTTCAAACAGTCCCTTTAGAACTGTGCAAACAATCCAACAACTGCTTACTCCAATGCGACAGGAGCTCTTGGAGACTTTTTGTCACATTTCACCCACAGAAAATCTAAGCTATTCTTAAATAACTATTCTTGATAGTAGAATTACAGAAAAATAAACCCAAAACAACCCAGGTCTTGCATCCTAGATCTCTCCACTTCACTAACTCCTTCCATTTTTCCTCTCTCAGACTATTCTGCAGGCTGTCCGCTCAGCATGGCAAGTGCTCAACAGCAATACTGCTAATTTTTCTAATCCGTCAGTTCCCCAGTCCGGATCCCAAGACAGACCCACGAGCAGATGTACCCCTACAACCAAGAGGTTGTCACTTTGCACGGCAACAGCAACAGAAAGTAGCAAACATGCTGGAAGCTGTGCTGTTGCGAAATGTTTCATAACCTGAAGCCAAACTCAATTCTAATAGAAGACTATTTACTCCTTCCCCAGTTCTCCATGCTGAGTCCTTCCTTTTATCCTTCTGCCCAAATAGTTCTGTCTCTGCTGGAAGAGCAGTGTGCCCGCACTGCCGTACAACATGGCTGTGTCTTTCACACCATCTTACTGCTCACAGGAAGGTGCTCTGCAATTTTAAGCAAGAGAACATAAGAAGTAATTATTTTTCTATGAGAAAAGGCCAAGTTATGGCATCCTGCACTGCATGGAGAACTTTGTCATCATCATCTACCCTAGTCTGTAACACCTCTCCTTTTTTGCCTTGCTGAAATTATTTAAATCTCTAGAATGTTGGGGAAAAAAAAAAAAAAAAAAGCCAGCATCACCTTTGCTACAGACTCAATGCAGATGAGAGGGATCCTCCGTAAGTAGGCCCCTTAAGAGCTGCCAGTGCGTGAGCCTTTATTCCTATTTGGCTTTTCCCATCAGGTCCAACACAAGAAATTACCTTCTCATCCCAGGGACACAAAGCGGTTGAGTACCAGGTGCTGTCACACTGTGACACTGATGCCCCAGGAAGGATCACTGCAGGTAGGTGTGCTCAGCCAAACCTCTACAGCCCTTCCAAGCCAGAGGATCACAGCTCATAAGCCACGCACAAAGCCCAAAGGAGAGCGGTCAGTACAGAAGAACAATGCAAAGCAAATGGAAAAACAAACCCTAACCCCTGTTAAAAAACCCTGGAATCAGCAACAGCCACGCTTAACAGATGAGACTTCAGGCCTCCCTTTTTGGGAGCTACATCAGAAGAATTAGAATCAGAGGAGGGAGGGAGGGAAAGGGTCCAGGCTTCTCTTTTTTTCTGAAAAATCAGCTTATCCACCACGAAAGAGGGAAGAAAGAGACACGTGCTATTAGGTAAGTAATTACCTAGTAAGATACATGACAGTAATCATAATACATCAAGTATGATTTTCCTAGACCCAAAGGCTTTTCTTTATGGCTTCCATGCTATAACCAGATACTACTAGAAGTGTTTTACCAAAGCTTTGTACGATGAACAACCGTTTGATACACAAAAGCCAAGGGGTAATTACATCTTCCTGTTTGCTGTTCTAGCCAGACATTTTTTAAAGGCCTACTGCAAAAAAAGAATTGCCTTGAAAGCCTTCCAAGAGAATACCAACTCCAAGGTTTTGTATTTTTCTGATTTTGGGGAAATATGACAGCAAATTAACTATGCCCTAGCGCAGGCATCTATGCCTCTGATCAAAATTACTACAACAATATTGGCAAGTCTTTAACACGAATGGTGACTAGCCCTACACAATTTTTACATGCTGCAATTTTAAAACAGGACTTAACAAGTAAAGTGTACCAAACACAGGAATAACTAAACAGAACAGCAGTGTTTGCTCAAGGTTTCTAGGTGTGGCTGCAGCCAAGACATAATAGGATTATTTATATCTGACTCATTTGCTTTGTCTTCATCCACAATTCTCCCTGTTTGGGGACTCAATAATTGACTTTTTTTCTGCACTACAGGACTTTCAAAATTCAGGGTATTTTCAGGAATAACTTGAGAATTTAAAGCAGAGAGGAGACATTCCACAAACTGGTTTATATCATGT
This sequence comes from Gallinago undulata, assembly GCA_026546715.1. Lineage (NCBI taxonomy): Eukaryota > Metazoa > Chordata > Aves > Charadriiformes > Scolopacidae > Gallinago > Gallinago undulata. The sequence continues at coordinate 352,512 of JAOTQQ010000017.1, read as the reverse complement.
TCAACCAAAACTTACTATCACCATCACAGCTAAACTTCAGATTACCTGAACATGTGGAAGAATATACACTTGTAGAATTGTCTAAGTTGGAAGAGACCTTTAAGATCATCTAGTCCAACCATCAACCTAATTCTGACAAAAACCATCACTAAAACACGTCACTAAGCTCTATGTCAACCCATCTTTTAAATACTTCTAGGGATGGTGCCTCAAACACTTCCCTGCGCAGCCCATTCCAAGGCTTAATAACCCTTTCAGTATAAAATTTTTTCCTCATCTCCAACCTGAACCTCCCCCGGAGCAACTTGAGGCCGTTTCCTCCTGTCCCATGGCCTGTTCCTTGGGAGAAGAGACCGACCCCCCCCGGCTACACCCTCCTTTCAGGGAGTTGGAGAGAGCGAGAAGGTCTCCCCTCAGCCTCCTTTGCTCCAGGCTGAACACCCCCAGCTCCCTCAGCTGCTCTGCATAAGATCTATTTACCAGACCCCTCACTGCCCTTTTCTGGATCTGCTCCAAATCCTCAATGTCTTTTTTTGTGGTGAGGGGCCCAAAACTGGACACAGTACTTGAGATGGGGCCTCACCACTGCTGAGTCCAGGGGGAAGAAGATGCAAAGTCTTAGCACACTGTACAGACATCTACTTACTATTTATCAGACTGGGTATTTCAAAGTCTCTCCTGTTTTAAGCGACGGCGCACCCTCCCCTAGGGAGTAGGGGCCGAGTGCCAGGAGACCCCCGACCCGCACTGGCTCTGCTGCTGGTTTGTGTGCCTGAGCCCCTCGCCTCATCCCTCTGCATCTCCGCTTCCTGTCTGTGCTCCGACAAGAACAATACTTCCCCCTTTTCACTGGAGGAACTTCCAATCCAAAGCTGCGTAAGTACGGAGGTTTTTATTCCAATTACAATGAGAATTGTTCTTTTTTTTAATCCACAAGGGATCACTTAATGTTTCTGCCCTAAGAATAAACCCAGGTCTCAGCCTCCCAAAACATTTACATGAGCACTTTACTATTATGAGATCTGCTTTTTGTTAACACAAGACAGGCTTCAGTCTTGTGCTGTTCAGTTGGGTTTTTTCTCAGGATTGCCACAAAAGCTTAAAAAAAAAGCGTAAAAATAATTTGTAAATTTGGTTACGTACCAATGTTTTCACTGCTCAGGAAATGAACCAAATGGTTAATTATTTTTTAAGACACAAAGCTTAACTTTCCTAAAAGCTTAATCAATTGCCCTCTCCAGCTCACCAGAGTTCACAGCTTTACAAAAGGCAGAGCTGAGGCGCCTGTGCTCTCTGCGACGGGAAGGAGTGAAGTGCTGAGAGGTGAGAGCATCTTGAGCCAACCCTGCTGCCAAAGGCTGTTATGAAACCAGGGCTGTAGCTCTTGAGGTCACACCAAACACCGGGCCCGACGTGCTCTTCTCCAGCTCAGAGACACAGTAAGGACTCGTTTGAAGTAAACTTTTCAGCAATACTCGTCTTTCACGTACACAAGCAGCCCTGTGTTTAGCCAACCAAATGCCATTAGCACCTTGTGAGAACCACCCCTAAGGGGACACGTTACGATCTTTTTTATTTTAATGCCAGAAACAGAACACCTTTAATAGGCATTTTCCATTTATATTCAGTTGGGGGGGGTGGGGGTGGGGAAGACAGCATAGTTTAATAAGCTGCAGATCAGTTTATTCCTCTACCAGAACTGCTGAGGATCGGGCGCCTTTCATCTCCTGCTGGGATCGCCTGACTCGGCTCTCCACTGTACGGTGAATAATCACGGGCTGGAATTTGCCGTGTCACTTCCAGGCTCTTTGGAGGAACTCTCCTTCTCCTTACCACAGTGACAATGCACATTGTGAGCGGGAATGTCAGCTCCTGCCAGGCAGCACAACGCCGCGCGGGCTGCGCATCTCACCTTCTTCCCTTTTACAACTGTTAACTTTGCTCATACCTCTGTCTAGAAAGTACGCAGAAAACTTCAAAGCCTCTTTAAACCAGGACACCCTCCTCAGGCTTGCTTTTGACTGGTCAGCTTATCTATGTGATCTTTGTTGCCAGAGAAGCACACAAAGCTTCCACAGCTGGTAATTACAGTGAAAGGTGGTGATGAAGACACAACCACCAGGCAAGGAAAACGGTCTTATCAGGGCATCCATACTGCACACATGCATTCGCTGCTGTTCCCAGCGAGCCAATGACAGTACTGCCAGAAAAGGTGCTTCATATTGAAAAAGTTCTTCACGTCAAAGATTAATCAACTCTAAATGAAGCCTTAAAGGCACAGGTGATACAGCAAGCAACACAAAAATTTCTTTAATAGAGCTTGCTGGAACAGCGGCTGTGCAGCTACAGAGTGAAGTCACACATAGGGACAGGACCTGAACCCAAATCTTTCAGCTTTCAATCTGGTCCCACTTCAGATCACAACCTTCCAATTTAGGGCCAACCAAATGCCCCATCACAACTTCTCTTGTCTGTACATTCCAAACTTAGTGCTTCTGAAATCTCCCACGGCTGGCTCCACACAAACAGCCTGTCTCTGGTCACCCCCTCCCAGACCGACAGCACAGCTCAGCACCCACCCAGTCACCCTCAGTCCATCCTTGCGGCCACTACAGCAACGGCTGATGTGGAAAACACTTATTCTTAGCTTCTTGTAGTGAAATTCAGCAGTTGGGAAGGAGAACTGGAAGTACCACATGAGGGTCAGTTCCCAGCAGAACAGCAGGCTGTGCTGGCACCAGGGAGACACGTGTGGCTGCAATGACAGTGGTGCCTTCCCTCTGCACAGGGGAGCTCTACCAGGAGAACTTCTTCCAGCAAGTTACTTACGCTGCTCTCAGAGAAATTTATTATAAAATTCTATTAGAGGAACATAAATGTTGCTATTCCTAAATAAGTTTTCTTAATGCAAAGTGAGCTACAATCTAGAAATACATGCACTAACTCCTAGTCTTTGTAATCGATGCTTTATTTCCAATAATAGGATGGGTTAGTTCTCAAACTCCTTTAGGACTAAGGAACAACATCTCTGGTCAGAGTGAAAGACAGGAAAAACATCCCAAACAATGCTTTTCCACCGCTGCACTTTAGACCTGATGTTTGACATTAGTCTTGATCCCAGAGGCAAAATGGGAGTGCTTTATCCACTAAGTCAACCAGCTCCCACGGCTATAGCCATCCTAAATGGAATGCATTATTCCTGCATTAAAACATATGTTTTTCAAGGCAGCTAGCCATCCGGCTGTTCCAAGAGAGATTACAGAAGACCTAATTTTATCAGGCAGGGATACAATTCTCCTGGTTGTTTTTGCTCCCTAGGGACACAGAGCTCGTGAAAGCAGGTTGCCTGACTGCTGGGGAACAATTCCGATCAGTTGCTGATCAGTGAGGCAGTAACCCACACCCAGGTTCCCAAAATACACTAATGCATGCCCTGTAGGCTCTGGGGGCTCCCATCCCCATGGAATTCAAAGTCCAGACAGACCTAGTTTGTATCAGCAATTCTCAAGTCAACAATAATTAGAAAAACTTTATGTTGGCAGAGAAGTGCTAAAACTTTAAGCTGATTTAAAAAAAAAAAATCTTGCTTAATTTACACAAAACAGAAGGTGTTTGCTCACAAAAGCAGCAAAGAAAGTGAATATTGACTATCTTTGGTATAAACAGAACCTCTGCTGTTTGTGTTTCAGACACAATCAGCTTTGAATTTGAAAAAAAATGCAAGTTGATAGAAATAGGCATTTTATTAAAAAAAAATATCCGGACAAGAGTAACAACCCAGCACTGGCAAACATTATTCAGAATGAGAAATACAGGTGTGAGGCTTTTCCCAAGATGTTTCATCAAAACGTAATGGGAAAATTCGTGTAGCAGATGGAATGCTGCTGCCTGCAGAGCATCCGTTAGCTATAAATCACTGTTTCCTCACACATGGTGCAAATTTAGGTCTCTTCCATTCTAATTAATAGAATGAGACATCCTGGTCTGATGACTCTTCCCTGATTTCATAAACTCTAGGAAAAATTTTGGACTGAATCAATCTCAACAGGGGAATGTTCCTCTCTATTAATGCAGGTCCAAAAAGCAACTGAGCAACTCACCGAGAGATTCAGGAAATGCTTTTTATAACTTTGAGACACACAGTTTAAAGAAAAGCATTTTAAGAAATTATCTGAACATTGTATTTGAAACAAATGAAAACAGGATACTATTCAGCTTCTGCTTGGGCCTCTGGGACTTCTCACCATTAGTTCACTCTTTGGCTTCTGAAACTTGCCACTGAATAAACATGATAATCCAATGAATAGAAAGCTTAATGACAAAACCTAGTCAGATAGAGGGAATCCGGAAGGAACCCATCACCCTTTCCACAGCATTACCAATGAACTAGAGATACGAGGGGTGCTCTGCATGCAACTTCCCTACAGAACTCCAAGTACTGTCTAGTTAGATGCCTGTTGGAAAGATCAGCAATCCGGCTCCACGCAGTTATGCTATCATCCATCGCATCTGCTACTTAATATTTCATGCTACAGAATTTAAAATAGAAAACTGAAGATCAGTTATCTAGGACACCACAAAAAGAACACCAAATGCGGCTTTAGCGCAGATGTGTCAGGCTAACAGGTCTGATTAACATTTCCAGGCTAAGAACCCAGCTGAAACTGCAACTGCCACCCCTACTAGAAGCAGTAGGAATCATAAAAGACAAACCAGGAATCATTGCTACCAGATGTCCCCTCCACCCGACTGAGGAAAACTGGTTCTAACTCTAGCAAAGCTTCAGAGAAGCAATCAGGGAGGAGGTGGAGGACTCTCTTTAAAGCCTCTAATTTCCTCTTCTCCCCAAGGCAAAGGGTCAGAGCTGCAGCTTTTAAAAACAGCCCCAAACTCACTCCTTATTTCCTAAACATAAAAGGGACAACACAAAAATACATACGTTCTTTAACTCTCCTGGTTACTCTTTGTTATACCAGCCTGGATGCTCCAAAACCCTTATTTCCTTCAGCACGTTCACATGCCTCAATCATGTAGCAACATTAAAATCTACTCCCACTCACGGTAGCCAAAATATTTCTTTCAGTATTTGCGTTTAACTCACTCTCTCCAAGCCATTAATCATTTACATCATTCTGCTTTGACCATCTGCATAGTAGACATTTGTGATCATCTTATGGACCTTCTCTTTGATGCGCTGGTGAGAGATTTGTTACTTTGCTCCTCTCAATCGTGACTTGAGCTGTATTTCCTTTTCCTGCCAGACACAGACATTGCAAGGAATCCATGTGCTACCATGCTAGCAGCACTTTTTCCTGAGTTGAAAGGCTTAAGAAAATAGTGTCATCTGAAGCAAGGACTCTTATCAGAATCTTTGTAAAGCCAAACAAAGCAGGAAGGATCATCTCAGAATTTGTGTAAACAGCTCCCTACGACATGCTCCAAAAGGTGTTTTTTTAATGCATTTCAAAGCACCGCCTCAGAACAGTACCTTTGTTGGCTGCATACTGAAAGACTGTGTCAAATTCACACACAGATTTCTCAGCAGATTTGGTATCCATCAACTGTCAGTCCTGCAGGTAAATTAAGGAAGCAACATAAAAGCTGTCTTTCCCATTACCAGCTTTGCCTAATGCAAGACTTGTGGGTGAGATGCTGCATAAATGCACAAAACCCACCTGTAAATCCTGCTAGCTACAAGAGGATCAGATCCGACTTGCTTATGTTCATAAGCTCTTCTTTAACCTTTTCTGTCCTACAGCCACAGTTCCTCTCTGAATGGCAGGGAATAAATTGAAGTAAAATCTTTCTGCTCACTCAGCAAAATCCACACAGCCAGTCCTCACTTGGACCACTACTTCCTTTGACTCTTCTCTAATCTATTTAAATTCTGTGCTTCAGCTACTAAATCTAAAAAAAAAAAGATCCTCACCTACTTTGACAGGCGCCTGGCAATCAAAAGAATGAAAACTGAAACACACAATTTTTGAAAGAACAGAAAAATACCATGATTCCATAGGAAATTTTCAAGCCAAACAAAATAAAGACTCTACCCACTGCTTGAGTCAACATGTTTTCTTCCAGTAAGGTTCTATCCTATTTGGCTGGCCTTTAGTCCTGGTTTCAACTGTTTCGCTGATACTACTTTTTCCACACATGCCACCATCCTCGCTGTTTCTTCAGCTTCTGGAAATCCTAATACAAAGCCTTCCTCAGCAGACAAGAGTCTCAATTCTTCACTAAGAGACAATGAGCTTTGAAAGGAACAAACACAGGTGCATGAAGCCATTCACAGAAACACCCACGCAAAATCACAAACCAGACAGCAAAATGTATGTTTAACTAGAAAAGTAAACAGAAACCAGCTCTTTCTGTACATAAGGCAAGAGCAAGGATATGATAACCCTGTCACATAACCCAAAAGCGACCGAAATTACGTTCAAGGCCTGAGCCACCAAGAGGGGAACTCCTCATTACTGCCAGGCACATCGCCCCCGCCCCTTACCTCATTCTTTCACTGGCATCACAAGCTGAAGTCCACTCCACTAACATCCCTTTGCTTGTTAAAAACATCAGACAAGACAGAAACGGTAGTCAAACGCAAACCAGCAGAACCAAATAAGCTCTTTATGAGCGCACTTAACCCTCTTGGAGACAAGCTGGCCCATCCAGCGTGGTCTGGGAGTCAGCTCTCCTACTTTCAAAGCAAAAGCTCGCGTGGCACCACCATCTATGTTGTACCAAGAGAACAAACTTTACTGTACAAGCAGTACCACATTCTCATAACATGCACTGTATAAAACAAATCCCCTGAACGTGCTTAATTAGAACCTTTGAATCCAGCTATTCCAGAGTTTCTCTGCTCCATTAACATTGCTGTGATGAGGTTAACGTGAGAGGAGCTGCTTGAAAATTTCACCCAAAATGTAAGAGCAAGCAGACATCTCCAAGCCGAGTCCTGAAGTGCTTTAATACTTACATTTTTATCTGAATATGGGACGAATGCAGACATTTAGCTGGTTCTGTGAACTCACCAGCACAAACTGCAAACATTTCAAGAAAAAACATCATACAGTAGATACAAACTCACTGGCAAATGCAGCTGCACTTCAACCCCAAAGGAACAACATTGAGCTCCCATCCTCACAGAAATATGAAAACAGGGGGAAAAGTCTTCTTTAAAGTTAATATCCCCAGCACTTCTGCTCATTAAAAAGCAGCAGATGCAAATATAAAGACAGCCCTTCCCATCATTAGTGATGCATAATGTGGGTGTTACGGACAGACGAAGAAAAGAGCTTAGAAAGAAAAAAAAAAAAAGTGGGAAGAGGAGGAAAACATAAGTAATGAGCAGGTTCCAGGATTCACACAGTTCCATGATCCAATTCACTACTTATATACAGTTATTGTTATTTAACATTTTTACTTAGAGGCAATGGCACTGATCCCTTCTGCAAGGGAATGAGATGTCTCCGTGCGCTGTTTAAGATTTGAGTATAACATACTTTGTGCTCATAGAAGGTAACTGAATTCTCATCTGCACTTAGGAATAAATGAGTTAGACTCAAATCAATCACTGAGGCCAAATAAAGACACATGATAAAAGACTAAAAAAAAAAAATGCAATTTCTGTTGATTAACAAACAATTAATGTTTCCTGAAACACCACTATGCTTAGATGTTCTACCTGTACTCAGGAATGGGACTATTGCTACTTCCACGCTGACCACAAGGCTCAGGAAGGAATAATCCGGGGATGGCAGATGTATAATTAGTCCTGTTGCTCTGTCCGCACAGATTGTTCCTGAAGAAAGTCTCATGGCTCATCATTGCAAACTATGATTTCTATTTTAAACATACATTAAACTAATCCTGCTCCACTTTGCATCCAACTTGCTGACACAACACCTTTCATGAGCATAGTGCCAGATAAGATTTTAATACTGTATTTCCCCCATACTGTTATAAATGCTCTACGCTGTGGTGGTTACTGGTAACACAGACCTGCATAAAACTCTCTGCAAGGTTCAGCACAGAAGCTGTTTATGCTCCTCACCTGCAGTCTCCTGCACCTGAAGCCATCTTCCAAGCAGCACTCAGGTACTCCCCACCTCAAGATCACACATTAAGGGCACAGCCATCTCCCAGTTCCTGCCAGCAGGGACCCCAGGGTTCCTACAGAACTCACTGCAGGAGCAATTCTTCTCCTGTTCCCAACGCGAGGTATTCTCACCCAGAAAACCCGACAGAAAAATTTACATAGTAAACAGTCGAGCCTAGAAATAAATAAAGCTGCAACAAGGGGGTGGGGAAAAAAAGGATCAAGTGTTCTTATCTGAGCAACAACTAATCAGTTAAACACGAAGCATTACTGCCATTTTTAATAAAATGCTTCTATTCAATATTGTTTACTATAAACAGTTCATAGTTATATTGAGTTGAACAATGCACACATGTGCCTTAAAATCTCTATGCTTAGGCCTCCAACTAGGGCGTATTTTTCAAGAACTGTACAATGATATTACCTCACTGACTCACTCGGCTCCTTTACAGGTCAGAGCTCAGTTATCTCGGCAATGAGATACCGTGAAATATGTTTCCAAGGGCTTGGGAACACATTCACACAAAATTATTTGTATTCATGTTTTTTTTACAGAAAAAAAGTGATTTACACAAACAAATCCATAATATCCATATCAAGAAACCTGAATATTAAACCCACAAAAGGGCAGTGGATTTAATTCAGATAATTACTCACATAAACTTCAGTGTTACAGAGTGAAGTTTTGGATGTTAAGCTATTAGAGAAGTTTGTTAAAGATCAGCATGACATCACAGCCATTCTAGAAAGGGATTTATTTTTTTTAAAGTTTGCAGTAATATATATTACAGGGTAAACTGTAATGGGCTTTCAGTATCAGAAGAAACAAGTTTCACAGAAAATAGGAGCACATGCTTAAAACATTCTGCAAATTCTTAAAAATATATACATAATTATTTCACGTTACACTTTGAGCAACACGAGAGAATGTTATTCAATTCTTTGTTATCATGGAGTACCCAAAACCAAACACCAGATAGCATTATCGCTTTAGTTAAATGTTTACAGAAAGTATATCTGAAAAACATTTGACAAAACCCCCCAAACAGCTAACATTAAAAGTTTAACTACAAACAGGTTGCGTTAAGAGAGCGCTACCACAGCCTCTCCATCTGGCACTGTGTGCCTGTGCAGGCAGCGGGGGCTGACAGCCCCCAGCCCAGTGAATGAACTCCCAAGCTTCACAACAGTAAATACACCTCCTTTATGCACCCCATCTTCCAGGACAAAGCGACAGAATAAAGATCTTACTGAAACTTGATTTTCCCTAAGTTTTAATACTAGGGAGATTATTGTAACCATGCAGGAAGCCCTCCCAAGAAGCCACTGATCGCAGCATCAAGTTTTGTACCCTGATGGAGGGAGGAAAATTAAAGATATGCAAAACCGAGCTACCTGCTCTGCAACCTTCACCCTCTGCCTCGGAGTCATCCCTTGCCCTCCGGCTTCACAAGGGAGCTTTACAACAAAGCTATATTGAGAACAGCATTTTAGGCACTAGGAAACAAAGACATACCCATGCAAAAAAGGAAACACAAAAAAGCGCATGCTCTGTCCCGATTATGGCTACGCAAAAGAACTTATTCAGAAAGTGGAAAGAACACCGGGTAAGTCTTCATTATGCACCCAAAGTGCATAACCCTTCGTCTCCCCCGCCCCGGGACCACCGGCAGCCCCCGCAGCCCCTCGCTCCCCCTCCGCACCCCGCGCTCGGACGCTCCGGAGAAGAGGCCGCAAGAAGGAAAACCCTCCCGAAGGGGATCGGCTCCAAGAGGGTACCCCGGGGCAGGCGGGGGGTCCCCCGCACACCCCAAGCGCCCAGCGCTCCCTCCCCCAACCAGAGACCGCCCCACCCGCGGGCAGGGCCCTGTCTGTCCCCAGCGGGCCCCCTCAGCCCCCGCATTCCCGGCCCCTCACGCTGAGGCTCTCGGAGCCCCTCACGCACCCCGGCCCCTCCCACAGAGCCTTCCTCCCTCACAGCTCCCTCAGACACCCCGGCCTCCTCACACGGAGCCTCTCGAAACCCCTCACAAGCCCCAGCCCCTCACACCGAGCCCCCCTCCCTCGGAGCCCCCTCAGACGCAGCCTCCCTCCCTTACAGCCCTCTCACGCACCCCGGGCCTACTCTCCCACAGATCCCCCCGCGCCTCCCGGCCCCTTCACACGGAGGATCCCCCCTCCCGGGCCGCGGGAGGCTGTGGCGCCCGGGCCGGCGCCCCCAGGGCAGGGCAGGGTAAGGCAGGCGGGGTCCCGGCGCGGCCCGACGCTCCTCACCTTCGGAGAGCTCCAGCTCCAGCTCGGCCAGCAGCTCGCGGACCTCGCGGGGCAGCGAGGAGACGCCCGCGGCCGCCGGCTCGGCCATGGCGGCTGGAGGGAAGGAGCGGGGGAAAGCAGGTCCGGCCGCCGGCTCGGCGCGGCTCCGGCTCCGGCTCAGCGCCGGCGGCTCCGGATCGCGAGCGCAGCGGGAGCGGCCGCCACCTCCGCCATGCTGAGCCCCAGCGCCGCCGTCACGTGACGGGGCGGGGCGCCCCTCAGAGCACCGCCGAGCGCCCCCCCGCGGCCCTACCCCGCGCTGCACCCGCGCCTCGCGCCCCCCGCCGGCCCCGGCAGCACCGACACCCCTCGGCTTCACCGGCAACCGCTCCCCCACTCCGTCCCCCCACCGCGCTCCCCTCAGGCGTTCCCCGCCTCCCCTCGGGTGCATTCAGCAGCGGGGACGGGAACTACGCTCCCCTCAGGGCAGCCACCCCCACCGGCCTCCCCTCAGCTGAGCGTGGGGAGGGAGGAGGCAGCCGCCCTTTTTCCTTCAGGGGTGAAGGCCGCCGCCACCACCCTCCATAACCCCAGAAAAGCGTTTTTCTGTCTGTCCTTCTGTAAGGAGAAAGTTTGCCTCAAGTTCGTACCTGTGAGAAGGGCCAGGTAAGTGCAGTGACAGCTCCCTCCCAGCTCTACCCCCGTCCAGCCGTCACCAGGACAAAACCCCAAAGGAGGAGGGGTACCTGAATGCTGAATAAATATTCACTAAAGTGACCCTAGACAAGGACAAGGTGAGGTATCTAGAGGAAAAGAGAGCAGGTTCAACACCACAACAGCAAACATGCAGTAAAGAGCCTGGAGCTTTTGTTGTTGGTTTTTTTTTTTCTTTTTTTTTTTTTTTTTTTCTCTTTTAAATCAGCTTTATTTTTCTAACTGTTATTTCAATTTCCCATAGCACCTTGGCAATGTCAAAAACAAATACAAATACATGTATTATCCTTTTAACATTTAAAGCATGAACCTACTTTACACAAATTTTGTTTTGGACAGTTTCGACAACAGGAATATACCAGAACAGACAAAGTACAGAAGCCAGATAGGTTCCTTTTTTTCTCCTTTCACTGAAGCCCTACTGCTCTGAAGAAATATCATAAATGCCAAGGGGAAGATGGATTCATCCGGGAGGAACAACATGTCTGTAGTAACTTGAGCTCAATATATTATCTGAATATTTTGTATTCTATAAAAATTAGAACAAAACCCATTTATGCACAGTCTGTTTACATTTGAAGTTGCATTTTTGGAAACTGTATCCACAACTGAAGCTCCATAAAAATAAACCTCTGGTTCTTAAATATAAAATTTTAAAGTTGTTACAGGTTAGTTTGCAGATGGATTTTTTTCAGAAATAAGTTGCTTTAACTCCATTTCAAGTCCTCCCAACTGTACATTAAAAATGGACTCAATTAACCTCTTGAAGTGCCTGCTCTAAAGGCACTTAAGAGAAGAGCCAACTAAAATACTACAACAAACCAAAATTATGTACCATCCTAAAGGAAGCTCAGACTATACGTAATATATACACACAAAGAAGAGCATGATAAATCATTCAGATTAATGGCAACAATCTTATGTTTCAGAAGGAAATATCAAAATTAGAAACAAAAATTCTATTGCATATCTGTAGTAATCAAGGATTTACAAAAAAACTTATCAGAAGCAATTTCCCCCCGAAGTGCATTTCTGTTGCATCGTCTGTAATACAATGGCGCATTTTACAAATTTAAAATATCATCTGTACATACCAGATATTTTTACCCCAGGTGAACATCCACTTGGGTAACAGTAAAAATAGCGGACATTTTCAAGACAATTAAGCTGATATTGACAAAGTAGTAAGGCCATAGCTATTTAACTACAGTAAAGCATCGATTAAGTCACTTATTTGCTACTGATCTGCCACAGTATCATCTTTCTCTTCTGGTTAATACAGTGGGTTACTTTTTTTTTAAAAAAAACTTTTTTTTTTTTTTAAACCTACTGCTAAAACTGCATCATCATACTGTGCCAGGCTAACTTCTTTTAAAAAAAAAGAAACAAAAAAAAAAACCCCAAAGATAGCAGGAATGTAAGATACTATAAAACTAACTAAATTTTAAAAGTCAAAAGAAAAAAAACTTTTTTGCACTTTTAATTTTACTATCACATGCAAAGAATTACTCTTCTTTTCACTCCCCAGCAGAAGTACAAGAGAGCGGCCCAATCTTTTCCACACACAATAATTTGGAAAAGAACTCAACCGGGGAAGCACACTTCTGTAGCCAACAAAACTCAACAATTCTGAAAACAAGTCACAGTTCATAAAACTGAAAGTTACGTGTGATTTGCACCGTCTGGTATTTGATATCAGCAGAGCAGGGAAATTGGTGTTGACACCATCAGTTAAGCTACCAAGAAGGAACCACAGAGAACTGTTATTTGTCACTTCAAGTGCACACTGACCATCGCTGTTGAACAGGGGACAGTTTCACCTCTGCTGATCCAACGGCAGAGCTCAAACGGAATCGATGAGCTGCACCAGTGTCAGCCTGGCTCCTGACTGATCGCTGTGTCCCCGATTGCCCCGCTCTGTCCCAGTGGGCAAACTGGGCGGGCAGAGACACAGCGTGTGCCCGAGTCCCTCACAAGGGGTGAGAACGTAGCAGCTAGCCCGTCTAAGGTACACACTTGCCATGCAATACAAGTACTGCAGGAGAACTTGCACACAAAACTATGGTTTTTCACAGCCTTATATTTACTTGGTTATTTCCCCCCAACAAAAGATTAGGAAGGGGGGGGGAGAACCAAACCCAAACCAAACCACCAAACCCCACAGTTATAAATGGCAGTTGGGGTGGGGGGAGAAGGGAAATGATAATGTTAAATCCTTGCACGCAGGTATTAAATAAATAATTATGAACGCCCTAATCTGATAAAAATTTGAATATCAGGAAAAAGCCAACAGGTTTACAGACTAATTTGCATACACTGTACAAGAGCCCTACTCTGCTGCTGGAAAACGCACACCCAGGACACACACAGCATCCTTTCCACAGTCAAGCTTTTCCAATCCCCTTACAAGCAAGGTTGAACTGCAGCCACTTTTCTTTCCACAGCTAATAAATGAGGAAGCTACATGTCACAAATGTTAAACATCCAGGTACTTTCAGCACTACAAAGCTCTTCTATGTACTGCACTGAAAGCAGACGCCCGCATGGGTCAGAATTAGCCTTCCCCACTGAGGCCAGAGCCCGATCTCCCTGAAGCTCTCCTCCTCCCAGCGGCAGGTACTGACACCCCGACACTTCCTCAGTTCGCAGGGACAAGCGCGCATCTATCCTAAATATCTGCAACTATCAGACAGGTTATTTTTTTTCCAGTTTGACTGCAGTAATTGTTTATAGCCTTTAAAATGATTAAAAATCAAATTCATTGCATTTCAGAACTTTTACACTTTTAAATATTTAAAACTTCTCTATCATTCCAACAAATGTAACATTATCAAAATAAATGGAGAAGGGTTCTGTAAGCATCCCTAAACTGTAGACATGATCAACGATTTTTTTTACTAAATTAAAAAAAAAACCTCCCAAACCCAGTACAGGTAGTTTAAAAGTGAATAATGATTTTGGTTTGTTTTCATATATATATATGTATATATATAACATGCGTAGAAATGAACAGTTAACTGCATAAATACATTATATTGTGTTATGAATCAAATCAAAGCAATTGCCAAGCTGAGTAATAAGTTAGAGAAATGACAACTCTGGCTTTATATATATATTTATAAAAATAGATATGAGTGTTCTCAAAGCAGTTGATAGAGAATGCCTACCGAGTAAGAAGTCGACAAGGGTTATCTGGCTAAGAAATCAGAAGATGAAAATTTTCACAGTTATTTTAACTGCCACTTACATTCATTCTAATGGCAACACTAGCATATATTACTAAGATGTTTACGGTATATAACACAATTGAGTTTTCCAGTGTTCACAACTTACGACTTTAAATTTGTACACTTGCTATTCACTAAAAAAAGAAAAAAAAAAGTGTGATTCTTACTGCTGGAAGCTACTTTTCCCTAACACTTTATACAGAACCTTGAACCCTGGCATGCTGATTTTGGCAGATTAATGCACTGAATTTTCCTATTTTGTCATTACGATAATTGCCTCTAAACTTAACCACTTACTACACAATAGTGTTGCAAATTTAGTCAGCATACAGCTAGGCAAGATGCTATCTTTCAAGTAGCTTCTCTGAACATGAGGGGTTTTGTTTAACTCTTTACCTTTAGTTCCACTCTAAACAGTTAAAGTCAGTTGCTACTACATCAGCTGTAAACAGTGAGTTCCCAGAAGATATAAACCCTGATTTCTAGTATACAGCATCCAACACCCTACTCCAGAACACAAAAATAGGTCAGTATACAGAGAACCCAGCCACGACTCCAATTTGCTCGCCATTTGGAGAGACATCCATTTGACCCTGGTGGGGGCATGCATAACTCCATGCCCAGCGTTCCCACCCACAAGGCAGAATTCCACACCTGCAACTGGAATTCCAGGCTCCCTAACTCGTGAAGCTAACACCTCAAACTGTGTAGCCATCCGTCAATGCCATACTGGGCCTGCCTCAGGAAAACATACCAAGATAAATGCACAAAAGTCTGTAATAAAGAGATTAGAGAAAGTAACAAGCCAGAAAAAACCCAAACCAAACCTAAGAAGTTGCCCTCAAAAGGAGGCAAGGAAAAAGGGCAAATGAAAAATTCTGACGTGCCTCCTTCCAATTGCATCTAGAAGACAATTCTTGCTGTCCATGTGCTCTGATCTACAATCCAGTATCCTGTAAAAATCTTAGTTTAAAAAGCTTGCTGAATGAATTATTAGTAAGGTCAAGAGACTATACTTCAAGCTGGAAACACAAAGTTTACTACAGTAGTACATTCAGTTTTTCTCATCAGTGACTAAGTCATGACACCAGTATCTGGCTGCATTCGCTCCACTCACGCGCCGACCAAGCACCTCAGCCGCAGACGTGCTCTGCGATGCAAGGCCATCAACGGCAGACACATCATCCGACAAGCCAAATGTTAAATAGGTTAAAAAAAGTTCTAATTTTACAGAAATGCTCATTTTTCAAAAATAATATTCTCTTATCCTTTTCCTCCTACACCGAGGGACAGGTTAATTCGTCAATTCATATTCTTTCGCTTTGTCAAAATGCTAGTTTCACAACCCCAAAACTGATTTCAAGCAGGAAACCCTCTGCAAATTAAAAACAAAAATACAAAAATTATAATCTCTATATTTATATTGATTGGAATCCTCCAGCATTTGTGAAATCACTTTTAGAGATGAATTTTGGGACCCTCCATAACTTCTCCACACAAGCCACGCTCCAGTTCAGTATTCCCCTTCATGAATACTCCTTTCTCACAGTCTCCTTTGCTGCTTATTAGTCCACAGCTCAAATTAAATAGAGAATAATTGGCTGGACAAGAGTTACTTTGGTGACCGGGGTGGCACGTACTGCTCCTTGCCGATACGTCGTGGTGCTCCCTGAGGCGATGATCTGCGTCCAAACTGGCGCCTCTGTTCCCTGATTTTCCCAGCAGCTCCCCTGGGAGGCCCGTTGCCTCGGAACCCAGAATAATCCTTCATTCGACCTTCGACCTTGTCATGAGCCTTCTCCGGAGCCTTCTCAGGTGTGTCGTTTTCTTCATTTTTGGCAGGGGGAACATTGCTGCGATGTTCCCTAAGAGGCTGAACAGGAACTGGAGGAGGCTCCTTCGGGGGCTTCTGGCAAACTTCAGCGTAACTTAGCTTGCGCGGCTCCTTGGGGACCAAGGGAGAAGAGCAGGGTTTAGGTACCAAAACCACCAGACTCTGCTCTCCCACACTGTCCCCAGCACAGCAGCTGAACACGCGCAGTGAGCAATTGCGCGAGAGATGGTCCCTGTGCTCCAGCAGCACAGCCCAGAGAAAGCCCCCCCGTGCTCCCCATGTGCTCCCAGCAGGGCCTCACCTGCAGTGCAGAGGCAGGAGCTGCGCTCGCACTGGTGGAAGGTGAAGTGGTCGTTGTCCTTGGCGGCTTTGCAGCACTAACAGGAGACACAGACACCGGTGGGGAAGTGTGGTTTGTCACTTCTTTCTGAGCAGACACTTCTTCTGCTTTGCTGTCTGGCTGAACTGTGCTGTTAAATCAACAACAATTTAACGTTAAAACCTACTCACACAAAAATTAACGTTTGGGAAAGCATTTTCTTTCTTTGAAGTCATGACTACATTTTTTGCAGAACAGGACACTGCAGCCATTACCACTACAATTTTTAATTTGTGGCCTCTAGAGAAGCTGTCACCACAGACAGAAAAGAAACAACAAACACTACGGTCACCTCGCTGGACACCGGCTGCAGCCTTTGCCTGAATGCACCATTCTCGATTCAAGTAATCCACGTACCTTAATGCCACAGCTTCAGTCTGACTCGGTGAACTCACACTTGTCACGGGCTGTTGGACAGTGCTGTGTGTCAGTTCTTCCTGAGCAGGAGCTGGGCAGCTGGGCAGCAAATCTTTGCTCTCCTGTACAGAAAGCAAAAGTAGCAAGATGTGGAAAGATTGCAAATGTGCTTAAACTGCTCCTCGAAATGCCAGTTCCAGACATCCAAGAAGTGGGCATTTCCAAAGGCTGCTCAAGTCCTGATTATAGGAATTTACTTCTTTTGGAGCATCGTCTCTAAAGCAATCACTCTTTATATGAGCAAAACAAACAGTGGATAAACAGCTGTATCACCCGGATTATCAATGCCAAGCCTCACCAGCTCAATTAAGAGACTCATCTGGAAGCAGCCCTTGCCTACACCACACACAAACTACTTCAACAGCCAACACTCCTCATTTGCCTGCTTTATTCTGAAACAGTACGAGCTTACGATAGTATAATTACAGAAACTTCAGCTAAATACCTGCAAAAAGCCAAGGAAATCTAAGAACAGAAAGGCAGAAAAGACACTATTATTTTAACAAACAGAGTATGATGTTTGGGCGTAAATCATTCTCATGTGCAGTTCTAACATAAACCAGGTCTTTAGGCAGGGCTACGGGAGAGGCAGTGTGTGCGTGCTGGAGACTAGAGTGCCCACCTTTTCTTTGCAAACTCCTTTAACTATGTCGGCCATCCTGCTCTCCAGCACAGGCTCTCCTGGTATTTTTGCTGTGCTGCCAGGCAAAGGTGGGAAATTTGAAGCTAGCAAGTCAAACTTTGGTGTCTGAGTCTTTGTTTCTGCTGAAGGCTGAGGTCTCTAGGGAAGGAAAACACCTGTTAATAGAGCCATAACACCTACCATTAAAAGCACTGAGCAAGTGTCAGGGAACTTTCCTAGAAAGACTGAATTCCCACGGTCTGATCTAAGCATTTAGGGACGTTATTGCCATTCCTTCAATAAATGCAAAGCCAACGTGCTGCACTTTGTGCAACTGCCTGCAGTTAGAGAAATGGAACTCACTGAAATGCGGTCATCCTCTCGTCTCCTCCGACCTCTGAAAATGTTCCTCCTTTAAAGGCAAAAAAAAAAAAAAAGTCAGTGTGTGCATTCATCTGGCTGAAGTGTGTACTCTTCTGCACAAAGGGGAGCCTGTGGCGGGGGATCTACAGCAGCCTACTGATGTGTCTCAAGCTACAGTTCTGGGATGTTCTCCATCTTCAGGAGGGGTCAAAGCTCTTACACTCTTGGAACACAGTCAACATGGGAAACAATTTCTCTTTTCTCTCCCCATGGAGGAGGTACCCTAGAGCACTGTATCTGAATAAGCACAGTGACAATTAGACTATAATATTATAGAATAGTATCCTATAATTTTATAGTAAGGAACTTATCTCATTTCTCATGTATCTGTCTTGGTCATTTATGTTTATGTGTCTAAATGCTGAATTAATAGAAAAAAGATAAAACCAGTTTATTTTACAATGTTTAGGAGCATCAAGTTCCCTGAGTATTTGCTTATTATTTACAGCAATACAAATACCCACTCTACTTCAGCAACCGTTTTTTAATTCTGGAGACAAATCAGGCAGTTATTTTGAAATGAAGGCACCTCACTATCCTACTGCAATGTATTTGAGAGAATAACTAATGGCTGTACAGTCAAGCAAGAAGCATTCGTGCTCCCAGTTTAGTATTTATCACTCCTGCTTTATTTAAATGTCAGTTTGCTCCCGATCGGTCTTTGCAGAAATACATCTTGTGCCAATGGTCGAGGATCCTTGGCTCCCACGAGCCATTTGAACCTCCAACACCAGGACCCAACCGCGTTGTCCCGTCACAGCCCACAGGCACACACAGGCCTTTACCTGCCCCTGCCGACGCCGTAATCGCCGTTCTGCTCCATCTGTGCGGCGGGAGAATCCTTCTGGGAGTAGCCCTGTTCTTGGTGCACAGGTAACACGCTGCTCTGTCGCTCCATAACAAAGTTCCTCGAGTTGGTTCTGCTCAGGGCTGCGTCCCCCATCGGCAGGGGGCTGGCGGCAGCTGGACCCTCCCCGGCGTGTTCAGCGCTGGCAGACGATCGGAAATGTGGCTTCACGCTGTGGGACGCAGAGCAACTGCTGCATAACCAGAATGTGAAGGACAAGATGCAAAACTACCACCGGCTACAGTTAATTCATAGAAGGAGGATGTCAGTAAGTACTGGGACTCCATCAGAGAAGTTGTTTCCTACACACTTTGTCAAGAAAGAAATTGTTCTTCCTTTTGTTATAGTTTTCTTGCAGCCTCCCCTCGTGTCGCATGTTGCCATTTGAAGAAAACATCAAGATCACTGCCCAACAATCCCCCAAAGGGGGAAAAAAACCCACCCAACCCCTAAACCCAACCCAACCAACAAAAAAAAAAACCCCAAAACCTAGGGGTGGTAGAAGAGCCAGAAGACCCCAAAGAGGGATTCTTCATTTGCCTGGGCCTGCAGCACAGCACGGGGTGTTGGGAACAGATCTGGAGAACTAAGTCGAGCCTGAGGAACACACTGATCTGGCCAAAAGCAAAAAAACCTGAACTGAAACAAGAAGCCAGGAGCAGAGAGTGACCGAATGGGCTGAAGAGAACAGGGCAGCCAGAGCCCCCTCTCCCTCAGTGGCCTGAAACGCCAGGATCTCTCTTCCTATAATCAAGCACCCACATCACTGACTCTGCAGTTTACAGTACCCCAGTTATCAATTATTCAGCATTAAAGCCGTATTTCCTTTGAGCACAGACACAGCCGCACACACTCAATGTTTCTGCAAGTTAAGGCTCAGGCTCCAAAATACAGAACTACTTCCCAAAACCCTGACCTGCCATCACACAGAAGTCTTCTGGAGCTGCATTCAGCTGCTTTAGACTATTTTTCGCTTCTGCACCTCACTGTCTTTTCCATGCCACCCTGACCAGTTTCAGCAAGTGAGACAAGGACCTTAAACTATATCTATCTTTCTCCTCTGGTCAACCCTGCACATCTCACAATTTTAGGACAGGACGAGGACTTTGCATGCTTATTGTTTTTAGACAATGTCCTGTTAACACTCCATGCAATCAGGAGAAATTCTCCCACCGCCAGACAAAGCATGATTCCTGTCTGAGAGGAGGAGGTAACTTGACAACATGATCTCGTACAGAATAATCAAGGAGCAGCCTGAAAAAGGGTCTGTCCTTCAACAGCCCATAAACCACGCAGCTTTTAGTTGCTCTAAGTGAATATGGAAAGGCATGTTGTGGATGCCACAGACCCTGGGCTGCCTAACACAGAGGTAGTTTCCTTCCAGCTTCCACCAATAAATTTGTTTCCTCCCAGTTGGCCAGAGAACTTAAGCTGGGATAAGAAAGTAAATTAGGAGAATTCAAAGAATGACAAATTATCATTTGTTAGCACTAAATCAGAGCAGCAGTAAGTGATGTGGCTGTGGCAACAGCAGATTCCTCCTCCCTCTGCTTCGCCATTGTCCTGTGGTATTTAAAAAAATGAACTCCACTGCAATCTGACAGACTTAAAAAAAAAGTTTTGCAGCATTTCATATGTAACCAGAAAGCAGAACTAAAATCACCTTTTAATAGCCCAGTTTTGAGTGGTCAAGTTAATCTGCTTTACCAAAGACATACCAAGTTACCTTTTAGATGGCTGGATAGAAAAATATCAGTATAACCAATATTAGCACTGAGGATTCTCTGTTACAAAGACTCAATCTTTCTTCCCAACAAGGATATTGCAACAAATCAGGGCAAATAAATACCAGGAGCTTAAGCAAATATTAAGCTCTCGAGAAAAATCCAATACTTAACTATTAACTGCCTGTTTGACAAAACAAATCAGGTTTAATTAGCCAGGACAGAAACCCAAAAGCCACAGCTGGATGAACCTCTCCAAACAAACTCTTCTGCAGTTCAAGGAAGATATGCTGAACAAAGATTAATTCATACGTCACAGCTTCAAGAAGCATTAGGAACCAGTTCAAAGGACCCAAAACCATTAACTTTTCCCATCAGCAAAGACCACAGGAAGGAGGAGATAAGCTAAATAAAGTCTTCCATTTTGTTCAATTCCTTTTAAAATGGAAGATTCTCAAGTCATCATTCAGCCCTCAGATCTCATAATCTTACCCGTCATCGAGAAGGCCACAATCTAGTCTGGGCAGAAGAGCAAAGCAGAACAGACAAGGAAAGATAAGGAAGAAAAAAGAGCGGGAGAAGGAGAGATGGTGTGAGAGAGAGAGGAGAAGGAAAAGCAGGAAGCGCAGGCTGCCCAGACGATCGACTGTTGGACCTGTTCTCTCTTAGCGCGATACTGGATCATCACTGGGCCGGACCTCCGAGGCCGTGCCTCACTGCTGCCCCAGCAGCCTCCTGCTTCCAGAGGAATCCTGCTGAAGCGTAACTGATGTCTGCTCCCAGAATATAAAGATTTATTACTGCAAAAACAGAGTTTTGCACTAGCAGAAAGGCTGAGCACGATTGGCAGGAAAGGTAAGACAACCACGAGAGTGCAGCAGAACCTGGGCACGCTTGACCCTAAAGCTGTAACTTCACAACGACTGGAGTTTTACAGATGAGGCATCACGTATAACCAGAAGAGTTTTAAAAGCTTAAGGATTATACAGATGTGATCTACAAGGTGGCAGTGAACATGTGGGCATTTCAAGATGTTAGTATTTGGGTACCTACAATTCTTGTACGGTTTCTTACTTCTTGACAGAATCTATGTATGTGAGAGTGTTACAGCCTTTAGGTTTGGGCACAGTTTCAGGCAGAAACCACCAACCTTTACAGAAAGGTCTCAGCTGGGAGCTGAGCAGCTGTAACTGCATCAGCTGCGCTGTCTCTGAAGCTGAGTTCTACCCCCAGCTCCACAGCCCAGGTAAAACTCTGCTGAGTCACCGCAGACCAAATTCTGAAGTTCACCTTCTGCCAAAAGCCACAAACCTTAACTGCATCTCCAAACCACTCTCTGTACTGGCACTTGCCAACCGATTTCTCAAAGAGTATAAAAAGCAATTCCCATGCTACCAGCCCGCGTGCTTGAACACAGCGAAGGAGCTCACAAATAAAACAATTTCCACCCCCATAAACAGACTACTACTCCAGTGTATTTACAGAGTGCTGTTCCAGCAAATACAAAGCTGTTTCCTCCTCTCCACTGTTTATTTCTGAGTCCTTACATTTATCAGGAAAGATGGGGATAAAGCAAATAAATTACAGTAACAGACATCAAGCAGTTTTAGCAAACAGCAGCCAGGGCTGCACAAACTGAACATTCGCTGCAAGATGAATCATACAACAGCAAAAGCTCCCATTTTTACTGCAGGAGTTTATAATCTGTGTGTAACAAACATAATTAGAAGCATTACCTGAAAAGGAAGTTATTTATTTGCCTGCAGAAATTCCTCTGAGGCTTTTAAAGGAGTTACCTTAGCTCTCTCCAGCACATACATACATTATTTTAGGATCTTAAACTGCCACCTTGATTTTATTTTATAAATCAAGTTGAAAAACATCATACACGTTTAATAAACAAAGTAAGTAAATTAGTCCCATCAGAAGGCACCACATTTTACAAGGTCAGGACCTCAGGGCTGTAAGTCCCCGGTGAGCAAACAATGGCAGAGCCTCTTACCGATTCCTGTGGAATGGGCGACCTATACTCAAAGAAGCAGCATTTGTTTTATATGATCCTGGTGTATTAAAGCCATTCACAAATCCACCGTTAGGAAAGGGGGCCTGCAACAGACAGAACAGTCTAAATGGCTGAATGACAAAGAAAAACGTTTGGAGGTTTATGAAATCAGTTTCGGCAGTTATTCACCCTGTCTGTCTGTACTTTTACACTGGGCTCTGTATCTGTGGCCTTGTAATTGCCACTTCTGAAGAGAAAACCCCACCAGGGTAGCAGTCTGCATGTCTGCTTCAGCACCAGAGCCCTGCTGCTCCCAGAAGAGCTGCAAAGCTCTTCCAGTAACACTACCTCCTGAATAACAACATTTCACACCAAAATTCCTCAAAATAAATAGCAGCCAGCGGGTGAGACACACAGCATTTCTGACGATCTTGCTTCATCAGATCCTTGACATAACATCAAGTGTGATCAAAAAAAGTGATCTGACTAGCATTCTCCAGCTGAAAAGCCCACTAACACTCTGATTCATTAACCAATCATTATTGGTTAACAGTAATAAATATTTCTTCTATTTTGCGCTAATCCGCCTCATTTTCATCAGCCGTCACTTACCAGCGGTGTTTCAAAGTAAGGTGCAGGATTTGGAGACCACGTTTGAGGCACGATGCTGTAAATAGAGTACTGCTGAGGACTATATACAGGCTGCATAAACAGTGGGGAGGCAAACTGTGCTTGGGTTTGAACTGGCTGAGTGTAGACACTGGAATCCACTACCCGGTAACCATTCTTAGCAAAAAATGTGTTGATGGCTTTTATCCTTGCCTGGAAGACATGAAATCACATCACAGACATTAGCTGGGAGACAAGGAGAAGCAGAACGTGAAATCTTTCTTGCCTACTGAAATGATAAGAGAAGGGACATGAAGAGGAAGTAGGCTGGTTACTGCCTACAAATAAAAACTGATAAAAATCACCACAGATTACATCCTTACAGCGTGCAGGGAAGGGCCCACGTGCTGCTTCAGCTGAGAACCTGTCAAGCTCAAGACAGACATTGCTTTTTACAGCAGCACCCGTCCAGACTCCACCTCTGACAGCTCCTCTCTCAGCTCCAGCCTCATCTGCAGAGCAGCTCGCTCAAGCCAGAGACTCCCAGTGGCAAGAGCCCCTCTCCTGAGCTCTGCAGACCCCGATGCTGGGGAAAGCGGAGAAGTGAAGACGAAATAGGAATGTGTTTCACACCTCATGGGAAGCAGCAGCGAGAACAACCAGCAGCCACCGAACTGTCGTTTTTCAAAGCTACCCACGACCTCGTTCAAGTGAGCAGCCTCCAGAGCAAGCGTTACGAACCACTCCGCTGCTAATTCCTCAGCTTCCACCATAAACGCACGCTATCGTTCAAACAGAAACGATAAATAGTTCCACTCCAACAGAAACTTCATATAAAGCAGCCTTACCATTATTGGCTTGCCCTGAAAGGTTTTCACTTCTTCCCTTAAGTATTTAAATGCCTGCGGATACAAAATAGATTAACATGAAAGTATCTTGATAAAATTGTGCTTCTCAAAGGACATTGCATGATTTCACATGAAGTTACAGCAATGTGCTTCCCTGTTAGTGCAGCCAAATTCATTAACACTTCAAATTCAGGATACGAGATATCAGAATGTACCAAGGCAAGAGGCATACAAAGCCCACATATAAGCCCACAACCTCTGAACCTTTTTTTCTGTTAACTAGAATTTGCCAAAAACCTCTTAAAAAAATAAAAGCATTTATTTTGGCCGCAGGAAGCCTGTGTGAAATTCTCGCACAGGGGAAGTGTTAATAACAAAACTGAGATGTCATGAGCAGCTGAAAGCAGCCTTACCTGTTGTGCATCCGTATCCGACTGGAATGTAATGTACCAGTTGTTGTTGTGAGCGAACTCACAGCTTATCACTTTGGGACAGTTCTCATTCTTAAAGAGAGCCTTGACCTCCTAGGGGAGAGGAGAGGTCAGGCAGTTAAGGGGACCCAGCTCAAAGCTGTAAATTAAACCAACAAAACTTTACACTCCAGCTCCTCAGTCACAACCTGCCCTTGATCTGGGATGTTCTTTATTCCCCTTGACAGCTCTGCCGGACACCAGATCATCCTCTCCCTGGTTCTGAACCCAGAACACCAGCCCAGCCTGAGCTCCCTTAACACGGGGCTTTAGATCAGAGTCAGCCAGATAAGAACGACTCTCAGAAATAATTCTAAATCAAGGCAACCTGACAGCCTTGCAATAATCAGATTTTAAAGAGAAGGCAAAGCAGCTGTTCAGCATTTGCATTAAAAGAACTAATTAAAAATGCTAGTAGACAAACAGCCTGTGTTACAACTTTAAAAAACAAACAACTAATCTTTCTGTTAGCCAAATATCAGTAGGAATTTTATTATCCTCCCTTCTCTGAACATAATGAGCTCAGCTCACGCTGGGTCACAATGAATGAGAAATGTTTAGTAACATTTCTCGCTGCCAAAACAACCGTCTGACTTCAAGTAAAGTTACTGCTGTGACAAAAATTCAGCCTGAATTCCAAGCTATGCGCTGGACTGATTTTATTTTTGGATCTGAAAAGAGATCAGTTTAAACTTCCTTCCAGAAAAGCCCAGCTAGCTCAATTTGTGGTGGGAAAAAAAAAAAGGCTTACTTAAAGCATTTTAATGTATTAGTAAATAATGGAAAAAGATACCAATAGCAACAAATTATTGCTTTGGCTTTTTTGACAATACATCCAAGCAGAAAAAATTACTTTGGTGGTTTACAAGAAAAATATCTGTGTTAAAGTGACTTTTTAAGCAACAGTTCCTGTTGCTGTTTGAATCAGTTGAAGACACTTTCCAAAAACATCAGCCACCTTCTTTCTTTCTTTTCTATTTACTTACCTCTATAGGTGTAGTTTCAGGGATCTCACGGAGAATGATAATACATCGTTTGTGGTTTGGCCTTACTTTCTCCCCTCTCTCATCCACTTGTACCATAGGAGAAGCTAAAATTTAAATATAAAAGTTGGCTTAATATTGGACATTGTGCACTGCAAAACACCTCAGCAGTCCCAGACTCCACAGTCCAATCTGTCACAAAGAACCACAATGAAGTGCTTGAGAAACCAGATTTCTTGAATTGAGGGAAAAGGACTATTTTATTAGATATTGTGTTAGATCTTTAGTACATTTTAGGCGTTTGCCTGGTGCTGCTTCCACTTGCAGCTCAGGTATCTGAAATAATCGCAAATTCCATTCACTGCCAGCTCAAATTCAAGCAAGAGGATATAAAAATATTCCTAGACAGAGCTCTAAGATGAAAAGTTCAAGTAAGGGTAGGGAAATCTAGTCAGAACAGACTGGAAAAGTTCACATACAACTGCTTCCCCACAGAACCACGTGCACAATCAGCATGGGACAGTGCATCACAAGAATTCCAGCTGACTTCTCGGAAGTTTTTTACTAGTTTTATAATTTCTAGTAAAATTTTGCACTGAATCAGAAGACAAGGTTTACTCCCAGAATACGACTTTCCCTGCTAACAGTATCTTAGGGTGGCCTCTTACTGGGGCAGATTTAGGCAGTTTGTTGTATCGTATAACTGGAACTGAGGAGTCTGGAACAGCCACCTCCTCAAACATCTCTGCAGAACGAGGCTCCCGTCACCATTTCCCAGAACAACATGCCATAACCAGTGGTGAGACTGTTCTGCGAATACAGACACCAAACACCCAGACTTACATCTCAAAACTTCAAGAATAAGGTCCATATCTGTCGTCAGCTTCTTAATACCTTCCATGTTGGCAATTGTCCATATTGGAACAAACTGATCACTATCCATTTGAGACATCAAGTAGAGATCCTTTGAGAGATTCTCCCTGAAAAGATACAAGTTCTCTATTTTAGAATCATCTTGAACTTTATTTACAGAAGCCTCAAAACAACAGGATAACTGCAGGCTTAACTATTCCCCAACACTGTTTATAGCTAACTCTAACCAAAACGGACTCAGATTTTTCTCTCCTGGAAAAAAATTCCGAGCAGATCAAACCAAAGCAGAATAAGATAATTGAATAAAAAAAATAATTAAAGTTACAGTGCTCTGCATGTTAGTCTGCAAAAAGGATCTCGTCAAAGAGACCTTTTCTGGTAACACACGACACAATATACACAATAACTTATATCTGAGTGTCTTACAGCTGTGAAGCACACAAACGATCCCCAGTTCTCACCAAAGGACAAGGGCTCAGACAGGACTGAAACAGCTCAAAGGTACCACAGGGTTTCTACTGCATTTTAGCAAATCTTGTTTTATATCACAACCAAATTCTCTCACTCCCACTTAATATTTTTATGAAGATGATAGCACATATTGAGCCAGAAAAGGGAAATATTTGTCAACAATTTTAATAAAGGGTTTATACAAAGTTGAATGAACTGTACTGTACCGCGAGAAGCAGAATTCAAGTTGTTTTTTCAAACATTCTCTAATATCTTCTGTGGACACAGTGGAGCTGCCTTCACCTAGAAGTTACCACACACACCATCAGATTGCAGTTTCATGGTAAGAACAAGGTGTTTTGTTGTACAATGAAAGAATTAATCCTTCAAGGACCAAGCAGAAGAGGTGAAGGACGTGCTTCCAGACCACCCCACTATATGTTCCCAACAGGACTTGGATCCCATGGCTTTCACCTCCCCAGCCAAGCACTAGGGCTGGCTTGGATCTCCTTAAATACGCATTGAATGGAACATTTCAGAGTTCCTACTTGGGATTTACAGTCACGTCGTAACTGCAGCAGACTTCAGCAGATTACAGATACCGACAGCAGCATTCCAACTGGAATACTCACCCGACACTTCATAGAGTTGGTATCCAAGATCTTCAGTCGCCAGGACAATCCCATTTGCAGATGCTTCATCAACTCCTGTGCCATTTCTTGTGGCTTCACACGACGGGGAATACATCACTTCATACTGCTTGCAGTTATCCTCTGGAATCTCTAGGTTACCTGGCAAAAGAACATCATTATCAACAGAAAACCTACCAGAAGCTTCAGTATATTTTCCGTTCGAAAAATTTTGGCTCTCAACATTAAAACAAATACTGAAGAACGCTGTAGCTGACAGTGGCGAGGCTTAGTCTATGTTCCTTAGGTTTTCAGCATCTACTTTGCACAGGACAGCACTTTCTAACTCTCTAATTTCAGAAAGATCTTCTGGTTTGCACTGGGGTCTCAAGAATAAGTAAATAATCGGATTATGAAATTATAAGATCCCCAAAAGCAGCAGAGAATGTAAAAAACAGGCTTTCCACCTGAAATTTAAAATATTTAAATGAGGTTCCTAAAACCAAAGCAATAGCTTACATCAATTCTTCAATGTATTACATGATATAAAGGATTTGGGAGCGTCTAGTGATTGTTACAGAAGACAGTGGGATGACACCAGAAGTGGCCAAGCTCTCCTTCAGGACACCTCATCTCAGTCATCCCCACAGCTGCTCAGACACAAACAAGCACAATTTTAGTTTAATCCAGTCAGGCAAAGGAGATTGTTCCCCCCCCAAAAAAAATCAACTGCTCTGATGCATCTTTTCCACACTAATGATGCATCCACTAAAAAAAAATACTTTGAGAAGAGAGAACATACTATTCAACTGCGTATGTTAGAAATTGCTTAAAAGCAACAACAACATATATGGGGACACTGTCTTTAGTGTTCCAGCAGCGTAACGCTGCCACCATCGCTTCATGTTGTTCTGAAGAGACAGACAAGTTTCTCTCAGCCAACGCACAAACTCAGTGCTGTCTCTCCACTTCTGCTGACCCACCAGAAACTTGTGACAGGGCCACACAAACTGAATCCTCCCATCTTTATCCCTAAACCTTTTTCCAGGGGTTCTCCTACTTCCAGCCCAACAGGCCTCTGCTGTGTTTTGAGTCACCTCAGCCACACAACTGGCTTCGTATCAACTCAAAGCCAAATCCAAAGAGTTAAACTGTTTGAATATTTAGTTTTGGATGACAGGACTGAGCATGTGGGAAGGATGGAAAACGGGGACAGAAACGGAACACAGACTAGGGTGAAAGGAGGAAACCCCAGGCGCTTTGCAGTCTCTAGTCCAGTGCAAATGCCACTACCTAACAGTCCTCAGCAGCACCTCAGCCATCAACCAGGACTGCAGGTGGCCCTCAGATCACATCTTCCTGTTCACAGGGTCAAGCGTATGCTAAAGTGCAACAATAGTGACCAAGTCATGAAACCATTTCTGCACATTTAGCATCTTGTTTCCCTCTTAGCGCGTTACAGTCATCACCGGGCCCCTTAGATCCTGTCACCTGCTGAAGTGCTCTGTCCTACATGGAATCTCCAAACCAAAGCTCTGTAAACCCCCTGCTGCTTTCTCACTGTCATTTCACTCTTGTTGCTACATCAGCACTAATGGCCTCAAGGACAAGAGCAAGAGGTTGCTCCTCACTGCAAAGCTCTGTTCTGCAGAACTCCCAGTGCTACCCAGCCAGGGATGCATCCCGGTTCGTGCCTAAACAGGGGCCCACGACAGCTCACCCTCAGCCTGAGTCCCTTGTGCAGCCGCCGTTTCTTGCCAGGAGTGCTCTGTGCCATTTGTCGGTGGCACGGTCTCACCGCTCCCCTGGGGAACTTCCTGCCACACTTTTGCGTTAGGGTTCAAGCCAGCACCTTTCGATGTTACCTGCTGAAGAGACCAGAACACTTCTGTTAGCAAAAACGATCCAGGTATGCCAGTCAAGGTATCAGTCAAGCCAGATAATACAGGTGAATTTAGTGATTTTTCTATAGAGCTCCACATTGCAAGTGTCTAACCAGCTATTAAGCACCCACATGATTTTTCATTAATCAAAACAGGAAAATCCTTGGTATTTTCCAAGTATTTATTTCTACCTCCATTAGAAGTGTTGCCTTCAACCTCTCTTTATTGACATCCGACAACAGCAGCAGAGGAAGCGGCTAGCCGTCAAGGACTCTGGTAACTCATAAGCTTTTAAAGACTTGACTGTCATAATGTTCCAGTCCCCTTTCACCAGAAAGGGAAATTTTCCCTCCTCCAGACCCCTTCCTAGAAAGGAAGGTAAAAAAAACATATTTCAAGGAGAAGAAACTAACGACTTAGTGACATCTATACTAAACAACCATCACCTACGCTATGCCAGGACTCCTCATGGACTTACCTGAGAACTACCCGACTTCCCCGCGAGTTTACCTACACCTCATACACATCAGTGTACACTAACGATTTCCTTCAACCTGTAGCCAAGGAGACTGAAGTTTTTGAAGTGCTGAGATAAACACACACCCCATCACAGCCTGCTGGGAGGGGGGAACAGGATCATCCCCCTTTGAGGCAACAAGGACCATAATTAGGGTAAGAGGGTAAACAACGAGACAGGAGAGACTGCAGGATTCCTGACAGAGATAAAAAAAAATATTCCTACAGCAAAGGATGGTGCCCTCCAAGGTCCCTTTCCAAGAGCTGCTCAGAAGCTCTAAGGTGTTTGGGAAAGTTGTCCAATAGCCCAGCAACAGCACAGGGGACATGCTTTGTCATGGCTTTTGCTCTACCAAGATAAAACCAACTCCTTCCACAAAGACAAGAAAAATATGCTTTTGCAAAACTTCTCTTCCCAGGAATTCCTAACACCCTATGAGCAACTCACCCAGATTCCTCCAAACAGGTTCCTTCAGACATGGAACCACAGCCCACTTCACCCACACCATTTGCTTGAATTTAAAAGGCAAAAGCCGTTAATCCTAACTCGTATCTCGCAAACTCACAAATAAGGAAGTCTGATATTTCAGAGGCCAGTCCGCTGCATTCTGAAAGGAGTGGCTTACTACCGGGCCTCAAACATAAAGCAAAAGGATAAGGAAGCAGTTGCAATAGCTTTAGAGATAATTCCTCTGCCAAGGTCACACCTAGTTCCAAAGCTATTTGCTACAAGGACAAGCCCAAATTCAGTAACAAAAAGGTTCCAAACACGGGAGAGGTTCAAGACAACCGTGAGATCAAGGCAGATAAAGACGACAATTTTTGCAAGGCCCTTTTGGGGATTGAAAATCCCCCACGTGCAACTCATTTAATCCACGAAGTAGCAGAGTTTTCCACCTTGCATTAATTCTAGCAGAAGAAGATAACTGGAAACAGAAAGAACTGGAAACAGTTTATTGTGAAAGGACAAACGTACATTTCCCTCCTCCGTTTTCAGAGTAATTGTTCTCCAACAAAACAACCCTGGAAGAACAGACGGGTAACCTGTTGCATCCACACACTCTCGGTGCAGTTCAGACGCCCCCTCTGCTGCGACACAGCGTCCCACACAGCGTCACCCACCAGCGCGGGCGCCTGCTCCAGAGCCCAAAACCAGCTGATCCCAATGCTTGGAATTTACTTTTCATCAAAGCAAAAAAGACAAGACGCATCCAGGAGATGATTCATTGTTTTATAAAAATAAACGCTGCCTCACCACCTCACGTCTTTGAGGTCAGCATCTAGCTCAAGCTGGAAGTAATTCTAAGGAATAAGGATGATAAAGTGAAACTGAAACACTTTAGGGAGATTACTGCACTTCTGAGATGATCAGAAGCCCAAAGCAGCTCTGAGTAGGGCAGATGATGTTACTCACTTCAGCAAATACGGACAGACACATGTGGTGATGCAGAAGTTCAGAAACCACAGGTCCAAGTGAAAAGCACTAAGAAATTAAAGAGATTCAGGCTGATAAAGTGATGAACGGACCTATTAATACATCGGCTGAAACACACACCTGAAACCGAGCGTGGGCTGCTTCCCCACTTCATGCCATGTAATGCAATTCTGCAAGACCCAGCCCCGATGTCATTCATGCACCTCAACAGCAAGACACCATGGACCGAGGAGAAAAAGCCCCTAATTTACATAAACTTTTTGAACATGGAGTCTGCTGAGCTCCAGGAGCAGCCCTGCTCCGCTCAGGCAAGCGGCTCTTCTGAAGAGAAGGCCAAAATATCAATTCTTGCTTATTTAACTGAGGCTAACAAATACCCAGCCCATTTGATTGGCTGCAGAACAATCCTCCCAGCTGCTATCAGGAACTTTCCTGACGAGGTTAAAGCTTTACAGAGTTACAAAGGTTAGGCACACGTGCTGGTCTCCATGGGCAGGCAACGCTGCCCTCCTCAGCGCAGCTCCCCTCGGGGCTCCACTGCTTTCAGCAAACGGGGATCAAAGATTCTCCCCAAAATTGACTATCGAAGTGTCTGTCTCATTTTGACTGGATGGCAGAGAATATTTTTTTCATTGTAACAGTCTCAATTCCATTTAAGATTCAATTGAGCCAACAAAAATTAAAGTACTGAGGTTTTTTCTAAAAGCCTTCTATTTTAATGCTACTTTCAAATCATACTGCAACCAAAATCTTAACACTGAGCTTGTGACAGATTTCCCAGAGCAGACTGAGCAAAGGGAAAAGTTTAGAAGAGAATTTAATAAAACATCTGAGGTGAGAATCTAAACATTTTCCAGAAGCGGAAACGTAATCAGAGGGAAAGAATCCGCTGGTCAGCAAACCTACGGGAGGGTGGCAAAGAGAAGCCTTGTGCTGGCAGGGGGACATGCAGCTGGGGGGGGAATCGTGCCACTGTAGTTACCTGTCACCCTCCTAAAGCTCACCCAGGCTGCAAAGCAAAGCAAACCCAAAGAAGAGAGGTGTTTGATAGTGTCAAACCAAAAGACGCAGAACTCCTCCGAACGGGCTGCGGGGTGTCACGTAACAGAGCCCTGAACCCGCAGGTTGTTCTCAAAACACACATTAACTTTAATGGTCACAGGAGTCACTTCCACTGGATGAAGCATGTTTTTTTCATCAGCCACTACGAGCACCCCAGAAGGAAGGGCACCCCCCGGTGAGGCAGACGCAGGGTCCTGTGTGAGAAGGTGGGAGCACCCTCCCTGTGCCAGCGCCAACAGGGACAACCTGGGGCTTGGCCACTGAGGGGGAGGCAGGACACTTCACCTGCTGGAAAAGAGGGCCAGCAACACCCAGTGCTTCACACAGGCCTGGATTTCTAGCCAGGAAACTTCACTTGCAACAATTAGGGCAGCATTTCACTCACCTCAAGTGCAGAGATCTAAATTTTCCCAATAAATTTCCAACATATTGAATTAGGAACAGGTATCCGACTGACCAAAAGCCAAAGCAGGCACAGCAAGCCGTTATCAATTCCATTTTTCACAATGCATTTGATAATATTCCCAAAGCACCTTAATTATTGATTAAGTCTGCTGCTCCTGGCTGCGAGTGAGAAACAAAACCTACACCAAACATTAACGCGCGAAAAATAGTGTGAGCCTTACACTGCTCCCTCACTGCAGCAAGATTTTGGAGCTAAAAGATATTAAAGGAAAACAGAATTCCACCCTGCACTTGGTGAAGGGATCAATTCCCAACCACCACGTGCAGACTTCAGTTAAGTCTAAACCATAACGCTGACAGCTAAAGCAAGTCAGATAATCCTCCCGAGAGCTCCGCAACTCTGACCACGGTCCCAGTCTGTACCTCATTTTTCAGGCAACCCCAAAGATCTGAGATAAGCACTGCCATCTGCCTTCCTGCATCCGACCCCAGCCTCTCACAACACCTGCACAAGGGCTCAAGTTCCCTGTCCTAGCAGTGAAAAGGCACCTTCAGAAAGTCCAGATTGTCCTCAGGAGCTCAAAATTAAACATTATTGGTGTTTCCTGTATGAAGATGACAGAAACTGACTTGCAGCACTATCAGTGGGAGAGAAAGGAGATCAAACAAAGCTCCCACGCTCAGTCAAGCCTGTGCTCCGAGAGGATTCACGCACGACCCAAAGGCTGCCGCCTGACCCTGCGGGGTCCCGACCTGCTCCAGCTCCTGCGGAGCAGCCCCAGCCCCAGCCCCAGTTCTCAGCCTCTGCTGCGGTTCCAGAACCCGCCCCCTCTGCGCCCCAGGCCGGGCTCAGCTCCGTCCCCCGCGGGGAGGCTGCTCACAGCCCCGGGCTGCAGCTCCCCCGAGCTCGGGCAGCCCCTCTGCACGGGAAATACCGTCACATCTAATTCGTAAGACCTGTCATTGTATGTTCACGACATCTTTATTTTTCTCCGCGTGCAAATCAAGTAACATTCACCTCAGAAGTGAAGAAATTCGTTTAAGAAAGAGAGACTTTTCCCAAACTTTTTTTATTTGCATGTCCTTAACCGTGCAATGTGTGTTGGGCTGGGGCACATCACACCCCCACCCTCCCTAGAACCGGATCCCCCCCCAGGCGCCGGGCCTGGCTGCTCTCCCCCATTCCCTAACGAACCCCCCTCCTCCCCGCTCTGCGCTCCCTGCCCAGAACATACCCCCCTGCGGGCAGAGACCGGGGCCGGGAGGGACACACCGGCCGCCCGCCCCCCCGCGCCCTCCCCGGTGACCTCCACGCCAGGGCCGGGCCGGGCCGACCGCGCTCCCCGCCGGGCTCCTCGCCGCCCCCTCCCGCCGGGCCCGGCCCAGCGGAGCCGCCCCGCCGGCCAAGCTCCCCGCCACCCCCCGCCAATCAACCCCCGGTGTCTAATTAACGTGCTTAACGCGGACGCCGCGCCGGGCCCGGCCGAAAGCGCCGGCGCGCAACCCCGCGGAACGGCCGCCTGCGGCCGCGGGGCTCCGGGCCGGGCCCACCGCCTCCCCGGGCCGCTGCGGGCCCCGCGACTCCCGCCCGCCACCGCGCGGGGCCGGCGCCGCGGCCCGGGCCGCCCGTCACCTTCAGGGCAGGCCGCGGCGCGGTGGCCCTCCCC
>JAOTQQ010000017.1:274498-305136 GCA_026546715.1 Gallinago undulata | reverse complement strand
AGGGATGGGGCAGCCACAGCTTCTCTGGCCAACCTGGGCCAGGCTCTCACCACCCTCACACCAAAGAACTTCTTCCTTATATTAATAGAGTAAAACCTTTGCTTTCCTGTGCTTGGGCCCAGGGAGGTTCAGCATCCCCAGCCGTGGCAATGCAGCCCAACAGCCAGCTATCAGCCCCGCAGAGGCCGGCAGGGACACTGCTGTATCTCATCTCAATCTCCCCTCTCTCAGTCTAAAATCCTTCACCCTCGTCCCATCACTCCCCTCCCTCATCAAGAGTCCCCCCCCAACCTTTCCTGGAGCCCCTTTAGGGACTGGAAGGGGCTGGAAGGTCTCCCCGGAGCCTTCTCTTCTCCAGGCTGAACCCCCCCAACTCTCTCAGCCCCCCGTCCCAGCATCTCCGGGGCCTCCTCTGGCCCCATCCAACAGCTCCATGTCCTTGGGATATTGGTGGCCCCAGAGCTGGAGGGAGCACTGGGGGTGTCTGTGTGTGTGTGTCTCCCCAGAGGGGAGCAGAGGGGGAGAATCCCCCCCTCACCCTGCTGGCCACGGGGCTGGGGATGCAACTAGAGGCCGTTTCCTCTAGTCCTGTCGCCTGTGACTTGGGAGAAGAGACTGACCTCCCCCAGCTATACCCTCCTTTCAGAGAGCAAGGTCTCCTCTCAACCTCCTTTTCTCCAGGCTGAAGACAACCCCAGCTCCCTCAGCTGCTCTTCATAAGACTTGTGCTCCAGACCTCTCACCAGTCTCACCAGCTTCATTGCCCTTCAACATGCTCTTCGTTGCATCTTGAGCCCCAAGGCTCAATCCACCTTTTGTGGTGCTTGGGGCTGTACGTACTGACTAGCAGGACAACCCTGCGAGGAGAACAGCCCAGGAGGAGGAGCGGGAAGGGCCGAAAGCTCCCGTTTCCTCACCGCGCAGGCGGCCATCGAGCAGCGCCCGCGCCCGCCGCCGGGCAAAGGGCGGGAAACGCGCGCGGGCAGGGAAGACCCCGTGGGGACTGTGCGGGGCGGGCGGGGGGGCAGTGCGCATGCGCCGGGGAAGCCCCCTCGGCCAGGGGGTGTGTCCCGTGGCGGTGGGCGGGGAAAAGGGCGGGGCCGAGGGGCTGCCCGGCGCCTCCGCCGGCGCGGAGGTGCATTCGCCGCCTCAGTCGCGACAGGTGCGCGCGCGGGACCCGCCTCCAGGGCGCCGCAGGTGCGTGGGTCGGCGGGGGCGCGCGCCCTGTCAGTGGGCCCGTCCGGGGACGGGGACGGGGACGGGGACGGGGACGGGACGGGACGGATGGACGGACGGGACTTGCCGGTGCTGGGTCACGGTGTCGGCGATGTGGCGGTGGCCGCAGCTCCTTTACCCGCCGCGGAGGCGGTCCGGGTCGCTCACCGCTTTCCCGTGCCCGGTGCCCCGCGGGGCTCTGTCGGCTCGCAGGGCCCGGGGCTGGCGGCGTCGTGCACCGGGACCCCCCGGGGTGGCGGGGAGCGGTGCGCCGGCCCCGCTTGGGGCCGTGACAGCCGGGAACAGTCCCGTCATGCAGATCGCGGAGGCGATTTGAGGGAAAAAAAGGTGTTTTCGGGGCTCCGGGGGAGGGTGGGGGGAAGGTCGGAGAGGCCGAGGGGCCCCCGCCGCCCGGCCCCGGAGCCCGAGGCGCTTCTGGCTGCCGGGGTGATGTCCCTTCGAGTCCAGAACAACCAGTTCCACCTCGGGGCAGGCAGGAAGAGAAAGTTTTTCTTTCAGGACCTTCCCAGAGATGGGTTTTCATTCTGTTCGGCTCCCGAGTTGTAATTAACTGGCGGCAGATTTGGTGCTTTAGTGACCAAATGGCAGCTCTCCCTCCCCTCCCCCCCGCACCCCAACCTGTCTCTGTCGCGATATACACAACACTCACCATCTCCCTTAAATCGTGCAGAACAGGGCTGTTTCCTGGAGTGACTTGGAATAAATGGTTCAGAATGAGCCGCAGAACAGCCCGGAGATGCTGAGACGCAGTGAGACCCCGAGCGCGTGGGGAAGCGCTGGGAACGTGGAACGGCATTAAAAATGTGGGAGCGCAAGTCTCCGGGCATCTTAAGAGTTCTGGTTTCAGTCTTTTCTGGCGACTGACATTCCAGATGCTCTTCCTGACTTTCCCTTTGAGTGTCCTAGCAGAAGCTACTGCCTTTATAAAGAGATTTTTGCTACATCAGGCCTGATTGTCGTAAAGTACCTGAGGCTTTAACGGAGAAAATGGCAGGGAAAGGGAGCAAAAACCCAACAGGAGGGAAAACACATCCCCAGACAGTGAGCGCTACAAACGGTGATGGAATGCTTGGGCATCAAAACCTGCCTTATTTTCTGCACCATTGAACTGGATTTTGTTTTCTCGGTGTTCTACTGAACCTGTCTTTGCGGGAGGTGGGTGTCCGTGGGGGCCCAGCAGTTCTGCCAAGGGAGGCTCTGATGAA
This sequence comes from Gallinago undulata, assembly GCA_026546715.1. Classification (NCBI taxonomy): domain Eukaryota; kingdom Metazoa; phylum Chordata; class Aves; order Charadriiformes; family Scolopacidae; genus Gallinago; species Gallinago undulata. The sequence goes on along the minus strand of JAOTQQ010000017.1, from coordinate 302,695 downwards.
TGCCCCGCTGCGGTTTCCCTCTGCTTTGTGAAAGGCAATTTAAACTGCAAAGCGGGGCTTCAGGTGATCTTCTTTTGGCACAAGGTGAATCATGAAACAATTTTGAACTGTAGCGTTACCTGGCTGATTCAGAATTCTTTTCTGAGTGTGGAGTTACACTTTTCAAGAGTAAATTCTATCTAGAATCTCTGCATAGGTATTCTGTGGCTTTATTAAATCTATATGCTAAATGTTTGCTACTGGGCAGTGACACAAGGGACTATATCCTGTCATCACAGAAATGTGTATTTGTTTCCATGTGCAATATGCTTTTTAAAAAGGGAAAAAATTGAGCACTCTTCTTATACTCTTAATTAGATCCTTTTTCTTTGGGGATGTTAATTTGTGCCGTTGGCAAAGGTCAGTAACTATTTTAAACAAGCCAAAGGGAGAGTGTCCTTTCTTGGTCCAGTCCGGCCAAAAGTTGGTAGGTGAAGAGAAGAGGGTTACTGGGTGATACTTTCAAGAAACCCTCTGAAATTCAAGCTAACTCAGCAGTCTGAGGTTCTCTTGGCAGTTGGAAGGGGCAAGGGATGCATTTCAGAGGTGCCTTAAGTGGAAGATGCAGCTTCTGCAGCTTCAGACTTGCAAATGGAAACGTAACGTTGATAAGTAGTTTCAGGGTGTTTCAACATCACAGCAAAAATAGCGTAACTTTTCTTGTTTGCCACGATAGTTTAACCTGTAGGTCTCAAAGCAGCATCTAAATCACTATCTTGAAGAAGCATGTGCTGGCACGGGGTGTTACTGTCTCCATGACATCAGGTGAGTTATGAGATGGTGGAGCCAGTCCTGTTCTGCCTGGCCCCGTCCAGCCGGCAGTGGCTGTTGTCTCTCTGTGCAGCAGCAGGGAGCAGCACCAGAGGGGATCCCCTTGTCCAGGGCCCGGTGGGTATGTCCCAGACCCAGCACTCCCTGTCCCACGCTGGAAATTACTGGGACTCACAACTTTCAAAATCATTGAGCCTCTCCTTGCTGCAGCCAAATTGTTCTGTGCTGAGACGTTACAGAATCCTGAGTCCTTGCTGAGTTTGAGCTTTCTATGCCTATGAGGATCACACAAAAGTGGTCTTTCCTACATTGAATTGACTGTTTCTATCAAGTTGTCCGAAGGTGCCTCTGGTTTCCAGTGTGACTAGTGGTCCAGCAGACCTGTACTCAGGCTTCTGGAGTTCTGTGACCTACTGGTGCAAATCAGTTGGAGAAACTGGTAGGAAATGTGAGTGAGAGACCAGCCTGCCTGGTGATTGGTAGAGCACTTGCTGCAGGCATTGTGTGACATGAGACCAAGGATAAAAGAAAAGAGGAAAAAAAGGAAAGGCGTTGCCCTACAAGCTTTATTTTTGTCTTATCAGAGAACTTTTTTAAATTAATCTCCCCTCCTTTCCTCCTCCACAAAAGAAAACTATGTATGTAAAAAAAAATTCTGAAATAGTCTTGTTGGCTTGTGTGGTGAAAAGCTGTACAAAATCTCTTCCAGTTTGCAGCAGGACAGTGGAGTTAAAACTATTCCTTTAGATAAATGATAGCTATTGCAACATGAGGTTTACAGCTGCCGCTACAAACTGGAGACTTGTTCCAGCTCACAGAGGAAACGGCTGCTGCCTTAAGCATGAACACCGGGAGAGTGAATGAAAAATGTTTGCATAGGAACTACATCCTCTTAGGTTTCATAACTCAAGCCTACTTACATAAATGCCAGCACTTTTGGTTTAGAAATCAGCACTAGAGAGGGCACATTAGGGCTTCCTGGAGCCGTGTGTGTAGGAAACACAGAGCTTCTCGTTGGCATCCTCCTCAATCACAGCCTGCGCCTCTCGGCTCTTCTGGCACACGGCTTATCTAGCACCGCTTTCATTGGGGCTAGTGTTTTATCAAGGGCACCATCTCAATAGCATGTGCAGAAGAAATTATAATTTTAATCTGGTGTCTTTTTTTAAGTCAGTGGATGGACAAGATCCTGAATGATCAGCACTTGGTGGTACTCACACGCTGGGATCACCTGAATAGTCACTTAGTGTAGAATCACTTGTTGAAACAACTTTTCTGCTCACATAATTCATGTCCTGACACTGTTCTTTCCCCCTGAGCAGGTATTTGTGGTGATAAGATGGAGCCTTCCCCGTTTAATAGAAGACAATGGACTTCACAGTCTTTGAAAATCACTGCGAAGGAGCTTTCTCTAGTCAACAAGAACAAGTCATCAGCTCTCGTGGAGAGGTTTTCCAAGTAAGTGCGGTGAGGCTGCCGAGCACAAGCTGTGCGTGAGGGCTGGCAGCTGGTACCTGGAACAATGGCTGCTTCCCTTGCAGTCCCTGTGCTTCTTAAAAATAATGCAGCTCTGTAGGCATTGATGTTTCTGGTTTAATATGTGCCAGGCAGAAGTTTTGCTAGTTGCTGACATTACACTGTCCCAGCAGTCAGAATTATAATATTGACGTTCTGCTGTCAGAAAATAAAGTGAAACATTTTCTGTCAAATTGCAAGCTGCAGTTTGTTCTTGAGGGCAGAGTGTTGGAATGTAGGCGGCTATTGCCATTAGGGTTTTACTTCATCAGAAACAGTCTTTAACTGCTTAAGCACGAGCTAGGTAGGTGTCTCTGTTAAGATGGCATTTCCTGCCTGGTCCTGTACAAAAGAGCAGTAATGCTTTATCAGGTAATTGGAGACCAGTTAGAAACAGTAGTTCTGTCACCTGCGGGTGACAGATGTAGTAACCCTCCAGGAAGGGTTCCATCAGAGAATTTCACAGTAGCTCTGCTCTTCATGGACCTCCCCTCCCAGATGTCTCACCAAACTTGTGTTGAAAAGGGATGTTACCCTTCCCTTTTCTACGAGAGATGGATGATGGGTTACAGTCAAATCGCACAGTAATATTTTATGCGCTGAGAAAGCCGAGTGCTGGTAGCCTATACGTGGTTTATGCAAACATGTTTCTCTTATTTCCTTAAAGAAATATATGGAGTACAGCTTGGATTTTCAGTGAAATTTGGGCACCCAAGTCTCCTGGGTTATTGCATTGAGAGCACAGCGGGGGTTTGGAGTGTTTAAATCTTGAGTGTGGGAGAAACTTCATGGGGTCTCTGGGGGAAGGGTAGTTGTGATCTGGACTTGACACAGACGTAGCTCTTTCTCTGTAAGTTCTCTGGCCTGGGGAGGACCTGCTTGCTTTGACCACTCTTGTTAAGGTAATTTATTCACTCATTGAAGCTTGATTACAGAACCTGGTCATCTTGCTAAATGTTGATAATCCTTTGAAAATGGGCTTACTGGAAGTAATCCAAAGGGCTGTTCCTTAATCACGTAGGGTCCCTCGACAGGCCGTGTCAGTGCCTTGGAAAACACAGTCCTACTTCTGGCTTTGCCAACACTGACATTCACAGTGAGGGGTGTTAATTTCTCTAAATTGCTGTTACCTAAATATTTGCATGTGAAAACGTTTTTTTTTTTCATTCCGTATGGTGTTAGATTGTCAGTTTTGTCAGGTCAGAGACATACAAATTGCAATGGCAGGGACCTGCAGAGCGCGCTGTGGTGGGTAATATAGCGAGTGCTGCCTGGGACTCTCCAGGCCTTGCATGTTTTCCAGCGTGGTACTTGACTTTCATCTCTGACTCTTTTTGATGCTGCTTCCACTGTTGGTTTCTTTTCCTCCATAAACTTATTTTTCTCATTCAAGTATTGGAACCGTTACAGAATAGAAGCGTAGGTTAATACATTTGCATTGTTGCAAACTGCATCATTGATGCAAACTGATGAGGCTCCTTCAACAGCTTTCAGACTGTGCAGTAAATGCAGCTTATGGAGCAGAAATAGGTAAGGATGGAATTTGTCTGCTTTCTAGTGTAATAAGAGAGGTCTACACAGGAGCACAGCACTCACAGCAGGGAAAAAAATCAATTGTTATAAAGAAAAAACAAGTAGTAGACCAGGTAACTGCATGTAAGAATTTTTTTCTTAGAAGGAACTGAGCCCATGATATACTTTAGTTATTAGTTTGATACCAGCAGTTATTTGAAGTCTGAAGCTGATGGCTATTACATTAGAGTCTCATTTACTGCCTGTAACACATTCACAGCTGTATCCAAAGTTGAATTCCATGGATAAGAAAGGCAGAAACATCATTTGCCCAAGCAGACGTTGGGTGACATTTCTCCTCTTTAAAAAGCAGAGCTCTGCTTACAAAAGACAAAACTCTCACACCTGAACAATTTGCTCGTGTCAGAAGCGAGGCAGGACCAGCGCGGTGCGTGCTGGGGCTGCGCGTGGTCTCATGCCAGCGGAGAGCTGGGCAGATTGCTGGGAGTTTCCTCCAGCTTCTTAAAGGACTTTGATTCATGATCCAGGGTGGCTTATCTTCAGAGGGCTGTGATTACTGTTTCCACTGCTGGGATGGTTCAGCTGCTCGTGAAGCAACTGCTGAATTGGTGCAGTTTACAGCCCAGCATAGTAAAATAAACTGGCACTTATGTAGATTTTCTGCATATGCCAAGCTGTAATTTGTCACGGTTCGGCAGCTGCTGTATAAATAGCCAAGTTATTCCTGCAAGGGGGCACAGCAGACAGCTGGGTGGCGGAAACAATACAGCTATTCCAAGGTAAACTGTCTGTATTTGAGAATCAGAGTGCTTAGGTAATGAAAAATATTAACATATGCTATTATTAACTGGATGACTTAAAATGTTTCTATCACTTTGCATTGTTCTGGTGCTATTTTCAACTGTTTTTCCAGCCTTTGGTTTTATTTGCTGGGTCTGGGAAATGCACAGAATCCTTGGTGGGGAAAAAAAATCTCAGCTGTCTTCAAGAGCGTTCGGTATTCTGTTTAAAAACAGATGATTGTTTTTTTTTCTCTCTCTTTCCAAAAGGTATCAGAAAGCAGCTGAAGAAGCCACTGCTGAGAAAAAAAGAAGTGTAAGTATTTGTTTCCTAGGCAATAAGCAACAGCCGGCAATCAGAACGGGTCACCGTTCTGCAGTGTTTCTGTGACAGTTGATTTTTGGAATATCAGAGTTGCTGCCGTGTGTCCTACAGAAAACCTGGCTTAGATGCAGTGTTTGCTTTTGCCTCGTTCCCCCCTCCCTTTCCCAGTGTGAAAGGAAAGAAAATCAAGTGCCTTGCCCAGAGCGATGTGTTGAATCCCCAGTTCCCTCCTAAGCAAAAGCAAAGCGAGTTAACCACAACATGCGAATGTTCTTCTCTTTGTTCTTCGCTGTAGGCAGTGGTGTGGTACCTCTTCCTTTCTTAATGAAATTTAAAAGTCTGCTTAAAAAAAGCTGCAGCCTCTCTGAAATCCAGCATGTATGGCTTTGATAGCTGTAGAATCCATTAAGGGGGATCTTCTCTGAAGTGGCTTCCAGGGTTCAGAATGCCCCTGGATGAGGGAGTGCCTGCCTTTTGGCTGTTCCAGCCTCACATTCCCTCCTGAGAACTGCATCCCGCTGCTGTGGGGTCGGGGGGACCCTGGCTGAGATACCAGGCTGTGAGACACAGATCTTGCTGTAAGCAGATTCTCAGTTCAATTCTTTAATTAAAAAGACCGGCAATATTTTCAGGATGTATAGGTAAGTCTTTGTTAGACTGTCATCTCCTGGGGAGTCATTCTTTTTCTGTTTATGATATAGGTGGGATATAATCAGCATTCTGAAAATTACTCTCCTGTCTCAAATTTTCTTCATGGCTTGTGTGAGGAGGGCATAGGCAGGTCCCCAGCAAGAACGACTTTTGTGATGGCTCCTCAGGCATCGCGTCCAGAGGTGGCCCTGTGGAAACCTGCTACAGAGTTTTGGTACTTCTGTCGCATTACACCATTTGCCTCATAACTTTAGTACTTTCTTTTAAACACAGTCAGCAATGAGCTGATCTTTTTTTGAAGTCTGGTTGGATTCAAGTTAATTTGCAAAGCAGTGTTCAAAATGTGACCAGAAGAGTAATAGGGTGAGAGACTTAAATCCCAATATAGCTGCTAATCCCATTTAATTCCTGTAAGCCTTGTAGACCTGCTCCGCTTGCGGTGAGTTCGATACGCAGTGGTCTCCATCAGGGAGAGGCAGCAAAACGCAACGGGGGCAGGTATTAGAGTTGAGTGAATCAAACTCGGGCTGGGCTGTTCCTCTGGGGAGAGGAAACTACAGGGGAAAACTAGTCTGAAAAGCAGCTGAACTGGAGGAGTGCTACCGCTCAGCATTGCCATCTCTCTCGCAGTGACCTGTGTGTGTGCATCCTGCCCAGGGCCTGCAGCCTCTAGAGAGGAATCAAAGGAAAATTCCAGCAAATGATTTGGAATTTATAAATGGGAGCAAAGTTGGGGAAAAATGGGAGCCATTTGTTGTCAGCACTGAGCTCGAGCCTTATGCTGCCTGGTATGAAATACCGAGGACAGATCTCTTGTAACTAAACCGCTAGTGGTAACTGGTAGCAGGAATACATAACTCCAAAAAAGTAGTGGTTTCTGAAAGCTCATCTGTAGCTTTTTGGAAGGGCTGCTAAATGTTGTCTCCTGAACCAGCTGGAAGACATTGCAAGGTTTGGCATCCACCCGTCTCTGGTGCGGCTGCCTTTGCTGCTGTTCGCTTGTTGTAGGACTGGAGACCTTGGGTGGGTGGATTTTGGTCCCCTTTCCTTCGCGTGTGGATTCAAGCCTTTTGTGTGTCATTTAACTCATTAAGGGCTTGACTCCCTTTTCCCTTATAAGGCCATCCTGTTTGCTCACTTCCTGCTTCAGCTCCTGACTTTTCTTCCCCCTCCTTCCTTTCCTATCCTGGATGCTTTCTCCATGTGGCACAGTTGTAACTATTCCCAGCTGGCTGCAAAAGCGGAGGGCTGAGATCAGCGCTGAGCCTTGAACTTCCTTTCGCATAGAAAGGAAGTGCTTTAATGCTCCATCAGGCGTGTAACTGGAATTAACTTCTTCTTCTTCTTCTTCTTCTTTGTAGAGCGCAGAAAACCTTCCCCCGCATTTTCGAAGGGGGAATCTGAGCGTGCTGAAGAAGAAGTGGGAGAACCCGGCGGGGAGGGAGCCGGGGAAGGAAGCGGCGCGGAGCCGCGGGGCCGAGGCCGGGCAGAGGGAGGGCAGCGCCGGGAGCGGCCCCGCTCCGGCCCCGGACGCCGAGCAGGGACCCGCCGGTGACAGCGGGAAGGGGGAGAGCCCCTCGCCGGAGAGCGGGATCATGGAAAGCTGTCTGAGAGAGCCCGGAGAAGAGGAAAAGCCCCGAGCCGGCGAAAACGCGGAGCCTGCGGGGAAGATCGAGAAATACAGCGTTCCGCTGAACAAACTGAAGATGATGTTCGAACAGGGACAGGCGGCTCAGCCCAAGGTAAGGAAGGGTCTGTCCCCTCCGCCCCCGAGGGACACTACAGCTCTGCTGCCTCTTGGGCGTCAGGAGAAGTCGCTGGAGGGAGTGGCTCTAACTATTGACACTGCAAATAATTGTACTCGTTTTACTCGAAACATAACGTAGCTGGTGTTAATAACTTCTTCGAGCTATACAAATACGTGCAGAGTGCTTGGAGTTGGGGCTGTTTGTGATTGCTCATTGGAGATGAAAAGTGAATTGGCTTGTGAAGGGGGGACAACTTAAGACAGAAAAATAAGTATGGAATTTATTAAGATTTTTTTTTTAAAGCAAGTTGGGATTGCTTATTTCTTGTCTGAAGATTGAGTTATCTAAACATAAATTGTGTAAAATATATGTATATAAAAGAAACAGTAACTGAAGTGAGCTCAGCGCTCTGGGGTGGTTGCAGCTGGGATGCAGGCACTGCTGAGAGGTGAGGCGTTTTTTTTAATATCTGTATTCAGTATGCACACGAATGCACATATATATATAGAGAGAGAGAGACATACACGTTCTGTGAAATATTCCCATCTTTTCCTTGCTGTTCTCTCATCTTTGTATCTTAACAAATGTTTCTTATCGGGGAAAAAAAAAAAAAATCAGAGATAGCCAGCCAAGCTCCTGCCTTCGCTAGTTTTGACTTGCAAATGCACAGGGCTTGCATTTTTCCTCCAACTGCTCATGAAATCGGATCCCGCAGTGGACTGCAGACTCCGCGTCCCCGGGGAGAATTGCTTAACTAGAAAATGAGTTGCAGATGTTGGGGACTTGCAACACAGTCCTGAGGCCTTGATGCTGGTGGATTTTCCAGTTTTCTCATAGTTTCCTATACTTCTGGCTTTGTTTTAGTGCGGGTGGTTTTCTTGCAGCATTAAGTAAAACAAACAACTTTCGTGCAAAAGTTGTTTAAATATGTAACAATTAAAGCTTTCAGGGGAGCACCTCTGCATTACAGTGGGGTTGGGATCTGTGTGCTGTAACTCCGTGGTTGAGATTTTTGTGGTCTTTGTCCCTGCTCCCCAGCCACGGAGAGGGCGATGTCCCAGGAGCGCTCCTCTGCCGTCAGCCGGGATTCCACGGGAAAGCACCGCTTTGCAGATGGACTCCAAGGAATTTTAGCTCAGCCTGGGGAATAAACTGTTTTGGAGCTGACTGATTCTGGAACTGGTATTTCTGTCAAGTTAGTAATTCAGGTATTGTTGAAAGCTGACTGAACGCAGTAAATACCATCCAGTAGGCATGAAGTTATTCAGGTTAGGTTCAACTTCGGCTCCTATTCAAAGTTCTTCTGGTTGCTTGTAATTTTAAAGGGAAAAGGCACAAAGTGCCCTAAAGTTTAAGTGTATGGGGGGCGAGGAAGGGGGTGTCTGTAATCAGAAGGCACTGATGTGAGAGTTCTGGTTCTGGGAACATATCCGAGGACTGGAGGACAATGTTGTGCAGTCACGTACAGTGACGATAGGTAGGGCTGTGGGGACACATCTCTTTCACTATGGTAGGAAGCAGCAGCAGCACCAGTGTAAGTTTGGCTAATGGCAACCTCTGCAATTGCCTCTTCCAGTTATGCTTTTCCTGAACTCTGTCCTTTGATAAACCCCTGGTTGAAGTGCAAACAAGGCTTCATGGAATCATTTGGCTTAGAAAAGACCTTTAAGATCATCAAGTCCGAGCATAAAATCAGCTGAGAGACAAGCAATTTTCCTTGGTATTTACTTAATTCTTAAGGTATGAGTGCTATCAGAGCTTTGCTGGCAAAACATCTATATAAAGGGTGCAACATGGCTGTGACTTCATGGCACTAAAGATAAAATTATTGCCCTGGTCACTGGGTAAGTCTGTGGCAAGAATCCAGATTAGAGCCTGGATTTCCTGACTCGGTCACCCACTCTAAACAAACCTATTCTCATTTTCAGGATTATCAGCAAAACCTCCTGGTTTATTCATTCAGATCTTGCTCTGTCTGCTGCAATTTAGATACAAGGCAGATCTTTCTTTTTTTGTTGCGTTATGCTGTGCCTGGGCTGGAGGCAGGCATGTGGGTCTGGGCTGGGTCAGCACTAAGCACGGACCGAACATCGTGTCTTTTATCAGTTTCAAAGAATTCTTCCTGTAAGTGATAATGAAAGCATATTCGAGGAAGATCAGAAGAAAAGAAAGAGCAAGCAGCTCTGCAGTACTTCTTAAAAAACCGTCTCCAAGTTGGTTTGTGCTTTTCCTTTAAGGCAAAAAGTTACTGTCTTGTGCAGTGAACCTTGTGTGCAGGGTCACATTTGGCACAGTTAGAATATAATTAAATAGGTGTAACTTTTATTTGGTGCTTTGCCCAAGAACTCCTTGTGCCCCAGGCAAAATGCTGTTAACTCCACTTGTGGTACCTCTGCACTCGCCTCTTTTGTCTTAGAACCTTGGGGCTTTCCAGACACCAGGAATATTTAATCTGTTTGGCAAGAAGCAGAAGCCGTGGCTCGGGAGTGGTGGCCCAGCCAGGGCTGTAAAGGGAACTCTGTGGCACAGTCTAAGGTTGGGAGCTGGTGTTACCTTCCATGAGCTGTAACGCCCTAATTACTGGTGGTTGGCCAGGCTATTGATTGTAATGAGGGAAGTTCCCTCATTTTTCCCATTGTTAAACTTCTTTTTTCCCTATCACTGCTTTTTTTTTTTTTTTTTCCCCTCAATACAAAACTGTTGCTATAAAATCTACGTGACACTGGTGTGATAGTTGTAGGGTTTAGTTCAGATGTGTACAGAAATACCTCTTTTGGTGTTTTGGATTTTTACTCTCAAGACACAGGATAATTGTGTCATACAGCTTATCTACAGAAAAGTTCTCCAGGTGAAATTGTAATACCTGTATGTGTCAGAGGTGACAAAGAGGACAGGAGAGGAGCTGGCGGGGCTGGGGAAATGATTCAGGTGACAGTTGGAGTACTCATTAACTCACTGGTTTAACTGGCCGTGAGGTGGCTGCACTGGTAACTGCGCTTTTCCTGCTGCAGTGGATTCCTCAGGCAGGTGAGGAAGCTCTTTGCTCCTCAGTCAGAGCTCACCAGCCTTCACAAAGGTCTCACTGAGTCAAGCAGAAGAGTCTGTTTCTGATTGATCCTGAATCCTTCGCTGCTGGTAAAAATATGGAGGGTTTTGATTACTTGGAAGAAAACCTTGATTCTGTGCATCCATTTGGGTGAGGTGTTGGACCCTGATCCAGAATTCCTGGTGGTGGGCACTGACTCGTCAGAATTGTTTCACTGTCCCTTTGCCAACTCTTAGAAGTTTAAGTCGCTTAATAATTAATTTCAGTGATAATTGAGATTCTTTGTCTTCTTAATGTGAAGGCAATTCAGCATGATGTTACTGGAGAAAGACTACAGTGCAAATAAATTGAAATGAGATTCTGAAATACCTGAACAATTTAACAACTTTTCAGTCTTGATTATGTCTTTTTCTCCTAAAAAGTGCTGATGTGAAGTTGGAATCCCAGATGCTGGATCTAAGAATTAAGACCTTCGTTTCACAGTGGTGGAAACTTACTTATGCGCTCTGATGCCAGTTAAACTTCCCAGCTGTCTGTACCGCAAACTTGATTTTGTTTTTGTATCTTTGTCACTCCTGCTCTGTGCAAGAAAATGTGTGTGGTACCATATTATTACCCCCTCCCCCAAAAAAAACCACTCTTAACCCAACCAACAAAAAGCCCCACAAAAAAAACCCCAGCCCAGGGCAGTGATAAAATAGTCAGGGATTTCAAGTGGGCTAATAAATGCATTTTCTATTCTGCATCCTCAAAGGATCTTGTCTTCAAGTATATTCTGCCTACAGTGATCTCATTTTTATACTGAGAAAAGCTCAACCCTTTGAATGACAAATTTCTAAGTTGTAAGAACTTCAGACAAGGTGACGTTAAAGCAGACAGAGGCTGAATAAGAACCATCTAAGGAGAGTTTGCACAGAGGGAGGAATCTACAGGTCCCTGCAAGTGTGCAGACACTCCCAAACTGAACCTATCAACACTCCGTGGAAGGAAAAGACTTGTCATAGCTAAGCTCTTTTCCAGTAAAAAAAGTTACCAAAGTCTTAAACCACAGAAATAGAAAATATTTCCCATGCTAATGGAAAAAAGAGGTTTTCCAGATGCATTTTCCTTTCCTGGTAAAGTTTCTGGTTTGTGTGCCAAAGCAGCCTGATTTTTCACAGTGATTATCTTACAGTGCAGTTCTGTTAAAATAAAACTTTGGAATTTCCTTCAGTTTGGTGACTAGCAAATAAGAAACTTGTTGGAAGGTAGGAGGGAATGTGTGGTTGGAGCATCTTGCCAAACTTGCCTTTTTCCCTACGTTAGCCTCCATCTTGATTTCCAGCTGGCTCTGTGATTTAACCTTTCCTAGGGAGGGAGCAAAGATCTTTCACCTTCTAGTATTTTATAGGTTCAGTTTCATCTGTGAGAACATCCCATCTTGATGAAGTCAAATTAAACTCTGCGCTTCTGGAGTATTTATCGCAGCAGCTGAAATATCTTTTCACAATTTCTTTTATTGAGCATTAGATTTTGGGGAGTTGCTCTCAAGAAATGAGTGTCTGTCTGATGGAGGCAACCAGAGTGTCTGTGTGTCTTCCGTCCAGCGCCGCAGCCTCGCCGAGAGCGATTATCTGGGATATCTGAGAATATTTATCTCTAGCACTCTCCTGCTTAAGCTTCAGCCTTATCAGGCCTAATTAGGGAATTATTTGGTACCAAATGCATGAGCTGTCCAAGCCAAAACAAGTAACTTCAGGTAACTTTTATTACAATGGTATTTATTTTTCTGTTGTTGAAAATCATTGCAAATTTTTGATAGCTCGCTCCTTTCGTTCTTTTTCTGTTTTTAAATTTTATAAAATGACCTTGAATATTAGCTTGAAGAGAAACTGTATGAAATGCAAAAATCTTGACTGAAGCTTTGTATTTGCAGTGGTAAATGCCTAAAAATCTGATCTTTGTGGTTCTCTGACTTTCTGATGATAATTAGTCAACGGGCGTCTTCTGACCTCTTCGAGAAAGTGCTTTCCAGGTGGCAGGGGGTCAGGTATTCTGTGATCAAACTTTATATTGGTTAAATAAGATGTCACCTGGTAGACTTGTTTATTCCAGTAAAGCAGATTTGCTAGTGACACCTGTGCATCTTAAAGGATTACAGGCACCAATCTGTGGTTGTCCAGGCAGCTGATAGGTGGGTCTTGTCTCTGCCAGGTCCTCAGAGAGCAGAGGAAGACTGCAGTCGGCAGGAGGATTTCTGAAAACAGCCTTTCCTTGGAGGACTTTGATGTTGGCCAAGGAGAAAAGTGCCATAGTACATCAGGTCAGTAAACCTCATGGTTCGTGTTTTGGGTTTTTTGGGGGGGTTTTAATTTATAAAATAAAACTACTCTATATAATAGAATGGAAATAACTTCTGCCTTTCAGGAATGGAAGGAAGTGCAGCCATCTTCCGTCTGTAAGGTCCATGCGAGCATCGCATTTAATGATTTAAGTCGTGCTGTAAATTTTAAATCATTATACCCTAAAGCACAAAAACAAGGCACAGGAGATAATCAGCAAGTTAAAGAACAGAACCTATTTCTTCCCTGTATCTAGGACAATCCTAGAATTACTTCTAATAATCAAACTCATTTAGAAAGTAGCGAGCAGACAGACAACAAAAGAAGTCTCCTTCCTTCTTGCTTTAATTCTTGTCCCTCCTGCCTTGTCCCGACCTGGGTGACGAAAGCGCCTTATGATTTGAGCAAAACTGTTTATTTTTCATATGTTTGGAGACTCTTTTCTAACAAAGCATGTGCAATCCTTTGTGTGTTCAGCCTATGGCTACCATTATATCTCCCTACTTACTGATGCACATTGTGTCCTTACTTGAGCAGTACTGGAGAGAATGGCAAGGACTACTTGCATTTGTTTATTGTCCCCAAGAGGGACCTTAATGACTCATACAACTTTTTAGTCATTCAAGGCTGCTAGCTAGCGAAAGGTCACTTTTTTTTAATCACTCTTTATTGAACAATTAAGCTATTACTGAAGACCTGAGCGTTACACAGAGAAGCTAGATAGCAATATGGTCACAGGAGCTGGCTTTTTAAACCTCTTTGGCCAACGTCTGGCAGCAGAAGTGAAAAGTGGATTGGAAGTAATGGGACATAGTTCTGAGAGCCAGGAGATCTGCACCTTTGCAGAGACTTAAGCTCCCAAATGATTCTTTCCTCTTGAGATAAAAACAGAGGCTGCAAATGATCCTGTGAGACTAAACTGAATTTTCTTGTAACATGTTTGGTCTCAGGATCCTCATCTGTAACGTGTCATGGGATCATTTAGTTTCAAGGAGGAGGTGGAAGTGGCAGGTGAGACTTCCTTCCTCGCTTCCCATGTTTTCCCCCAAAGCCTTGACAACTGTTCCACTACAGGAATTATGTGTATTTCCATTTAGCTACTGCAGCAGCTGCTTTCATTTGACAATAGCAGCAAAACAATTTTCAGTGTTAAACCGGTTTGTTCTCGTTACTTCTGAGGCCACGGGCTGGACACTGCATCTTGTGAATGCACTACTGAAAGCAGCCGGATTAATTACTGACCTGGAGCATTTCTGTGCTCTTCAGATCTGGAATTTCTGTGGTCTTGGGAGTGGTGAAGGGACAGGATTTGTAAATTTTTCTGTGCCTGGGTCTATTGGTGTTCCTGAAAGTTGCCTTTCATTCATGTAGCTCTCTTTGCAGGGCATCTTGTAGATACTAGCCCAGCGCTCAACCCAGATAAGGCAGAGACCAAGAAGAGCCTGGAGATGCCTCGCTTAACAGAAACTTCAATAAAGGACAGGCTGGCGAAGTACCAGGCAGCTGTGTCCAAGCAGGGCAGTCCCACAGCCCTCGTTACTATGGTAAGTCTCCCCTTTGGCTTGTGTAGAAGTGAATTTTTATCCCAACCTCAGGCTGGAAAGAAGATCTTACAGAAACCAGGCTTTTGAAGATAATGCCATCTTTTTTTTTTTTTTTTTTAAATAACCTTGTGCCCAAAGGAGTAATTTCTAATGAAGAGTTGTCTCTTCATACTGCAGGAAGAAATAAGTATTTGCATCTTCCTGGAATAAACTTGAAAGATCTCCAAGGAATTAATTGCTGACACCCTGACTGAGGCCCTTCTGAAACATAGCTGACATTCTTTTTCTTTCTGCATGTCTGTAGCTCTCTGCATGTTTGTTTATTTTTTAAAAACCAAACTCAGTCCTGTATCGTACTTTAGCTATTAGGTGGGGGAAACTGAGGCACCATAAGGAGGAGCAATTTTCAGTGTCCTACAGTGCATGGAACCTGGCTCCCCTGGCCTGTGGCTCTGGGATCTCCGGGTGGTTTTCCTCCCTTTTGCTCTTCACCTCCCTTCCAGTTTTCTCACTCATTATCTAAATCCAATTAAGACTCTTGTAGTGAATGAACCCATGCCAATTTTGTAGATGTTTGATCAGGAAATGAGCAACTAATGAATCATGGTAAAGTTTTGCAGCTGAAGAGATTGCAAGGATTGAAGCAAAAAGTGCTGAAGTACATTTGCTGGAACTGTCTGATACTTTTGCTTAACGGTGGGAACTCTTATTGCTTAAATATGCCTTTTATTAGCCAGAGTAATAAATTTGAAGAGGGATAGGTCTTTTTAAGTTAGGAAACTTGCACTGGCAATAAAAGCTGTAAGTGAGGGCTCTAAGCTTGGGAGGAGTGCATGCTTGCTGGGTACCTTTGTCGAGAGGGAAAAGTCTCTACCCAGCTGAAATAATTCCTGAATTTCACATGCAGCGTGGGTCTAATTCTCCAGCCCTTGGGAGGAAAGTCGAGTAAACTTCACGGCATGAATGGAAAGTAATTGCAGCCAGTGCAGCAAATCTGATTAACTGCTAATTGCTGCTCTCTGCATCCTGTTTCTTGCCTGGGTTCAGTTTGCTAGATTGCCTTTTCCAGTTTGTGGCTGAGTGGTAGCTGATCTAATAAATAATGTCCTGTTGGCAGGAGATTTACCATAAATGTCTCGAGACTCCTGTTGGTGCATCCCCAAGGCTCTGGGTTTAGTGTCAGCCCTGCCCGATGCTCTCGGGATGTCCCATTTGGCAGAATCTCTGGCACAGGGAGAAGGGCAGCATGTAGGATGGAGCAGAGAGGGGGCTCCATGGCCAGTGTTTGTGGCGCTGCTGTTTGCTGAGAGCAGTCCTAACTCTTGAGTCTTCTCCTTCCCCCACTGACCAAGCAACTCAGGCTCTTTTGATATGGTCTTGAGGTGTTTGTGCTTCCCTTCCCCTAAAATGGGTCATGTTTGGGCTACAAAGGAAAGCCATAATATCTCCTGGGAACAACTATTTTGAGGGCATTGTGGTGTAATTAGCCCTGGATTAAACCTGATGGACACTTTACAGTGGGTTAGAGTAAGGGTGAGAAGCCATGGTTTCATTGCAAGTGATAGGGGAAGGGGAGGGAAAGAGGGTGGAGAGCATATTTAGAGATCTACACATTAACATTCTGACATTCAGCTACGTTCATATTAGACATGGTTGGTTTGGTGCAGACTTGTTTACAAAATCCAGTAAGATGCTGGTGCTGGCATTTGGCTGTTTCTCTTTTGCGACTCCGAGAAGATGCCTTGTGAAAGGCACAAGTCTTCTCCAATTATCTTGTACCCCGTGGCAATGAAAGAAACACGAGTTTTCAATGGATTTTATTTTTTTAAGTCTGAAAGATTCTTTTGTGAAAATCTTAAATCGGTTTGTCAAGAACAAAAATCTTGGTAAATAACAGTTAGGTTTTTGACTAAGCAAGGGTAGGATTTGCCTTTATGTCAAAATGTATTTTTCAATTACTTTAAATCATGCTTGTCTTGCAATACTTGTAATTTCAAACGAAAAGTTAACATTTCTGAAAAAGGAAGATGTGATTGAGGAGGGGACATGAGAGTTGATTTCAATCAGGAATCATCTGAAAGTAGAGAAAATGGGTTGTTTAGAAAGATGGTGGCATTGTCTCCATAGAGCAGAGTGAAATTCTACAGCCCCATCTTTTCATTAAGTTTGTATGGATTTTTATGCCCCTTCCTTTAATTATTACTGTATGTACTAGGAGAACAATTTAAAAAAATATTTTTAAGAAAAATAGAAAGCAAGTACTTTCTTAGGGGAAAAGAACCTGTCAACTTTCAAGTGCTTTATTCTATAGAATGAGATTCAAGCCAGTGAAAGTGAACTCAAGAATTACAAATCTGAGCAGAAGGAGAATATGCCACCAAGTCTTGAGGACTCCATTTCCTGTCAGGATGGGGAGAAGGTAAGATGCTTGTGCTGGTGAAGATAAAGGACTTCACTTGAAGTAGAACTAGTTGTAGAAGCACAGCTGATGGCCTTGTTCCACATGCCATCTAGAAATTGAATATGAGCAGCAAGTACAGATTATATACATGCTGCAGAATTCCTGATTATTTTTTTAAAAATTTTTTAGACGCTATCTGAACTCTAAGCTAGCAAGTCTCTGAGGAAGACTTCTAAGCAGTTGCAGAGAATATTTAGGGACAAATTTTAAGTTTTCTTGAGAGTTTCTCTCTTCTGAGTAATGACATGCCTGTAGTGTGGCAGAATCCATCAGTATCTTGGGTATTTTCTCATGGCTTCAGTAGGATCTGAAACCTCTGGTGGTTTTGTGCGGGTTTTGAAGCCACCTAAAACTTTTGTCATATTCCCTAATTGTAAAAAAAATGATTCACAGCTATGGATTAGTTTTGTTTGTGGGAGGTTTTATTTGTTCTAATAAAACAAAAAAGAAACCACACAAAAAAAACCCAACACCACCAAATCCCCCCCTAAACCATGAGAAGCTTTGCAAAAAGAAGTGATGCAAATAAAAGGAGTTTGTCGCTGTTTCTTTTGCATTTAGTGCATAAATTTTGATTAAGGTAACTGAGAATGCCAGTTTGGATTTATTCCTGGTTTTGAGCTTCAGCTGTGAATTGAGTCTAAATTGCTCTGTGAATTAGAGATAACAAAGCACGCTCAGGCAGTCGTATCCTAAACTGGGGACAGCAGACGGGATAAAAGTAGCTGAACAATAATTGGGGTACTGTGTATCCCAGCCGTGGAGAACACGTGGCAGCTTAATGCCGGGAGGGCTTTTAGAGCTTTCCAGCCTCCTTGGGCAAGGGGCCAAATGGCTGCTTTCAGCTGTGCCTCACTGACAGCTGAGCAGCCTCATGTTCAAGGGGGCCAGGCTGCTCTTTGCTAAAAGGTGAGCTATTTAAAAGAACACCTGTTAAATGGGAATACATCCCTGGTGTTGAATGGAAGATTTGAATAAAATTTCTTGCGTTCAGCTGCAGTTGGGGAGTTACTTGTTGAGGTGTCCAAGTGCAATAAAGAACCTGAATAGGACATTGTTTGAGAGCCAGGATTGTCCTTTGGAAATTACACGATAAACTTTGGAAATAAGCCTAATTAACACTACCAGTAGAAAATTGCAGAAAAGGGAATCCTCTGACAGACAGGATACAAAAGAAACTTGCGAACCTTCTCTGTCATTTTTCACACTGAATCCATGACAGTTTTAGTAGCCAGACATTTGTGACTCCAGCAGCCACAGGATATGCTGATGCACTTCCAAGGATACTGGTGTTATTTTTCAGGAGACCAGAGTATGTTAATATATGTATAATGTGCTCCCTCATTAACTCATTAATTTGCAAACTTCACCTTTCAGTCATTAAAGAGAATTAGTGATGATTTACCATTAATCTTGTTACAGAACTTTAGCTTCTTGCTGTAGCTATGTAAAACTATTTGATTTAATAGCAATAGTGCCAAGTTTAATAAAGAAATATATATCGAGAGTTTTATCTGAAACTGGTTTGGATCCAACACTTCTGAAAAGTTTTCTGGTTTTTGTTTTTTTGTTTTTTTTTTTTCTTTTTAAATATGAATCTGTTTCTGAAGGATGAACAGTATAGGTCCAGGCATGTTTGTCCCAACCTGGGAAGAGCAGACTTCTAGCCCTACGCAAGCTTTTTTTTTTTTAAATTCAGCTGTTCGTTCTTTTTTTTTTTTTCTTTTTTCCCAAGATCACTTTGCTGAATGTTTAAATGTCATAGATTTGGTAAATGTTGGAGGCAGCCAACTGGTCAATTTGTACTGCTTGGTGTCAAGGAATTTCTAAGTAAGAAAACCTGGGAGGTGCATCAAAGAAATCCACAAATATTTCTGAAGACTAATAAAGTTGTATAAGCTGCAGGTGTTTGGGAAAACAAAGTATGATGAGTGTGTGTGTGAACACTGTGGCAGATAATCTGAATATTTCAAGAGCTGTAAAACTATGAGGATGTCTACCTTGCAGCAAGGACTAACCCTCTTGGCCGTCATCTGGACTCTGTCTTGTGCCTTACACAACAAGAAGTAGCTTTATGTGCACCTCAGCGTGGCCACTCTCTCCCTGTTGAAGTGCTCACAGTGTCAAACGGCCCGTTGTGTTCCTCAGGCCACAGTTGTTCAGACTTCAGAAGGTCAGAGGTTCTCATTGTCAAATTTTCTCTTGCAGGTCTCTGGAGGGGAGAACAGCTTGTCTTCCCACTCTGGTCTAGAGGATGGCAATGGTGAGTGCTCGTTCTCCTGCCTCAACCAGAGCAGGGAGCCTGGCTGAGGACAAGCACTAACTCTGCCCAGTTGTGTGTAGATTAAGATCAGTCGTGTCAAATTATTAATTTGACCCAATAAAAACTTGTACTAAAAATCTGTCCTGTACCTAACTCAAACTTTGTAAGAATTGCTTTCAGGTTTAGAAGTTCATTTGCAATTTTAATTCCAAGACATCTCTGACTTGTTTGCTCTGATTTAAACATGTTTGAGTGTAGCTTCCTCACCATTTGGACTTAAACTAACAGCTCTGGCAGCTACTACATCAGTCAATAGGCTGAAGAACTTATTAATGCAGGACAATCACCAAGTGTCCTTGGTGCTGTCCAGAGGTGGACAAGTTCCTATTCAGTAAAGGATGTAAGCACATTCTTGTGTTGTCTCCGCTTTACACCTGAAGTCAAGTCCACATGTCAGCACTTTGCAGAAATGAAGAACAGTTCCTGGAAGTTAGATGTTGGATTCTGTATATTAGTTTCCTTTACATATCAACTTAAATTTCCTGGTAAATCAGAAAAGTAGAATGATCCATGTTTTAAATATCTAGATCTAATAGCAGATGTTCAAGAAAAAAAAGTGTTAGCCCTTAGCTGACAGGACTGCTGATTGGTCTTATAAACATAAGCTTTCCATGGTTTTAAAGTCTTTGTAATTGGTTTTTCTTCTTCCTCTGCTCCCTTAGTTGGACAGAACTTGGAGAGCGAGACAGAAGTTCAGAAGCCTGTCAGCACAAAGCAGCAAAACTTTGGTTCTAAACCAGCTGGCCAGACAGATGCATCTCTGCCAAAAGCAGTGAAGGTAAGGCAGCTACTTATTCTCAAACATGGGCAATGGTTAAAACCAACTGAATTTTCTCTTTAACACTGAAAAGGCTTAATGCAACCAATGGGGTCACAAAAAGTCTAGCAGTAATTACCAATACCTGGTCTGTCTTCATCAGACTGTATTTATGAGGGTACTTTAATTCAGAATGGAAAAGCATCTCGAAACTGTCAGTCTTTCTCCAAGGACTGAGTTGCTGGGAGTTGCGCCGCTGCTGTTATGACAACATGCCCCAGCGACAGAGGCGCTTTCTCTTCAGTGTTGGGAAAGGGGGTGTGAGCAGAGGGTTGTATCAGGACCTGTGTATGCCTCCTGTAAGGTCCATGCTCCTACAGCCCAGCACTGAGGTCCTGATGCTGCTCTTGAGCCTTAACTAGGCTGGGACTTGGCTTCCCAACCTCCTCTTCCAGCTGTGCCTGAGGGAACTGCAAGTGGTAGTGACTTTATAGTAAGGGCACTGCAGTGATTGACTCCACAAAGACTGGGTCTGGTGTTCTGAATAGCAAGTCCTTAATGTTACGTTTTCTTTAGCGGGAGCTATAAAGCAGATGGAGAACTTCTTGGGTAGGAATGTATTTGCTAATCTTATTAGACACGCAAACGGCAGTGCTGAACATTTTGATCACACTGTACTTTGGTGTCACGTGTGCTGTCTGGAGTTTGGATGCCTGTTC
The DNA here is from genome assembly GCA_026546715.1 of Gallinago undulata. Taxonomy (NCBI): domain Eukaryota; kingdom Metazoa; phylum Chordata; class Aves; order Charadriiformes; family Scolopacidae; genus Gallinago; species Gallinago undulata. The sequence goes on along the minus strand of JAOTQQ010000017.1, from coordinate 282,163 downwards.
CCTGGGCTGCCACAGACTTCCTGGCTCACTCCTGAGGAAACAACTGTGCTTTTGTTGTTTTCCCTATCTTTGAGAGAAACAGCACTGACCTCACGGAGAGCAGTGAGATGTGGCTTCCTAGTGCTCTGGAGCATAAATGCCAGTATGTGGATTAGAGCTGCCTATAACAGTTTTGTGACCGATCTGTTAGAGCATATAAGATACACACAAGCTGTGTGTCATGGTCCTCTGTGCTATCACTTTATAGCATTAGAACCATGTTAGTTCTCTACCACCTTATTGCTTTAGATGCTGCACTGCTGAAATAGAAACCCAGATACTGTTTATTCATGTAAGGTTCCTATTTGTCTTCCAGCTTCTGTTTCCTGTTCTTGGTTCCTAACCTCTACTCCTGCCTTCTGCTTTCCTCCTAATGTGAGCTCAACTCTCAGCTTTCTCTCAAGTGTTTTTCTATTTATCGGGCCTCACCTTCCTCCCATAGCTCCTATTTGTAGTATGCCTGGAAAGAAATTTTTCTCTTCACATTCCAAAACGCGTCTCCATCAGACATAGGGTCACTGATGTACAAGTAAGTTCCTCCTCTTAGACGGGGATGTGCATTGTAGAAGCACAAGCCAGCACCACAGTGTCACCTTGCAAAACTAAGCTTTCAGGGAGAGTTACTTTTTGATGTTGCTGCCTTGCTGCCTGGGGCAAGCACAGATGGTTAGATTTTTGCATTGGTAAACTCTTATTTCTTAAGATTTTTGTTTTGGACTCAAAGTTCAGAATTCCTATGCAATTTTGGGCAGCACCTAAAAATGGTGGATTTTTTTTTTTTCAAAAGGAACTCTGAACTTGTGTTGGTCAAACGGTCGTCATAATTAGAACTTCAATCTACTGTAACTTCAAGCAATGTGTTAAAAAAAAAATTGAAACACTTATTGAAGTGGAATTAAATTGGCAGCAAACTTTATGGTTGTGACAAACTGACTTCAGCTGGCTCTGTCTTCAGCAATCTGTCCCTCACGTATTGTAACTTTCTTTGCCTAACCATTGTTTCTAGTCTGTTATAAATAAATTGCTGCAATTATGTCTTCCTGTGACCTTCCTGTTTTTTCTTTAGCCATCATATTTTTCCATAAAGCTTTTTAGTAAGTTTGTAGCAGGTAATTCTTTATAAAAGAAAAGCTACAGTATCGATGTGTGAATCAGGCACTCTCTTACCCTTCTACCCTTGATTACCTAAAGCAGTTGTAATCAACATGCGGCCTGAGTGCCAATTTTTCAACTGTAAGTTATTTAATTTTTCCTTTAAAGTGTTTTCCCTGTTGGCCAACCTTTAATAGATTCCAAGAAGTGAATGGCATCAAGTAACCTTTTTCCATGGACAAGGTATTTGCTTCCTTGATGCTGTCAGAAAACAAAATCTGAAGTCGTTGCCACACAGCACAGCAGTGACATTTGACTCTTTAGCATTTAAGTTTATGCTTGTACTAAACTCTCAGGAAATTCTCTTAGTAAGCACATAAATAACTTTAGCTGTTTAACCTCAAAGCCCTGCTTAAGTCTTGAGTAAGTTTGAGAGCTGTGTGTCCTGAAACCGCAATATAGTTGCTTTGCAATGGAACTGGAATTACTTACAAATGAAGTCAGAAGTGTTTCCTGTTGCCTGCATCTGTGCTGAGGCTGTTTCCTCCTCTGTAAGGGAGGAGAGCATTTACCAAAAGTGGATCATTTAAAACTGTTGAGTTGAACTGTTCCACTCTTTTCCCCTCCCACCCTCTCCCTTTTATTTTGAGGTTATTTGAATGTCTTTTTTTTTTTTTTTCTTTGTGTTGGTAAATCTCATACTGACTGTAATCTACCTGGATGTTTCTTCATCATTTTCCTATCAGGAAAAATGGAGGTTGCAGAAATAGGTTGGACAGCTTTTTGGGAACTGGTTCAGTCAAAGCTATAACTGAGTTCCAGTATTTCCATTGTTCCTCCTGAACCATTGCTCAACTTGTGATGTTTCAGCTGTGGAATTCACTGGAGCAAAATCTTGGCTCCCTGTCGAGCCACAGCAATCCTGTGGGCCTGCCATAGCCTCTTCCTCATTGCCCATCAGAACCCACTCTACTGTAATTAGCATTGAGTTGCAGAAAGTGAATTGCTGCAGTTTTTCTGAGAACTCTGGAAGCTGTGCATGAACCCAAGCCAAGTCCCTCAGCAGTTGATTCATTTTCCAGTTAACAAGCTTTCTCTTCTTCCCGTAGAAATTTCAGTTGCCAATGAAGGAAACCTGTGTTGGGTGTCAGAAGACTGTGTACCCAATGGAAAGGCTCTTTGCCAACCAGCAGGTGTTTCACATCAGCTGTTTCCGCTGTTCCTATTGCAACAGCAAACTCAGGTAAACACCCTGCTCCCTTTGGCTGCCGTCTGGGAAGCGCAGCTTTCCCCTTCAGCAGCTGAGTAAGATGCTGTTCAGGCATAGCTGAGCTACTGTAATCCAGTGAACTGGAGAGGAGCGTAGGAGTGGTAACACAGTTCTAGTTCCACCAGTGGCTTTTGCACTTGATGCAGTCTATTTTTAAACCCTTAACGTAATTTTATGTGGGGAAAAATGTAATGTCCGACTTCGTAAAGAACTCCTGGCATCTGAAAAGATGGCCATACAAACTCAGAAAGCTGTAAGCTTGTCTTTTCTAAACATGTTGGAAGACTGAAATTGAATCTCTTTGGTAACGTAACTAAAATACACACCCGTCTCAATGGCTGAGACACGGAATGTTAACATTTGACTTTGTATTTTCCTGAACAGCCTTGGGACATATGCATCTCTGCGTGGGAATATTTACTGCAAGCCTCACTTCAATCAGCTCTTCAAATCTAAAGGCAATTATGATGAAGGCTTTGGACACAAACAGCATAAGGAATTATGGGCAGGCAAAACCGAATGTGAAGAATCCCTGGAGAAAACGGTCCATGGTATAAATGCAACAGAAAGTCCACAAAGCCCAGGAGTAGAGGATGCCCCCATTGCAAAAGTAGGAGTTCTGGCAGCAAGTATGGAAGCAAAAGCTTCAGCTTTGCCTGAAAGAGAAGAGAGACCAGCAGAAACAAAAAAGCTCAGGATTGCCTGGCCGCCTCCGTCTGACCAAAGTACTCAAGGAAGTGCCTTAGATGAGGGCATCAAAGTGTTCAAACCCAAATGGCCCCCGGAGGAAGAGACTTCCAAGCCAGATATGCTAGAGGATGTGGATCTGGATCTCAAAAAGTTAAGAAGATCTTCCTCACTGAAGGAAAGAAGTCGTCCCTTCACAGTTGCAGCCTCATTTAGAACAGTATCTGTTAAAGGCCATAAAACAGAGAATTCATCTTCTCCTTCTAAGGCAGAGAGAGACATGTTGAAAAGAAGTGAGGAACTGGAGAGAGAGGTGGTGGTAGACAAAAAACAAAAGGAAAAGAAGGTTGAGAATAGAAACATCCAGAGTGCTGAAGAGAAAAACATAGAGGAAGAATGGGAATTGTCTGGTATCCAAAGAGTAGAGCATAATTTTATAGAAAATGGCCAGGTGAATGCAGAGACAGATGAGGAAGAACATGCTATGGAAGAGCGGGAAAGTCCAAATGAAGAACTCCTTAAACCAAATTCTCCTAAACATTCCAGCTTAGCCAATGTGCTGACTGCTAAGGAATCATCTCCTACCCAGAATCGCAAATCCCAAGACGTTGGTTTCTGGGAGGGTGAAGATATGGAAGATCTATCTGTGGAAGAACAGATCAAAAGGAATCGTTACTATGAAGAAGATGATGAAGAATAAATTGGCCTTTTACTAGAAAACTTGCTGCCAGGTGCTGGGCCTCTTTAAATCGGTCGTTTTAGCTTTAACAAACAGCTGTCTTCCATGAAAGTGATGCTATACTGCACATCGACATTAAGGGAATCCTACATACAAATTATCTCAACTAGAAAAATACTCTGGAAGTCTGCAAAAAGTATATTTCAGTACATGGAAACAAGTATCTGGCTGTGGGACAGCTTCAACAGGTAATCTCTGTTCCCAGCATGAGAACAGATCTGTTCTGAACTCCTACTGTCTTGCCCTTTTTGAACGTCAGTATGTATTTCACTAACAATTTATGGAATTTCACTGTACTCACATTGGTGGTGTGAAACAGGTTTTCTGCGATACACTACTTTTACCACTACAAATGCTACTGCAGTGCTTAGGGACCAATTTCAAAGGGACTTTCTGACCTGCTTTAAAAACGGTAACTTAATGCACTTTAATACATATAAAGGGCACAACTGGGATATATATTTTTAATAATAAAAACATGTGCTTAGTATCCAACAGCTAAAGCATCTTAAACGTAGTGTAATGTGATTTTTTTTTTTTTTTTTTCTGAAAACTGACCATGATCAATTGAAGATTCCCTAATCTCGTTATTTTTCTCTGTGCAACTGGAATGGTGTGCCCCTTGCTAGAATATATGTATTTTAGTGCTTATCCAGAAACTGCTGACTGACAGATCTCTTTGAGGACAAGTCAAGACTTTTGCAGTAGCCTGCAGGGCATTACTTTTGCATTTCATAGGCATTTGAAGTGGGTTGTTTTTCTTGTTTGTTTGTTTTTTTTAACTTGGAGTTCATCATCATGCATTTTAAGCTGCAGGTAATATTTTTAAGGCCTTATGACGACTTTGAAATCCTACTTGTATCAAGCTGCCGTCAATCTTTTTATTATGTTTGTGAAATTATGCTGTGTTACAAAATCTCTGGAATAAAACCATTTGAACAATGGAACTTTCTGATTGCTAGCATTGAAGCTTAGTGCATTTTTAAACTTGAGTTAATTTGTTTTACAAATAATGAAACCTTGAACAGCGGAAGGAAGGTGTCCTTTTATATTAGCTTTTATTTGTACTGTATTCTTATGAGAATTAGCTCTTAACTATACTTGAGGTGTAAAATATTCTGCTTTCTTAACAGTCCTGCTAACTACAAAACCTTCAATAAAGTTCAATCATTTACATTAAATTTTAAAGTCTGAAGAGTGGATTCATATGCATTTCATGAAGCGGCAGCACTTTAAAAAGACCATGGGAAAAGGTAGTTGAGATACCGGTGTTCTTACTGGAAGCTGGAGCGCAGACAGTGATTTTTCTGGTGCCACTAGGTGACACTGTGCGTCCACTTCTTTTCTGGTTGACAGTCAAATGGGCAGACTGTGCTCTTTTGCAAAAGCCTATGGAAGATGGATTAGAACAGGATGGGGGAACGAAATAAGGATGTGCCGGTGCTTTACACCTTCGTTTCTGGCTTCACGTGGTTCTCAGGAAGCTGGGGACAACTGAGGGTTACACTGCCCGTACTCTATGCTGCTTTGTATCGCAGTTTGTCTTCACTGAAGCCTGCGGTGGGTTTGGTTAAGACAGATGGGGGCCAAGACCTAGCAGAAAAGCAGCGAAAGACCTGCAGCAGCATGAGAAAATGCAGGTGTATGACGTGTGTATAGGGAAAGGAAGGAGAGAGTAGGGAAAAGAAGGTACGAGCAGTGGCGCAGCAAGAGGAGTACAATCTACTGCCAATTTTTCTTTCTTTTTAAGGGAGAAGTAAGACTTGTACAGACAAGAGGTATTGCAAATCTAAGAAAGCTGATGTGCAAGCAAACACAGCTTTCTCTAACCTTTATTTCTTCCTGACAGAATCTTCAAATCACTAAGCAATTGGAGGTTTTTCTGATTGAAAACTGTGCTAAGTGTATTTGAAAAGGAAGGGAAGGGTATTTGTTGTGGAGTTGGATTTATTGAATATGCCTGCTATTTGTTTCTTAGGTAACACAACTGGACTTTGCAATGCAGTTACATGATACTAAAGCAATACTGTCTGCAGTGCCCAGTTGTGTTATACATCACTAGCTCTCGTTAAACCTGAGGCATCTCTGAGCTACAAGGACCCTTACTCTTCACTCAGACTAGCCGAATATATTCAAGGAGAAGTTAGTACAAGTGCTACTTTTAAATAAAGTTGTTGATTAAAAAAAGGGAACAAATCATGGACTAGCCTTTCCTTGAATCTATTAGTTATCATAGTATTTGAGTGCTTAATGGCCTGTTTAATTTGCTCTTGACTGGATGGATGCCAAAAGAGCTATTTTATGAAAGATGGATTGTTTGCTGCAATACACAAGGAAGTTGATGTTGACCACCTTTATGGAGTTTGAGAACCTAATTGGAAAGCTTACACAAAGGCCAAGCTCTGTTACTCGGTAACCCTCATGTTAAACCACATTTTTTTCTGAATGCTTTAAAAGCATTATCTTAAGCTTTGCCAACCACTGTACCTCTCGCTCTCTGTTCTGTGCTTAACTGTTAAACCACATGGCTATTAACATTAGTAAAACTAGGCCTTGCTATCTTACCATAAAGTTGCACTGTCCTGCTTCGGCTCTGGAGCCCTTCCCTTCAGAGGTCAGGGAAAGAGGCCATGAGCCCCTCCGAGGACTCCTGCCCCACGGGCCGAGGGGTGGTCATTTATTTACCAGAGTCGACCAGCAACCACCTCCGCGGCGTTCAGGCCGGGCCCGGTGCCTGCCTCCGCCGGGGCCTTCCCGGGGGGAGAGACCGGACTCCCGTCAGGAAGTGCATGCTTTAGGCCCTGTTAAAGACTCTTGAAAACGTTTTTTTCAGTCAGAACAACCCATCTCTGTTCGTAGAACACCCCCTCCCCCCCGAGGCCTGGGCAGCGCCTCACAGCCCGCCCCAGCGCCGCCTCCCCTCAGCGAGCTCTAAGGGGTGGCGCGCGCTAACGGTCCGCGGAGGGGGGCGTGGCCTGGGGAGCCCCGCCCCTCCGTGCCCGGCCCGCGCATGCGCCCTGGCTGCCGAGAGGGGCGGGGAGGGGAAGGCGGAGGCGGGGCCGGCCGCCGGTACCGCCCCGCTGTCGGCTGCGGTGGCCGCCTCAGCTGCGGCCGCCGGGAGGGAGGGAGGCGGCGGTGGCGGCGGAAGATGGCGGCGGCCGCGGCGGCGGCGCTGCGGGCCTGGTTCTGGAATGAGCGGTTCTGGCTGCCGCACAACGTGACGTGGGCGGACCTGGCTGGGGAGCCGGGCCCGCCGGGCAGCGGGCTGCAGTACCCGCGGGCGGGCCACGTCCTCTCCGCCTTCCCGCTGGCGCTCGGCATCTTCGCCGTGCGGCTGCTCTTCGAGAGGTGAGCGCGGGGCCGCCGCCGGCTGCCCCCGGGGCGACGGGGCTCTCCGGCGGCTGCGGCGGCCCGGAAGCCGCCTCTTCCCGCCGCGGGGCCGAGCGCGCGGTGAGGCCGCCGGTGTCTCTTAGCAACGGGCCGGCCCGGGGGGAGCGGCGGGCGGGCGGGCGGCCCCGGCCTCGGGGCAGGGGCGGGTCGGGTCGGGCCCCGCTCGCCCCTCAGGCAGCTCCGGGGCCTTCCGCGGGATCGGGGCCGGCTCCCCGACCGCGGCGTCTCCCGGGACTCTTTTTACATGGAAAGGGAACACTGAGTGGTGTGGCCACTGGGGGCGAGGCCGCGCCTCCAATATCGTGTTCAGCTTTGGGCCCCTCACCTCAAAAAAGATATTGAGGTGCTGGATCAAGTCTAGGGATGGGCAGCGGAGCTGGTGAGGGGTCTGGAGCACAAGTCTCGTGAGGAGCAGCTGAGGGAGCTGGGGGTGTTGAGCCTGGAGCAA
>JAOTQQ010000017.1:236876-263673 GCA_026546715.1 Gallinago undulata | reverse complement strand
CTAGCCCACACTTCCTTAATTTTCTAATGAGGATGTTGTGGGAGGCAGTGTCAAAAGCCTTGCTGAAGTCAAGGTAGGTGACATCTGCTGCTCTCCCCTCATCCAGCCATCTAGTTATAACATCATAGAAGGCTATCATAGTGGTTGAACATGATTTACCCTTGGTAAACCCTTGACCACTTCTAATAACTTCTTTATCTTCAATGTGTTTGGAGATGACATCCAGAATGAGTCGCTCCATTTTCCCAGGGACAGAGGTGAGACTGATTGGCCTGTAGTTCCCTGGGTCCTCCTTCTTGCCCTTTTTGTAGACTGATGTGGTATTTGCCTTCCTCCAGTTCTCAGGCACTTCTCCTGTTCTTCAAGACCTCTCATAAAGGATGGAGCCCAGCGATAACATCTGCCAGTTCTCTCAGCACTCGTAGGTGCATCCCATCGGGGCCCATAGACTTACGGATGTCTAGTTTGGCCAAGTGTTCTCTAACCCAGTCCTCCCCAACAGAGGGAAAGCCTTCCTCTCTCCAGATCATCACCCTTGTCTCCAGGGTCTGGGATTCATGAGGGGCACTTTGGCAGTGAAGATTGAAGCAAAGAAAAGAGAGCTGCGCTTTTTTTTTTTTTTTCCATCTTCCCCCCCTTGAAAAGGATACAGCTTAATCCCTTTGGGTCTTCATTACTATTAGAGCCATCTGATTATTCTTTGAATTTCCATTGCAATATTACTTGCGTTGACTACAGAAAGAATATTTTAAATCACTCGGATGTTTTACAATAAATCTAGCTGGAATGATAGAATCAAGATAAAATTTCAGTGAAATAGTCCTGTAGCGATCAACTGCTTTCGATGATAGGGAGGAATAAACCCATTGGAATAATAACACATTTTTTTGCCTTTAGGCACCCTGGTTTTGGGACACACGACAGTGCTGGTACAACTACCCTTTTCAGGTAGGAGATAAACACCTACTAGATTCCAACTTTTTGCACAATTGCAGTGTTTGTTGTTTGTTAATAACAGCGGATGGAAACTCAGTAGACTTGAGTGCTCCTCGTGGTTCTGCGGGGCAGGAGCTACAGAGGCTGCAGCCTGGAGAGGTTTGTAGCGAGTGAAGGGCCAACCCTTGTGGATGGCACAAAGATGGCATTTGCTCTTTACGTCTTCACATCCTGGTTAGCTTGTCAACAGCAGTCTTTCCTCAGATAGAACTGGCTCAGTTCATATTCATTTTATGTGCACTTGCTGCTGAGATTATTAAAAGTGAAAAATAAAATTATGCATAAAATTATAATGGTGACTTATTTGCACTGTTGTTTTCATGATGCAACAAGTATGATTATATGGAGACCAACCAGTCTGTGTCAGTGAGTGGTTTTCCTAATCCAAGAAGCTGTGGTATGAGATGTAAATGTTGACAAGGGAATATTGCTGAAACACGCAAGTAGGTTTGTCTGACAAAGCCTAGAGTAAGGCACCTGTTGCTTAAGCTGTTTTTTACTGAACCTTAAACCTGGATCTTTTAACTTAAACCTCAGCATTCTGGAGGAACAGCGTGGGATGGGAGGGAAGGAAAAAATGGATTTTAATGAAAATTTTAAAGTACTTTGTCTTCTAACTGTGCTATCTTTGTTTGTTTTCCAGCCTCTAACGTCCAGGCTTTATTATTACTATATCATGGAGCTGGCCTTCTATTGGTCTCTCATGTTTTCTCAGTTTACAGACATTAAACGGAAGGTGAGATTAACCAGAAATGCATTAACCACTTTGCTAAATAGCTAGGACTAATAGAAAATGTGAGTGTGCCTTGCCAGTAAAGCTTAACTGTAGTAATAATTGTAGCTTCTTCCTCATTCACATCTCTCTCCAGCCTTCCCCTTCCTGTAATCACTCCCCAGTCCCAAGGAAAAGGGAGGAGCAAACCTGATCCTGGTGTATCCTTGAGAGTCCCTTTAACCTTCCAGGGGAAAGAACAGAATCACTCAATACCTCCCAATAAAAAGTTATCAAATTGTTGTGTAAAAATAGATTTAATTTGAAGGCTTGCAGGGGAACATGAAAATGAGATGCTTAAAGTAGTACCTTGCTGAGCCAGGTGAGAAAATGGCAAACACTGAAGCAGTAATAAATAGTTTTTGAAAGTAATTTTTCATCTGTGTGTGCAGCAGAATGATGACTGGTCATAATTGCCGGAATCTAATTCCATTGTGCTACGTTCTAGGATTTGTCTTGATGGAAAACAGTTCATAGTAAATCATGGCTTATTGCTTCTGTTACACAAACTACCAAGTAGGAAATTATTCCAATCTTTGTGCTGACTTTTCAAAAAGAAAAGTTTGCCTGGGATTTTTTTCTGTTCTGAAATATTAGCAGATGAGGCACCACAGAATATCTTGGAGCTGCAGAAAGGGACTGATAAACAGCATCTGTCATGGTGTTTACAATGTTTAATTTTGTACTCTGACTTTGGTAAAGTGGATTGCATTCCCCACTGCAAGCGCAGGAAGGTACATGGACGTGGAAGTGTTGGACCCAGGGGACTGGAAACCAGCCCCAAACGTATGTGCATGTAAACATATTGTGTTCGATGCCTGCTATGCTCTGGCAGACTTTTGCACGCTGACAACAGTAACAGCAGTGGACTTAAAATTTGTGCCAAGAGCTGAAAGGACTAGCAATATGTCTGTGAAAGTCAAAGAAGCCAAAACCAAGGACTGTATGTCATCCGGTCAGTCTTTTCAGTGGGGTCTGCAGGATACTTATCTTTACCGTGTGTGCGTGCCAAAGAGGCTGTGCTGTGCCTGTGTGTCCAGAGTTCTGACATCCCAGGAGCACAAATCCTGGGAGAGACCTTTCTGGAACCTTTAGTGATGGTGGTTGATGGTGTGTGATGAGCTGTGTTTATGTAAAGCGTAGTCAGAGCCTGAATTGAAGTAATCCTGTGACCCCAGTTCATCAGTTTTGTGGCTCTGTTCCAAACCTTTGCATTTGTTTGACAGCCAAAAAGTCTTTTTTTTTTTTTTCTGTTTCCAGGACTTCCTGATCATGTTCGTCCATCATTTGGCTACAATTGGACTCATTACATTCTCCTATATGAATAATATGGTGCGGGTTGGAACTCTGGTGCTGTGTCTTCATGATGCATCAGATTTCCTTTTAGAGGCGAGTTTCCTTTCGGATCGTTGCATACCTAATGCTGGTGTGGTCCCAGGGGAGCAAGCTGACTTTCCTCTTCTTGATAAACTGCATTAAATATGCCATAAAACTTGTGCTGCTGATCCTGCCTTGTCAGCTTTTCCTTATAACTGCCTTAGTGCTGAGAATAATCCCTAAATGTTCCAAACTCCTTACAAATGTGATGGCTTGAGGGTTTTTGAAGCTCTACAGCCTGGTAATTACATGAGTGCACAAAGGAAATAATATTCCCATCTTTCTTGTTTCTTTTAGGCTGCAAAGCTTGCCAATTATGCCAAGTACCAACGTCTGTGTGATGCTTTCTTCATGCTCTTTGGTGTCGTATTCATTGTCACACGGTTGGGCATTTATCCTTTCTGGTAAGCACCTGGAGCTGTAAGATCTTATTTGTTCTTCCAATTCTTTAAGCAAAGTCTTTGTATTTGGACTCTGTGCAAGCATTGCAGCCGGTTCCTCAGGGCAGCCTGAAGCTGCAGAGGACCCGAGTGTTGTTTGGGGCAGGACATTCAATGAGGCACATGAAGAAACCTCTCGACAGCCAGCTGAGGGAGTGTGAAGAGTGACTAGAATCCTAATGCACAGCTGGCCCCTCTCTTCCCTCTGCAAAGTGATGACAGTGCTCGTTAACGGGAGCCAAGTCAGCGGTTATCTGCTCTGAAAAGCTTGAAGGGTTGTTTGCTTCTTTTAAGAAGTTTTGGAAATAGTTGCAAATGAGGCATGATCTCTTGAGGTGAACTTGGTTTTTGAGTATCTGGCTTAGTCATCATTGCAGTTTCTGATTCTTACGACACTCGTGTCCTGTCCTTGTGTCATGACAGTTCAATCTGAACTAGGTCTTGGGTTTCTTGGGAGGTAAAACCTGGCTGAATGGTTTACAGCTAATTATCCTTTAATAAGATTCCCTCTTGCCTCCATAGGTCAGGCTTGGTAAGGTGGTTCTGTTGATGAGCTGTTACCCATTTCTTTCTGCTCAAAGAGTGTGGGGAAAATTTGGTTGCACCTGATTATTACTCAGTTTATTTTGGTTTTACTGCATATATTTATTTCCTAGGCAGTGGGCAGCTTGCATTCCCATTCTTTTGGGTGCCTTGACAGTAGGCAGAAACAATACTTTGTTATCAGAGTTGCAATTAAAGCTCTTGCTTGTTTTCCAGTAAATGTATCAAAGGATCCTGCATAAGGAAGAGCTTTAATTCTTATGTCTTCACAAGCTCCTTCCAGTGACAGATGAGATAGATGTCATTGTTTTTATTGCTGTTGTCTGTCATGAGGTGATGCTCTTGCATCATGCTATTGCTCAGCGCTCCTGTAAATCTTTAATGTATTTTCCACTGGCTGTAATGTGATTCCTCAACTTTGTAGAGAAATCTGGCAAGCTCGCAGTGGTATCGCAGACCCTGTGCTCTTTCACGTCATGTGTATTCCCTTCCCTAATTGGTAGTATAAAACATCAGCAGATCTCTGGAATTGCATTGAACTCATCACTAAACGGGCTGCGAGTTGGATGTTTCTGTAGTTGCATTTTGGCCGACTTGGGTTCTTCTCTGAAAGGCTTGTTTTTCTTTTCTTGTGAAATGTTAAAAGCTATGTGAAATTAATGACATCTTTAAAGGTCTCTCCATACCTCCCTGCTTCATAAAATCTAAAGTGTTTATTAAATTACTTAAGTACTGGCAATAACTCCTAGCGACAAGAACAGCAAAACAGTAATGAAAGCAAGCACAGAGCTTTGGCCATAAAGCAGTTTCAGGTCCTCCAGCTTGGCAGGAGGAATCTATAAAAATCTGAGGGAAGAGAATAGCGGGGAGGGAGGGAGGGAGGCCTACTGGGACCAGAATTCCTTCCTGATATTTAAATATGAGTGAAAACTGCCCAAGTATGAACGCGTTAACCGTTGTTTTGATGACCAGTGCGTTTGACATCACTTCCTGTAAAGTTATTATAAATGCTTGTGCTTTTGAGATGGAAATTGGCAGCAGATCTGTATGTATAATTAAATTGCAGAACGTTCATGTCTTCTCTTGTTTGTTGCTCAGTTCAAATGTTTCTAATTAGCTTTAGTCTGTCTCCTAACTCTGGCAGGGGACTGGTGGCATCGCTGCTCTGACAGGAGCAAAGCAACAGATGCTTAAATGAGATACAAAATGTTGTGCATCTGGCCAGTCATCTTAATTAGAGTTGGAATCATGTTACAGTACAGCCCATCTGTAATGTGTTTCTGGATCTTTTCTAGGATTTTGAATACAACCCTATTTGAAAGCTGGGAGTTGATCGGTCCTTATCCTTCATGGTGGCTATTCAATGGGCTCTTGGTAACCTTGCAGATCTTGCATGTCATCTGGTCTTATCTCATCGTTCGCACTGCCTACAAGGCCCTCATGCGGGGAAAGGTAAGAATCCTGGTGACTGGTTTGGGTCCTCTTTCCCACAAGCCCTGTGAAGCAATCCTGAGAAACTGGGCCCTTCAGTGAGAGCTGGTGCTAGCTCTCGAGGGATTGGAAATGAGAGAAATGGAGCCCCTCTGCTCTGGGGACAGGCCAAGAGAGCTGGGATTGTTCAGCCTGGAGAAAAGAAAGCTCCAGGGAGACCTTACAGTGGCCTTCCAATATCTAATAGACCTACAAGAAAGCTGGGGAGAGACATTTTACAAGGAATGTATTGATAGGACAAAAGGTAATGGCTTCAAACTGAAAGAGGGGAGATGGAGGTGAGATGTGGGGAAGAACTTGTTTGGTGGGAGGGTGGTGAGAGCTTGGCCGGGGTTGGCCAGAGAAGCTGTGGCTGCCCCATCCCTGGAGGGGTTCAAGGGCAGGTTGGAGGGGGCTTGGAGCAAGCTGGGCTGGTGGGAGGTGTCAGGGGCAGAGGGTGGAACAAGATGAGGAGAGGAGAAAGAGTTATCAGAAATGCAGTGGAGCTCACAGGTTGTCACTGGGCTAATGGGATGCAGTCTAGCTTCAGTCCTGAGTATTCTAATTTTAATTTGTGTGGGGAGCCTTAGGGAGAGGGAGAGTGGAACTACAGCAGCTGGTTAGCAGCAGATGTTGCCCTGAGACTGAACAATGCTGACTTTTGGCTGCAAGCTCAGTTGCCAAGCAAAAAGGTGTAGTCCAGCTGAAGTAGCATGAGATGGGGCAAGCCTGTCTAGGAACAATTTGACACTCAGCCAACCCATCGAGAGCAGATGCTTCCTTTGCAGCTACCAGAGAGCGACAACTAATTTCATAGCACAAATGCTTTTTTAATCAGATAGCTGGTGTTCTGATCTTTCTCTCATGGCTCTACTTTATTTTGTGTTTGACTTCTTAGCTGCCCTTACACATGAAATGTAACCTTTAAAAATATTTATATCCTATTTGTCTGTGGCAGTGATTGTTGGGGGAAGGCATGTATCAGGGCATGCATGTGATCTTTTCATCTGTTCCCCACAGCTGCTACTGCAAATGTCTTATTTTCTGTGAGTGCAGCTGTTCCTGTATCCTGAGGTCTACACAGCTTTTTCCTTTCCTTGGTTCTCTCCTGCCCAGGTGACCTAGCCAGAGAAAGGATTCTAAGCTCTGTCTTCTTCATTCTTTTCTCCCTCCTTTTCTCTGTGCCAGATTGGAGCTGGACAGTTTCATCCTTTGCATGTAAGTGTGATCTGTGCTTCTGTTTGTTCCCTGAAACGCGCCCGTGTCTGTTCCAAGGCTGTGGTCTTGGAGCTTTAGATGGCTGGTGCCCTCTCTTGAAACATTTCTCTCCCTGGTTGATACAGTACTGATTCTGATAGTATGTGAAAATGCAAGTTTTTTCAAAGGTCAGAGCAGTGTCCTGGGGTTTGTTCTTATCTGCTGTCAGCTGCCTGCATGACCTTCACCTTTCTGCTTTTATACGGCCACAGAGACTCTGCTGTCTGTCCTTACTGCTCGTTAACACTGCTGAGTGGAAGAGGGGAGGAGAAATGCTTTTTGTGAAAAGGAAAAGAACAGCCACTTGTCCCACAAATAATGGGAAAAATTTCAAGGGATTTCTGCTTCCTTCCAGTGACCCTTTGAACTTCCAACATAGCAGGGGAATGGGTAAAGATATCAAAAAGTTCTGGCAAGAGCCAGTACATCCAAAGGCCTGTCAAAACCAACCCTGGAGATCATTAACTTTTCCTGGCTTTTGGCCAGATCTTCCCTTGACTTCAGAAGCTTCCTGCCTGGTGCTGTTGGAAAGCCCTAAGCCTCACTCAGAGCAAGCAGAGTCAAATGAAATCCTGAAATCCTTAGACAGGTGCTGGCTACAAAGCGCTTGCCCATGAAGTAAGTGAGGGCTGTTAGTGTGGAGAGCCTGCCCTGGGGTCTGCCGAGCACGGCCGTGCCGCAGTCAGGCTCTGGCTCCCGGCCACCAGCCAAGGTGCTTGTTTGCAGTAAGGGCTGGGCTTGGGAGCTCATCCCTTCTCCTCCCAGAGCCGTTGGCTCTGCGGTGCCGGAGCACTGCCCTACCATGGCACCCCGAGAGCCGGCACCAACCTGCACCTGGATCCGCTCCGAAAGGCTCAAAATCCCACGTACAAATCAAATTCAGCTGGATTTGCAGTCAGTCTTTTACCTAAAGCCCCAACTCTGCAAGGCAGATCTAGATCTCTGGACTGAGATGCTGCTTCTGTTCCAGAACGGGTGTTTGCCGCATCAGATAGTTGTCTTTGTTCTACAGCCCACTGTCCGAACAGGTTTTGCTCGTAAATGAGTTCTCAGGTGTGAACCACAAGCTATGAAAATGTAATGAGATAAATACACCTGGTTAATTTTTAAAATATCAAAGCCACTCCCTGTAGGACAAAATATTCTTTCTAAAACTGATATATATGTGTTTTTTGGTCATCATACCCACTGCTGATTATGGTGTGAAAAGTGTTTTGATTCAAAATAAATCTGTTGTTTGCAAAAGTGGCCTTTAACCAATCTAGAACACAAGGAAAAAACAATGATCTGTGGTGTCCTGATCTGGTGAGAGCAGAGGAGGTGTAGTGCTTTCCCAGATGTAGAGTATTTGGAAAATGGGGCCCCTATTCCCAAATTGTCATTTTCAATGTCTGTCTTGCATTCTGTACATGATAACAGATTCCTCTTTGTGAGTTTGAAGTGACTCGGGATCAAATGCAGAAAGAAGCTGGTTAATCACATGGCCACAACCTTCGAACTACTGTTTTCTGTGAATTTTTGAACTTCCCTTCTCCCCTTTCCACTACCAAATCTCATTTGACACGTTTAGGTATCAAAAGATGACCGCAGTGACGTAGAGAGCAGCTCTGAGGAGGAGGACGTGACTTCCAACAGCACAAAAGGAGTTTTCAGCACTTCAAGCAATGGCTCCAACCGCATTAACGGCCACGTGGCTAGTGGCCAGTGGACAGAAGACGAGTAAGGCCGTGGGTTGGCCTTCAGCAAAAATGAACTTATCTTTAAATATCTAGATGTGTTGAGCTCCACATTCCCAAGTGATCTTTAATCAAGATAACCCTTCCCCAGAAACCTCCAGCAAAAATGAAATGGGCACAATCCAGACCAGTCAGAGGCTTTGCACAACAGAAGGGATGAAGCCAATGACTAGGGCAACAACAAAGCTGCAGATTTCACTTTAAGCCGTTTTGTACTTAAATCTTAGTCCCGTTGGTATTTGTGGAGGTATCTTTGTGACAAGCTGGTTTTTACTCAACTCAAGGTGGGACGGGTTTGGGCCAGGCTGGCTGCTGACCGCTGGAGGGTTTTGGTGCCATTTCAGTGACGGTTTGCTCCAGCGCCGGTTCAGCAGATCTCCATGCAGTCTAGAAGGCACTTAAGAGCATGGAAAATGCAGGGCCCTGCAGTTCCCCATCCCAACTACCCTGGCTGGAACAGAGACTCTTTCTCTCAGTCCTGCTGTAAGCACTCTGGACTTCAGCTTAGAGTGGACTGTTCTACACCAGAAACGTCGCTCTGCCTCACCATCGGGGTGCTAAGGAGATGATCGCTTCTATCTCTGCTGTCACGAGGGACCAGGCCAGCATTTGCTGCCTCTTTTGGTGCTGCAAGCCCCTCTGAAGTCTTGACTACAGTCTTCTGAACCGGGGAGGGAGGTGGTTTATTGCCCCTGAGACAACTATCACAATACAGGCCTTTTAATTTTTATTTTTATTTTCTATAGCAAGTTGTGGTTTTGAAGACTTTTTCTAGACCCGCTGGATACAGTTGGCTATGCTGGGATGCGAGGGCAGACCAGTACTGGTGGGCTGTGTTTAACTTGCCACAAAATGTTTTGGACCTGCCTATCTGTGCTTCGAGGGAGAAGTGGATGTTGCTGCTGTGATTTTGCAGCTGGGGAGGAATGGGAGGGCAGGAAAGGCAGGGCTGAAGAGCCACAGCATAGGCTTTGCTTCTCTATTTTTACTCAATGGTACCTGGGTGCAATAGAAGGCCTGTGTGTCAATCATGAGCAAAATTATGGAAAACTTACTGAGTTGTTACCATTTTATACCATTGTTTACTCTTATCTCTGATTAAAAGATGCTTCAGAAGTTTGGGTTGATGTGTTTCATCTTGAGGAAATAAAATCAATGACCTGGATGAGGGGACAGAGTGTATCCTCAGCACGTTCACTGATGATAGCAGATGAGGAGGGCTGGCTGACACTCCAGAGGGCTGGGCCACCGTCCAGCGTGACCTGGACAGGCTGGAGAGCTGGGCAGAGAGGAACCTAATGAGGTTCAACAGGGGCACCTGGGGAGGAAGAACCCCAGGCACCAATACAGGTGAGGGGTGGATCTTCTAGGAAGCATGACTGATGAAAAGGATCTGGGAGTCCTGGTAGACAGCACACTTTCCATGAGCCAGCAATGTGCCCTTGTTGCCAAGAGGACCAATGGAATCCTGGGCTGCATATAGAGAAGTGGGGCCAACAGGTGGAGGGAGGTCATTCTCCCCCTCTGCTCCTCACTGGTGAGGCCACAACTGGAATACTGCATCCAGTTCTGGGCCCCCCAGTTCAAGAGAGACAGGGAACTACTGGAGAGTCCAGCGTAGGGCAATGAAGATGATTAAGGGATTGGAGCATCTCCCTTACGAGGAAAGGCTCAATGAGCTGGGACTCTTTAGGCTGGATAAGGGAAGGCTGAGGGGAGACCTTATTTATGTTCCCAAGTATCTAAAGGGTGGGCTGAAGGAGGATGGAGCTGGACTCTTTTCTGGAACATGGGAAGTTCCGTTCAAATCTGAGGAAAAACTTCTTTAGGGTGAGGGTAACGGAGCCCTGGTACAGGCTGCCCAGGGAGGGTGTGGAGTCCCCTTCTCTGGAGATCCTCAAGCCCCACCTGGATGCTCCTCAGTGATGTGCTCTGGGCAGCCCTGCTTTGGCAGGGGACTGGGGCTGGATGATCTCTAGAGGTCCCTCCCAACTCTAACGGTTCCATAGGCCTCTTTTCTGTCATCCTGGGCCTCCGAGGAGCCGTTTTAAGCCTAAGGGGGCCCTGTTCCGTGCTGGCTGGGGCAGACACCACACACCACGACGGCGGGCCCTTTTCACACACTTTTATTGTGCTCCCGCTCCTCCCCTCGCCTGGGCAGCGCCGTGGAGCTCTTTCCTCGCCCCTGCTCCAGCGGGGAACCGCGGGGCCGAGCCCCAGGCCGCCCTCAGTTCTCGGGGCCGGCGGCGGCCTGCCGCTCCTGGCGGCGCTGGAGGAGGCGGTAGGCCCGTGTCCCGCACAGGTACCCGCCGTACAGCGTCAGCAGCGCCATGGAGCCGGAGAAGGCCTTGTAGCCGAAGTCGGCCAGCTGCTTGGCGGACACCATGGTTGCGCCTGCAACAGAAGGCGGCGATTAGCGGGTCCGGAAGCGCGCCCTCTCCCGCCCGCTCCCGCCGGGAGCCCCCGTGGGTCCTCCTCCCTCCGGCCCCGTACCTGCGCCCTCGGACTCCGGTACCCGCGGCCTGCGGCTCCGCTCGCTTCCGCTCAGCGCCCCGCCTCCCTCCGTCACGTGTGGCTGCCGCGCTGCCCGCTGGGATGTGTAGTCCGCAGATGGGCGGGCTGCAGCGCCCCCTGGCGGCGGCGGCGCTCTTTCACCTCAGGCGGCCACAGCGGCCCACCGGGTCTGCGGCAGCGGGCTGCCCGGGCCCGCTCTCTTCAGCACGGCCCGTGAGCCTGGCCTCTCGCCGTGGGGCACAGCGCAGCGGAGTGCGCGGGACTGAGGCGCCGGCGGCCCCGAGGGGACCATCTTCGGCTGCACAGGGGATGAGCTGTGCACAGGCCTCGCCACCCTCCCCGAGGGCCCAGCCCGCGCTCACCGCCGGAGAGGCCGCTTCCAGGGGCTGCTGGAGGCTGTGTTCCTCCGAAAGCGGCTGCTGGCACCCCCCAGAGCTCCTTGCTGGCATTTGGGGAGCGCTGCACTGGCACTGCTCTGCCCCACCGGCTCTGTATAGCGCTGAGGCTGCAGAAGACAGGCCATCCCCCCGCCCCCCACCCCTTGTCCTTTCCCCAGGCTGCAGCACAGCAGCAGCTCCAGCGGCTGCAGCCTCCTGCAGAGCCAGGATGTGCTGAGGCTGCAGAACATAATTCCAAATGGCAAAGGGAAGACTTTTTATAGCTCGTGCACTCCTCTGGGATGTCTGAAAGCAAGAGGTTTGTGCCCCGGCCACCCCCAGGTGAGACCTGGGACCTTCAGGAAGTGCTGTGAGGGCCTGCAGGGACTCAGGCGCTGCCAGCAGCACACAGCACCAAAGAATCCTACATGAAGCATTTCCACGACAGAGGAGCTAACAGCTAAATGTGAGTCCAAAACACAGTTCTGGATCTTCCTGCAGCTCCAGGCAAGTGCTGGGAAGAGTTTAGGGAGCCAAGGTGAGAGACGACAGAGGGAGGAGGCTTCAGAGACCTTTGCTCCTGTGTGAGCCTCATGTCCAAATATTTGAGCTGGGATTCCCGAAGCCCTTCAAGGCAATGGGAACTAGAAGTTGTGCCAGCCCTGCACACAGGGCCAGTCCAGCCCACACTGGACTTCCTTTATCCTCCCTCCAACCTCAGTAAAGTTCCTCATTAGAGGAAGCTGATTCTGGCTACTTTCTTTACAATAGCTCGGTTGAATTTAAAGGTCATAGGGTGCCTAGTGAGAAAGCGTGTCTAATAAAAGGCACAGAACCAACTGCAGTGCCAGCAGATTAAATTCCCTGAGCAAGAGGCTGAGCGGGAGGGCTAGCGGTCCTGGAAAGGTCACTCAGTACAAGATGCATTTCAAAGAAAGACGGGGACAAGGCAAGTCCAGGAAAAGCAATTGGGAAAAGAGGAATAAAGCACCAGGCATGTCCCAGGAAACCAAGACATCAGAGAAGGGGAGCCCTGGGACACATGGGGCACAGCAGAGTTCTGGCCCGGCTCCTGCAGGCCGCAGGTAGAAGCTTTAGGATTCTGTACCCGGTTCAGCTCCGCAGTCTCAGCCCTCTTCTGTCCTACAGCCAAACTTCAGCACTAGAACTGCTGCTGAGAAAAAGCAAGTGGGACACTGTGTTGTGTTGTGATTGAGCAGTGACCTGCGGGGGCATTCTTGCTGTTTCTGGGACAGCACACAGGAGAGCAGAGCCTGGCAGGAGCTGCCGATACTCTGTTCTGTATTCAGCCAGCCCAGCAGGCACCAATCCAAAGACAATGATGCACAGGAGCCACAGGGCAAAGAGTGTGTCCCCCCTCTCCTCTCCAAGTTTATTATTAATTTAAAGGTTTGTAAAGTACACTGCTGATCAGAGACCTGGTGGCACTAGGGCCCAGAACAGGGGTGGGCAGTGAGACCTGCAGCAGCTCCAGCAATCCTCAGCCAGGGATCAGTGAACCGCTGGACATGCTGGCCTGAGCAAACACTGGCAAAACGAGCCAGCTTCACAGGACCAGAGAGGCACGTGGCACCTGGCTGGACAAGGGGCAAGTTTCAAAGGCACAACACAAGGCATGAGACCTCTGTCCTCTCCTGTGATGTTGGCGGTCTCCCTGTACCTCCTGTGGATCGCATGTCCACGGCTGCCCCTTGTGCCAGTGGGCAGTTTCCAGAACCTTTGCAGGAAGGGCAGCAGGGAAAGTGTGCTTTCTTAGCTCCTGTAATGTCACGGAGAAGCAAAGACTGGGCTAAAGCACAGACTGGAGCAAGTCAGAGAGAAGGCAGAAAGCTGCTGTGGATCATTCATCTAAAAGCAACATGGCCCAGCTGCTTTGGCAGGTAACATTGCCAAGGGCTGCACAGCCTGCCAGCGGCTCAGGACTTTGGGGCAGTTGGCCCCTGCACTGCCAAAGCCAGCCAGAGGACAAACCGATAGGAGGGAGAAACACTGCCCGGGGAAAGTCAGTGGGCATGGAATTAGCATGGGCAAATCTGTGAGAACAGGGGAGTTCCCCAGGTGCAGGGGCCAGGTTTGATTGTGAGAGCAAAAAAATCTAAATAAACAAGCTGTACAGTCTCACCCTGGGGCTGCCCTCAGATGTGAAGCATTGGCTGAAGCATTCATCAGGAGCGGCTGGCAGCGCCTGGGGAAACAGCTTATGGCAGGGTGGAAAAGAACTCTATTTTCTGTGCTGGTGCTTCTTAGAAAGGGTGATCCTCAGCCCCTTTGAAAGTCCATAGGAGCTTCACTTGCCCTGGTGGAGCCTGGCAGGGAGCTGTGTCCTCTCCACAAGACAGTTAAGCCAAAAGCAACAGCAGCAAGCAGAGTGGCCCCATGGGGCTAAGAGCAAAGCTTGTCCTCCCAGGCAGTGCTTCCTGCACAGCCCGATCAAGATGACCTGGCAGAGTCTCTCTGAGAACTGAATCCACCACAGCAAGAGAAAGCGAAAGGAGGAAGACGCTCAGCCCCACTCGGGGTAGACCCTAGAGAGCTGCAGAAGCTAAATGAGTCCTTCAAAGAGATGGAGATCAGCAGGTACCTCTGTGCAGATGCCAGGCTCAGGCTGGCAGTGTCCAGGGCTGCGAAAGGGAACCTCTGCCCTTCCAGCACTCTGCAAAGGCTCCCAGGAAATCCGGACTCCTTACAAAGCTGTAGCATCAGAGCAGGTCGGTGCAGGCAGGAGCTCCCTGCTCTTCTCGGCAGGATCAGTGGTGTCACAGGCACAGCCCACTTACTTGTGCTCAGGGTGGTTCTGGAGACACTTGATGACATCAGTAACAGGTTTGCCCTCATAGCAGATCTGATACACGGCTGTGAAGAGGGGGAACCTGTGGGCAGATGAACAAAGTCACCCCCCACAGTCACCAGAACTGGCAGAGTCAGAGCACCTCAACTTCTGTTCTGACATGTGGGACCGCTGGGCAGGAGCAAGTGGGACAGTGGCACGGTGCCACATCCAACAGGCCACTCCTGCTCAGCTGGTTTGATGTGGGCAGTGCAGAGGTTCACCCAAACAGCAGGACACTAACGGTGGGTTTTTCCTCCCATGGCTGCAGGAAAGATCCCAGCCCCACCCGAAAAGAACAGACAGGAGAGATGAGAGCACTCACTTCTCCACTACGTTCTTGCTTTTAAGGATGCGATGCAGCTCAGCAGACGTCTGGGGACCCTGCAGCTTCTGCCCATTCAACATCTCCTTTTCCAGCTCCTCAATAGACTGAAACAACCCAACAGTGAGGGAACTGGACCCTGGATCCCCATCCGCCACCCCTCCTTCCCCGGAGCCAGGCTGTGGCAGTTGGCAGCAAAGGCAGAATGCCATGGCTCTAATTGGGTCCCTCCTGCTGCCAGCTCAGCAGGTTGATGCAGATCTCAATGCTGCCTGCTCCCCACTCTGCATCCCTTCCACCTCCACGTACCTCCCTGCTCTTCGTACCTTCCCAGTCTTGGCAAAGGCCTCAGCCACCTTGCGGTTGCGGCCACCGTAGCAGGTAGTGATGAGGTCAGCAACCCCACAGCTCTCCAGGAAGGTGGAGGGGGAGACAGGGCCCTTACAGAAGAGTTTGGCAAAGCCAATCATCTCCATCAATCCCAGACGGATCACAGCAGCCTTCGTGTTGTCTCCATAACCAAGTCCATCACAGAAACCAGCTCCTACAGCCACAATGTTCTGGAAAACAACAAGAGCATGGAGGGAGCTGTTCCAAACAGAGCTCGGGGCTTTGCTGTGTCCACAAGCTGCCTGTGTGGTCCCCTGCACAGGCTCCTGCCTGTGCCAGTGATCGTCATCCCTCCAAGCAGCTGACCAGGACACATCCACACTTCCCTCCAAAGTCTGGCTTTTGACCCAATGGTCTCAGCAATCCACAGCACGATATCCAGTGGCATTCACTCAACTGGCAGCCTCCTCCCCACAGCTCCCTGCAGCGCCCTGGAGAACCGCAGGCTTTGCTAATCAAGACCCCAAACCCCGGTGAGGGGCTCCCCCACCTTTAGAGCCCCGCAGATCTCTACGGTGTCAGCTTCCTGCACCACTGTCACCCGGAAATTCGGGGTCTGCATCAGCTCCTTCAGCGTCTGCCCGTGCTGTGCGTTCTTGCAGCCTGATGAGACAAAGGGAGAAGGAGGAAGATGATGGGGGAGACCCTGAGGAAGGACTGTGCTGCTTTCCTGCTCAGTGGTGTGTTCCTGCAGCAGAGCCCCTGCAGCTGGTGCAGTGAGAGGAACCTATTGCCCAACTGGTGGAGGCTGCTAAACATTTGCAGGTCCACGGAGGGCCAAGCACATATTGCCTGGCAGATAAGCAAGTTTCAGCCTTGGAATTCCCAGGAGATGGGGACAATCCCTACTGCTGTGTAGAGCAAGACAAGAAATTACGTGCCCAGTATATTAAAGGCATCTTCAGAGGTTACAGATTTGGGTTTGGAGGCTGCTGTTCTCCCCATTCCTTCAGCGTCCTGCACGAGAATGTTTCTATGTGCTTCCAGTGATAGCATGCTCTGTTGTACCCCCCCCGGTCCCCACAGCCTCCTACACAGCATGTTTGCTTTTTTTAAAAAATACAGACACTTTGAATCCCATAACTTCTAACCCAGCAGACTCTTCTGTTGGTTTTGGCTGCTGTGCGCAATTCACCGCGTGGAGGATGGCAGGAAGAGTCACCAGATGAACTTTCAGGCAACCCTGGCTGGCAGTAACCCAAGATCCAGGTGAGGGTCCCTTGGAGCCCAAGAATATGAAGGTAGGAACGCTGTTTCCTAAAGGGTCTCTCAGCATCCACCCCTTTCATTTGTGGCAGCAACCGCCTGGTGCTCAGGCTGGCAAGGAGCTTTTAGACATACAACTCTGGTTTTAATGAAGCAAGCAATCACATCATAAACCCTGTGAACGAGCTCCTACGGAGTCTCTCTGCCTCCACAGGGGAAAAAGGGCAGGCTCACTCTAGGCAGCAGTCGTTTGAGCTGCACCACGCTCACCCCTTTGCCTCTTCCTGCTCGTCAGAAACAAAGGCTGCTAATGAGGAGGGCTGCTGGCTCCTTACCGATGGTTGTTTCACAGAACTTCTCTCCTGCCACTTCATTAGCAATGTTGGCCCCCATGAGGACGCTCATCTCGATTCCCAGTTTCTCATGGATGATGTCTGAGATCAGCCTCAGCCCATCTGGTCCTTCGTCCACCCCCTGAGAGGCCACCAGGGACAGAGATGAGGACCTGCCCCCCCTGAGACCTGTCCCCCCCTCCCTGATCCTGCTATTCTCTGTGTTGCAATGCTCATCCCAGCAGCCCCCCAGTGCTCAGCTGCACCCCACTCCTCACAGTGCTTGAAATCCCCCACATGCCCTCCTCCTCCTCCTCCACCAGGACACCTCCAACCCCCCATTAAGACTCTGCCCCAACTTCCCATTCTCCCCACATCCCCCGATAACCCTGGAGCCCAGTTTCTGCTCCAACATCCTGAGATTCCCCTCACAGCCTCTCCGAGTCCCCGTGGCTCAGCGCCCCAGCGTGCTGCCTGCTCCTCCTGCTTATACCTTGATCAGCGACAGCCCAACTGCATCTTTCTTCACGTGGCCCTTGAGCTGGTCACAGACTTTATGGATAAACTGGTGTGGCACCACGAACAGGAGGATGTCAGCCCCAGCACAGGCTTTCAGCAGGTCTGGCTCTGCCACCTGAAGAGAGTATGACTGTCACTGGGAACTCGTGCCTGTAGGAAGCGCGTCCTAAGCTCAGGACAAGGGGAGCAGGGGCTCGAGAGCAGCTGCTGGGGGCTTCCCTGCAAGGGTAGGAAGGGGGAAAGAGTCATCCCCAAGTTCCCCTTCCAGGGCAGAGGGGCTGGAGCAGAGCAAGAGCAAAAGCAGCTGGAGCTGGTGCCACGAGCCGGGTTTGTCCTGGGGACCCCAGCAGGCCAGTGCCCCCCGAGGGGCTGAGCGTGCAGCCGTGGGCCAGCAGCCCCCGGGCTCTCGGTGTGCGGCTGATGCCAGCTTGCAGGCGGCCACATGGCCTCGAGCCCAGCCTGCGGGATGCCAGAGAGGGGGCAAAGATGGGCAGCGAGAGCAGCCAGGGCTGCAACTTGTCCAAGCACGGATCAAGGTCACCCCGAGGGTGTAACTGAGTCCGCTGCAGCCCGGTGCATCCCCTGCCTTCACACGCCGGTGCCCAGGACACCGGCAGAGCTATTTATTACCTCTCACCAGCGCCTGGCCGTCGGCACCAGACCTTGTGCTCAGCGGAGAGGCTGCCCTTGGGCCACACTCACCACGTTGGGGGGCAGCTTGTGCCCTGGCAGGTACTTGACATTTTCATGCTCGGTGTTGATGATGTCGGTGAGCCGCCGGCCGCCCACCTCCTCCTCCAGCACCCACATGTTCACTTGGTTCTCGAAGGTGCTCAGCCGTGCCGCGTTGCTGCCGGCAATCTTGGCGATGGCCGAGCCCCTGGGTGGCAGAGAAGAGCTGTAGGCAGCGGGCACCGTGAGCCCTGCGCACCACAGGTCGTTGGGGTCCTGGTGAAACGGGGACCGTGGAGCACTGGGGAGGCTGGGGGAAAAGAGGGGACCCGGGGGTGCAGGCGGGCGCTCACCAGTTGCCAGAGCCCACGATGCAGACTCTCTTGCCACCCATGGTCGGGGAAGCCGGGGCACTGCGTGGCGCTGAGCCCGCCGGTGGTATTTCAAGGCCGCCCGGAGCAGGGGCGGCCCCGTCCCGCCCCCTGTCCCCGCCTGTCCCCGGGGGAACCGGGCACCAAGCCCCGGGGCGGCAGCGCCGGCCGCTCTCCCGGGCACAGCCGCTGCTCGGTGGGCGGCCATGGGGGCTGCGCTGCAGGTGCAAAGGTGAGGCAGCTCAAACCCCCATCTCAGGAGAACCCTCTCACTGGAGACCGCTGAGCCTCCCCCTGCCTTTTTCTGCACAAAAGCATTTTATTCCTCTCCCCCCCCCCCCCAAGTAAGAAACACGACCCTTGGGGCTGCAGCCCCCAGCCACCACAGAGGATCTTTCCCTTGCAGTAAGGGCTCAGGTTTTCTGTGGAGTGTTACAGCTCTACTTTAACAAACAAGGCAGGGTGAAACTGCCCCTTTTGCAGTTTTAAACCCTTGTATGTAAACCTTAATCCAGTTAACTGTATTATGCCTGACTCCCATGGGGCTTGGAACAGGCTGTCACAATTCTGCAAGGCAGCAGAGTGTGGAAACAGGCCTGTCCACGGTGATTTTATCAGCAGCTTGGCCACTAGATTTCCAGTTTTGCTCAAGTTACTTTGCTTGTTTACCACAAAGGCACTTTGCAAAGGCTGAGCAGGCTCCGGGAGCCAGGAGATCTGTACGTGAAAGACTCTATAAAAGGCCAAACTATGAAGAACATTTTTCTCTGCAGTCTCTTAACCCAGTTGACTTCCTTAGAAATAACAATAAAAAAAAAAAAAAAAAAGGTGGGGATAATCTTGTCCCTTCCTAGGCAAGTAAATGAAGTGTCATTCACCAAGGCAGCTGCAGAGAGAAAGCGAGCGGTGAGTGCAGGAGGGAGGATGGCTTCCTTCACAGGAGGCTTTTATTAAAACTGGGTGACGTCTACAAGGATACAGTACAAAAAAAATTTTGGTCCATGGAAAAAACCATAATATTCAGTTAAGAAAAGCAGTTATTCTGCCACAGCTATGTTTGCCTACGCAGTACTCAGCATCCTTCATGTGTGACTGCCCTGAGGAGGCAGCGTGCTGCTTCATCAGCACCAAGACCTTCACCCCAGAACCACAGAGGAGCCGTTTCAAAGGGGGCAAAGGAGAAGGGAGGTCGAGAGTCTATTACTCACAGACATGTAGTAACACAGACACGAGGAGTAGGGCCACCCAGGCTCCCCATTTCATAGCAACCTTCCCGACCACACCAAAGCTGGGTGGAGGGATGAGGGGATTTTGTCAGTAACATGTTTTTGCAGCTATTCCAAGAGAACCAACTTTCAAGTCCATTTGCATTACAGTCCCAAGAAGAAATACTGAGATCCAGGTTCAGAGAAGCTGTTCTCTTACCCCTGGCCACTAGTTCACTAGTAATTCATTCATAAAGAGGGACCTGGGCTGCTGCTCCCCACGGTAGAGAAAAATCTACATGTACATTCCTGAATCATGCTGGGCCTTATGGCAGCCCCAGAACCTAAAACTCGACTAAAAACCACAGGAGCTTCAGCACAGAAAAAACCTGCTTAACTCGGGTATGCTGGAGCCATGTCCATCCCCAAGGACTGTCCCATTACACACCCAGCTCCACACGAAGGAGCCTCTGGTCCCCATAGCAAGTGACACAGGTAGCTGTCCCAAAGGAATGAGCCTACAGCACTGCGGCCTGGCACAATTCCACCAGGCAGTTGCTGCAGCCCCTCTCCCTGCTACAGGGAAAACAAGCAGGTCTGCTGGAACCGCAGCTGTAAGACTTCTGAAGTGCAGGGAAATCTCACCAATGCAATGCAATGGTTCCACACCCCCGGGGTCAATCACCACCTCGGCTCCCCTGTGACCCCCTGCCTGGGACAGTCTGTCAAAGAACACAAAGGGAACAGGGCAGGGAAAAAAGGACAAGGGAAGAAGCAATTCTCTACGCAGTCCAGGAACTTCCTCAAGGAGGAGAGTGAGCTGTGAGGCAGCCCAGTGCAGCAGCACCCCCGAGCGAGGGAAGGAGGGCAGGGAGGTATCTCAGCTCATGGCGTCCTGCCCACTACGTCTCCTGGCACCTCGCTATGGAACCAGGCAGGGGAGAAACCAGCCACAGAACTCACGGCAGCTCCAGGCTCCCCTGGACCCAGTTCTCGTGTGCCACAACTAGAGGCTGGTTGGGGAGGGATGGGCTGTGGTGTCTGAACTTGAGAAAGGCTCCAAGGCAGCAGTCGTTCTGGCTACTGGGGACACTACGGGCAGTGCGGGGTCAAAGGGAGGCTCTCAGAAGCCTTGGGACCGACAAGGCAACAGTCAAGAAGAAAACCAGGTAGAAATGTGTACTCGTTGGAGCCTGTCTGCTCACCACACCCCAGAAGACCCCAGGTGTCCTGGAGCTGCCCCAACAGGGACAATGCCAGGATGAATAATGACGCGGGCCTCACTGCTGGAGTGGGATTATGTGAGCCTCAACAGTGCACTCTGCAGCTTTGTCTCCACAAATAGCTGTGATGCCTTCTGACTGGGGAGGAGCAGAGCAGCCTATGTGTTACGGATTCCCAGGGCCTGCTCCAATTCCTGCCGTC
Source organism: Gallinago undulata (assembly GCA_026546715.1). Taxonomy (NCBI): domain Eukaryota; kingdom Metazoa; phylum Chordata; class Aves; order Charadriiformes; family Scolopacidae; genus Gallinago; species Gallinago undulata. The sequence continues at coordinate 242,898 of JAOTQQ010000017.1, read as the reverse complement.
TTTGCTGCACCTGCAAGAGAAGCCAGAAGAGCAGCATTAACATGCTCAGATGATGCAGCACCGCAGCATGCGAGTAACACGGGACCCAGCCAGAAAAGGGTAAACTCAAACTGGGACCAAGATGCACCAGCTGTGTCCACAAGTGAAGCCCAGCACTGCCACTTTCCACCACAGCAAGGAGTGACAGGTAGGTACTTGGAGCCACTGGGTATGGAGGGGGACCCCTAGTTGGGGACGCTCACCTTGGAGTAGAAGTATCTGCACACAGCTTCCTGAGCCCACGGCTGGAAGTAGAACTCGGCTCTACGCTCCTCTTCAGGATTCCCAACAACATCAGTCATTGTCTGGAGAGCACAAAGGACAAAACAGTTCAGGGAGTGCAAAAGCTCTGGCTGTGCTGAACAGACCCACCCCCTCCCCTTTCCTCACAGACATTTCAGTACAGTCAGGTCAGGTTCTTACGGTCGACTCCAATTCCAGTCTCACTTTCTGAGCAGAAAATTGCCTCTCTCTCTCTGTGGGAGCCGGTTATAATGAGGGAAGCTTGTGACTGGATCCACCTTCCACACAAGACAAAGCTTTTACCTTTAAATCCCGGCACTGGGACTGTAGCCAGTCATTGATGAAGCCCTGAGGATCTCGGGCAAAGCTCAGCATGAACTCCCGCTGGGTCTTCAGCTGGTTAATTGTCTCTATTGTTTCATGAATCTGAAGGAGATAAGCAACAGCAACTAAACTGCTGAATAGGGGAAAAAGTCAGAAGAAACATCAAGAGAACCACCAAATTCTTATACTCCCTGGTTGACTTATACCCCTCAGACAGGATTTTCAATTCCCAGTTTCCTGCTCTAAATATTGGCCATTTTGCCACTGACCCACAGCTTTAAAACTATGTTTCCAGGTAAGGCCACCCCACATTTCTAAGCGTGGCTGACCCCTCTCTGGCTTCTAAACGCACAGCAGAGCAAAGCTGAGCTCCTGTCCTGTTCAGGGCTCACCTGCTCCAGAGACACTTTCCTCCGAAGCTCTAAAGGAGCTTTTCCTACCTTGTTATCCAGAGCAGCAATTTCCTGTTGACTGGCTGTGGAGAGCAGGAAGGAATTCATCTGAGTTTTCAAGGTATCATCCACCTCCACATCAATATCATAGCAAGCTGTTTTCTTCTGGTCATTTGGGTCAACGCTAGAGGCATCCACAAGAAAGAAGACAGAATAAGTCAAGAAATTTGCATTCTTGTAGTTCCTCTGGAATGAGGCAGGATATGGGCCACAGGCAGGGACAAGCCAGGGCAGTGGCTTCAGCTCTAATGCCAAGCAGCAAAGCGCCACTGATGGCTTTGCAGTGCAAGAACTGAGCTGTTGCTCCAAGCAGATTTCCACCTACAAAACCGTAAAGCAAAGGACAGCATGAATATGGGAGTGCCTCGTGGAAAAGAAGGATGTGGGAAATGAGAAAGGCGGCTGTTCTTGTACAAAGAAACAGTAGCAGGCAACACGGGAACTGCTGCTGAAAATCAGAAGATACTACATTGTCTTCCTGTGCCAGCCTTGTCCATCCCTTCCACTACTAGAAATACAAAGTTAAGTGAGTTAAGTCTCACCTGATCACATGATTAATGATGATCGGTTCTGGGGGCATAAGCAATGCATGAAGCCTTTGGGGGATTTCAGAGAACTTCATCCGCTGAGATTCAAATATCTGTGACAAAAACATAGGGCTAAGGAAGGGATGGGAGCTCAGGGCCAGTGGTCACTGGCTGCTGACAGAGGAAAAACTGGAACAGTGGCTCGTTACAGACACAGTTACCTGCTGGAGATACTTGTCACAGATGACATACTCCCGCTCGTGGGGGTCCTGGAGCTTGTGGGTCTTGATGTATTGCCACAAGGCCTGGATGATCACTGGGCGGGTCTGAGTGTGAATCCCCAGGAGACGAGCCAAGCGGGGATCCAGTTTGAACTGGGGAGGCTGAAAGGAACAGCACAGGAAGGTGAGATGGCCAGTGCCTGTGTGCCAGCTGTGACACAGTACACACCCTGCACTGTGACACTCATGACACCTTACCTGGTAATCCAGCATGAGAAGGACAGTGCAGCGCACATTTACATCTCCCGGCCTCTTCACCTGGAAGCCATCTGTCTCCTGAGTTGTAGCGGTCCTGTGCCACTGAACAGGAGAGGGCATTTAGAAGCATCCCTACGCTGGGTTCCCTCTGCTCCTGCTGCTTGGCATCCAAGAAGCTTGTCAGTAAATCCCACCCACCTCTAGAAAGTTCACCTCATTTTCACTTACAGCTTGAAACAAGGGTTCAGACCCCCAGCAAGTCAGAGGAAAAGCTGAGATAAGAATTCAAGAGCTCCTGGCCACCAGCCACTTGTTCAAGCCTTAAGTATCCCCACCTCTCAAGTTACAAGTGAAATACAAATGCTGTCTGCTGAAACACCAACCCATTTTTAGAGGTAACACAGGAAAAAGCTCACCTCTACTAGGTGATTGTCAGGGCCATACAGGTCTTTATCAAGTTCAATGACCAGAGATTTAAAGAAGGATGAGAACTTTCTTTTCTGCTTGGTGGCATCATATTTGGACAAAGCAGACTGCAAGCAACACAGGAAGGAAAAGTGTTAGGACAGCAAGTCTCAGCACTCAAGCACAGCCACCGTGCACAACAGCATTCCTTTAAGTTCTGGACACCTAAATTCACCAACGTGTGCTTGAAAATCAAGTTCCAAGTCAGAAAGTGCAAGACTGGAGTTAAAGATGAGCTTGCAGGAATTAAATCACTCAGCAATTACATATAATGCAAGTGCCCTGGTCCTCAGAGCCAGGGTACACAAGTGCCACTGATTGGCTCTCACCATTCATTCTTATAGCTCTAAAAACTTTGTATAACTCATGTCCTGCCATGGGGACACCCATCGGTCTCCAAGTTGGGCTCTCGGTCTCTTCACCATCAGACTCCTTAGAAAACAGAGATGAAGGGGGGTATCAAGCCCGTAGCTATGCTCTCAAGACACTAGGAAACTGGTTTCATCACCAATTCCAGACCCATAAAGTCACCTCTGTGGTTGGGTGTTTCACACTTACATCTTCCAGCAGCCGTCCTTCCACCCGAAGCTCCCAGGAGGCGACTGTTCCTTCACCATCCTCTGCATCTGACTTGGCTGGATTGAAGGTATTTGAGATAAAAATACGTAGCTTTCGTTTTTGCTAAGAGAAAAAGCATCGACTCAATGTTAATTCTGAAATCTTGCTGACTGTCTTACTTATGTTTTGCTAAAATTAAACTTAGTGTTTTTAGCTGCCTCATATTCCCCCTCTCCCAGGGCAGACCAGCAAGGAAAGAGTCATTTCTGGTTCTACTCCTTGGTCGTGTCTGGAATGTTAGGATTCCTGATACGCCATGCTCAGAGGGACACGACTCAAGCTTCAGTGCCCTCCTGCTCTATTAATTAAAATAAGAGCCTCCAAACCTTGCTTGTCATCACCACAAACGCAGCTCTCCCCCACCTTAATGGGTCGCTTCAAAGCCTCCTGGATATCCAAGCGCTTCCTCATGATCGTCTGGTCCAACTTCCTTTCGAAGGCCAGCAAGTCCATATAGGCCTGAGACTCGGGTACAAGTTCCCGGATCTAGAGCCAATCAAGAATGCAAATCACTGTCAGCTTCCCCCCACCTCTCCACTCTGCTCCATGCCAACAAAGGCTGTGGCTGCGTGTGCCACTCACCCTCTGAGGTAGAATTTTGTCAGCCATCTTCTTCTTTTTAGCACTGTTAAGGAAGCAGATGCACACACAGGCATTAAAATAGCAACCACTGAGTGCATGTGAACTGTCGGCTTTCAGGAAGGGAGCAAGACGACAGCTTATTCTCTGGTTTAGCACTAGGGCATTACTCCCGCACTCAGCCTTGTGCCCAGGCTCCCACTTTCAGAGACAATTATCGTTACCACCAGCACAGAGTCAGGCTTTCTATTCCCCACAGCCCCTGCCAGGCCCCTGGCACCACAGAGCTGAGGACCCCTGTGGCCGTGACACAGACTGACCACCTGAATGTTTCTCATCCCCTATGAGAGCTCTGAAAGTGGAGTTACATCCACTTGGAAAGCGTGCACTGACATAATGACTCCCTACCTCCATTAGCTTTAGACTGACTTTTCTAGAAGATGCCTTTTAAATCAAGAATGAATTACCACTGTTAGAATCATGGAACCATCGACATTAGAAGGGACCTTTAAGGTCATCAAGTCCAGCCATCAACCCAGCACTGCCCAAACCCCCACTAACCCATGTCCCTCAGCACCAAGTCTGCCCAACTTTTAAATACCTCCAGGGATAGCAATTCCACCACTTCCCTGGACAGCCTCCTCCAGTACCTGACAACCCTTTCAGCAAAGAAATTTTTCCCAATATCCATCCTAAACCTCCTCTGGTGCAACCTGAAGCTGTTTCTTCCAAACGCCCAAGCATGGCAGAGCACACACCCAAAGCCCAACACAAACGTTTTGTGTCACCAAACACAGCCAGCCCATTGCACCACATCAGTGACCAACAGTCCCCACTGCCCTGCAAGGTCCCCACCTCAGTGAGGACTTGCCCCTCGCTCTCTGATTCCCTCAAATCTAGCCTTGCCCCTGGAGGCCTCTGGGGAAAGAGGCAACATATCTATATCCCCCACACCTGTGGATGTCCCGAGACACCCCAGGGTGTCCCCAGAACTCCCCAATACGTGGGGACATCTTGGGATGCCCTAAGATGCACCCTGATACCCGGGGACACGCCATGATGCCCAGAGAGACCTCAATGCTTGGGGCACCCCAGGATGCTCCCAATGCACAGGGATGTCCCGGAATTCCCTGCAGTGCTCCAATGCCCAAGGATGATCTGGGATGTCCCTGCTGCCCAAGGAAGCCCTGCTCTCCCAGGATGTCTCCGATGCCTGAGGAAGCCCTAAGACACTCCGATACCCAGGCATGTCCCTGACGATGCCCTGAGACACCCCACTGCCCAGGGATGCCTTGGAACGACCCCAGTGTCTGAGGAAGCCCTGAGACACCTTGATGCCCAGAGATGTCCCCAATGCCCAAGGATGGCCTGAGACACCCCACCACCCCGGGATGCCCCCGCTACCCCAGAATGTCCCAAAACACCCCGATGCCCAGGGATGTTCCCGATAATGACCTGAGACACAACAATGCCCTGAGACACGCCACTGCCCAGGGATGCGCCCAGCGCCCCGGAATACCAGCCCTTACTTGTGGTTGCGGTTGGGGACGGCCTGCGGCTGCACCTGCTGGAGCTGCTGCGGCGCCGGCCTCTTGCGGGCCTGGTCCAGGCCGGCCTGCGCCATCCCGGGCCGCACCGCCGGGCTCCCGCCGTAACCGGGCGGCCCCATGGAGGGGCCCTGTGGCGCCAGCCGGCTGCCCGGTAGCATCCCGGGGCGCTGCGGAGAGAAGAAAAGCCGTCCAGTGCCCACCGGGCGAGGCCGAGCCCGAGCCCGTCCCCGCCGCCCCCGCTCCCTCCCGCCCCGCCCCGCGCAGCGCCGGTCCCTCCCCCGCCTCACCGGGTAGGCGGCTCCTGGCAGCGGCGAGCGGTACAGGCCCTGGCCCGGAGCCGGGCCCATGCGCACCGGCCCGCCCGGCGTGCCCGGACCCAGCGCGCCAGCCCCGGCAGCGACTCCACCGCCGCCACCGCTGGGAGTCACCGACTGAAATCCCGCCCGCGCCGCCATCTTCTCCAGCACAAAGGGGAGCAGGCCGGAACCGGATGTGCGCCATAGAGAGAGCGCGCGGGCTGTAGAGCGGCGCCGCCCGCGAGTGCTGCCCTCTGCCGCTTGGCGGCTGGGCCAGGCGCGGGGAGCTGGGGCCGTGGGTACCTGGGGGTGCAGGGATACGGTCCTGGGGCCGTCCGTGTGTCTGTCTGTGTGCGCAGGGTGTTGTGGAGGTGTAGGGGCCGTGGAGTGTGTGGGGGTGCATGCCAGAATTATGCTAATTCTACATGCAGACTCAACAGCATAGATAAT
>JAOTQQ010000017.1:219797-236776 GCA_026546715.1 Gallinago undulata | reverse complement strand
TGGGGGGGGAGGTACGGGACAATAGGGGTCTATGGGCATGCAGGGACTGGGAGGGCTGGGGCCATGGGTTCTATGGGGAGTGCAGGGTGCTGGGGCCATGGGGGTGTATGGGGGGCTGGAGGGACTTGGGGGTCCTGGGGCCCGGTCCCGGGGGGATGTTTGGGCCAGGGGCTATTGGGGGGTGCATATTTCTGAGGGTATTTGGGTACGGTCCTGGGGGGCTGCTGGGGCCGTGGAAGTATTTGGGGGTGGCGCAGGGTCTTGGGGGTGTTGGGGCACCATCTTGGGGTGTTGCTGGGGCCATGGGGGTATACTGGGAGGTGCAGGGTGCTGGGGGGGTTCAGAGGCTATGTGGGAGGGTGCGGGATCTTGGGGTAAGGTCCTGGGGGATTAGTGAAGGGTACAGGGAACATGAGGGTGGCTCTTGGGGTGCTGGGGGCAATGTTCATGGGGAGCCTGTGTAGGATGCACAGTCCTGGGGGAACAGGGAGTCCTGTGGGTGTTCGCAGCAGGGTGGGAGAGGCAGCAGATGGGGGCTGGGGGCTCTCCGTGCAAAATTCCCTGTAAGAGAATTTGCAGCTTCTTGAATCCCCACGCTGGCAGCCATCGAGCTCCCTTCAGGCGTGCTCGGGGACTCTTCCACCTGCCTGGGCTGGCATCGTGCTCCATCTGATTGCTCCTGTCCTCGCTGAACCTGGCTGACTTCTGCTGCAGCCCCCCGAGTTACTGCGCAGGAGCCGTTACATTGGAGCCACCCTGGAGGCGAGGAGGTTGGGGTGTCCGTCCTGCGCTTGCTGGGCCGTAGCCCTCGCTGATATAAATGTGTGCCTTTTGCAGGAGATGCTGGTTCTCACGACCCCCTCGCTCTGGGCTGTGCTGGGAGGAACCGAGCAAAGCCCCATCCCTGCGGCTTTGTCTCCCCGGGGATGGAGGACTCCAGCGTGCAGACCTGGCAGGAACACCTCTCACCAGAACTGCCATCCTTAACATCTTAAGAACTGAACTTATCGGGGTATAAAGGGACATAAATGGAGTCAGTTTGTTCAGGTTTAGGCTGAGCACCCAGGAAAAGGATTTCTCTCTCCCCTGAGAGTTGCTACAGAAAGCACAATGTTAGAATTAAAGGCCACTTTCTGCAAGTATTAGCATTAAGTTCCCACCTCCCTGGAGCACTTACCCCTGTGGTTGCTCTGAGAGGAAAAGGGACGTGAATCCAACCAGCATTAATCTGTGAAAAAAAAAAACTGAGTGAGCAGTCACACCACAAGTATTAATTAAGCAATTAATGATGATCATGTGGGTCATTGTGGAGGCTGTCCTGTAGAGCTCATGGCATTGAAGTGGGGATGTATTGGCACCTTTTCTGCCAGATACGGCATTTCCTACCCTGGATGAAACCTGTGAAGCTTTGAGCACAGCCATTAACTGTTGTCTTTGCATCCGTGTGTCCGTGCAGTTAATTTAATGCCACCTCTGACAGGCTTGGCGCCCAGCAGCCTGATGAAATATTCATGGGGAGGAAAAGGAGTGGAACTTATCTGCTCTGTATTGTTCAGATGCAACTTTGACTGAGATTTAAAGCCTGGCAGGAGCCTCTGGGCAGGCTGGAAAGCTGCCCGGCTCTCCCCGGAGGGACACGCAAGGTGAGGTGGGGTGGGAGCAAGAGAGAAAACAAGGGCTCACCTCGTTAGTGGGGAAAGGGCAGAGAGAGAGATGCTCTGCTCGGCACAGGGGAGCTGTGGGATCTCAAGAGACCCCGCATTCCATGAGCTGAGCTGGGAGCGACCCCAGCCCTCTGTCCCCAGGGATGCTCTCTGGCCAGTCCTCTCTGTCCCCTGGCGCCAGCTGCGTTTTGTAAGAAACACAAGGAGAAAATAACGCCAGCTTCCTTGGCTCAGTGTCTCCTTACACTTGTCCTTTCTCCTTTTCTCTGCCCTGAGGGTCTGGTTGGTTCCGCTCCTCCCAGTGGAAATGGTTTGTGAAATGCTACTCCCTGCACCTTCATTTTACTGCACCTGATGGCACCAGGCTCCTCTGAAACCTCCTCCCCAACCAGCCCCGCTCTGGCTCCCAGGAGCCGAACACCATCCAGCACTGTGTAATTATATCTCAGCGCCTGTTTCTGCTGGCAGCTGCGGCGCGGAGTGAGCGGTAACCAGGAATTATTGCCAGGGAGGAGAAGAGGTGATGCTGTCTCTGCTGTGGTTTCATGCATGATGCATGATTAATCCTCGCTCTGTAGGGTTTCAGCAGCCACACGATCTGCACGGTAAACAGAGCAGCGTGTGAGCAGGTACCTCCCAGCATCCCAGGCCTCGGAGTGTCACACCCTGTCCTCGTGTGGATCGGCAGAGATGCCTCCCGTGAAATGTAATTAACTCCTTGTCTTGTGCACAGCCTGGGTCTTGCACCACTGAGTGACAGACGTGGATGCACACACGCTGCCCCGGCACTGCTGTCCCCCTGCATCCTGTGCCCGTCCCTGAGCCGCCAGAATCCCAGACAGGCTGGAGTCCCTGGCCCCATCACGCACGGATCACCTGCACGGGAGAGCCTTGAGTTTGAAAATCACAGAATCATAGAATGGCCAGAGTTAGAAGACACCTCTGGAGATCATCTCCTCCAACCCCCTGCCACAGCAGGGTCACCCTGAGCTGGTTGGATTCATCCAGGCAGGTTTGGAATCTCTCCGGAGCAGGAGACCCCACACCCTCTCTGGGCAGCCTCTTCCAGGGCTCTGCCACCCTCACAGCAAAGAAGTTCCTTATTGGTGTTGAGATGGAACTTCCCATGTCCCAGTTTGTGCCCATTGCCCCTTGTCTGGTCACTGGGCACCACTGGGAAGAGTCTGGCCCCATCTTCCTGCCCCTCACCCTTCAGATGTTGCTGAGCATCGATGAGACCCCCCTCTCAGCCTTCTCTTCTCCAGCTGAACAGCCCCAGGGCTTTCAGACGGAGGTTTTGTGCAGCTTTTCCACTTCCTATCTGAGAGCTGCTCAGGTTGGTGTCCTGCCTGGCTTCCTGCTGTGCACCCACGGGAATTGCGTTGTCTCTCTGGGTCCCGGCAGCGTCTCTGCCAGCCCCGGGCTGCGGCTCAGACACCGTGCCCAGCGGCAGCAGAAGCCTCAGAGGTGCCGAGGCGGCGCCGATGCGAGGCTGTGACAGATGGATGGGGTGACCCGCTCCCAGCACAGCCCGGCAGGTTAATGGGAAGCTGTGGAAGAGATTACAGCTTGCAGAGACTAGGTCAGTGCTTGCCCCTGCGACAGGAGCCGCTGTGAGGGCCACCATGGGGGGGGGAGCAGCTTCTCCAGCTACTTAGAGGGGCTGGCTGCAATTAATTAAGGTTCATTAACTCCCTTCTGGGCTTAGTGATATTGTCTTGCTCCTATTCAAAGCCCACCCGACGGCCTTTGCAGCACCAGCTCTGGCAGAGAAGGACCAGCATAGCAGTCAGACCATTCCAAAGCGCCCATCTGCCATTTCCAGGAGCAAGAGAGGGGTGGCCAGAGCCAAGTGACTGCGGGGAGTTTGGCATTTCGGTGGTCCCTGCCTGCTGCCCACTCACTCATTCAGTCTCTGTGGGGTCCCGGGGGCTTTTTTGGATGTTGGATCTGGTGTGCTGCTTTTGCTCCGTGTAGCTGGAGATTTTTAGGACGAGAAGTGGGTTTAGACACAGCTTGTGCTACAACTGCTACTGACTTGGTTAAATGAAAAACAGGTGATATTCAAGCGAGTGACTCATTTCTGCTGAATCTCAGGTGTCTGTCCCAAACCACAGAAGTGTTAGACTTGTCGAAGCTCAGCAGCTGTGCTTATGTTAATTCTCCTCCCCTGCCTGGGAGCAGAAGTCAGTTCCCATCCTCCAGCCCTGAGTGTCCCTGGGGACGTGTTCACATGGCAGCGCAGGGCCAGGCAGGTGCTGGAGCGTTGGTCCCCAGAGCCACCCTCCCATTAGTGCAGCAATTAGCAAACGGACACATTCGTGTGACTCTGCTCAGCACCAGCTCTGGTGTTGCTGGTTTTCACGTGTGCATTCACAGACAGCACTGGAAGTCTGGACCCAAGCTTCTCCTCCCACCCCCAACCTTTTGGTCTTGGCTCCAGGAGCTCGGCGACGCCTTTGAGAACATCCTGGGATGATGGGTTTTGTCAGTGTTGGGTCCACAGTTGGACCAGATGATGTGAAAGGTCCCTTCCAACTGAGATGACTTGTTGGAACGGATGCAGCGGAGGCCACGAAGAGGCTCAGAGGGCTGTTGCACCTTCCCTGTGAAGACAGACTGAGAGAGCTGGGGTTGTTCAGCCTGGAGAAGAGAAGGCTCCGGAGAGACCTCATAGCAACCTATCAATATCTGAAGGGAGCTACAGGAGAGCTGGGGAGGGACTCTTTGTCAGGAAGTGTAGTGAAAGGACAAGGGGTAATGGTTTTAAATTGGAAGAGGGGAGATTTAGATTAGATATTAGAAAGAAATTCTTTACAGTGAGGGTGGGGAGGCACTGGAAGAGGTTGCCCAGAGAAGCTGTGGCTGCCCCATCCCTGGAGGGGTTCAAGGCCAGGCTGGATGGGGCTTTGAGCAACCTGCTCTAGTGGAGATGTCCCTGCCCAGGGCAGGGGGGTTGGGACTTGATGATCTTTAAGGTCCCTTCCAACTCTAACCATTCTGTGATTCTATGATTCCATGGTTCTCCGATGCTGTCCCCAGCAGCCTCCTTGGGGAGTGTTCCCAGCAGCTCCGCGCGAGAGAAAGGCTCAGTCTTCATGAGTTATATCATTCTTTATATCATCGTTAAGAGTAGCAGGTATTGATGTACAATGCATCTGTCATCTTATTGTGCTTCCTATGAAAATGTGTGTACATAGTACAGATACCAGAGAGAATTCAACACTTTATACACTTGAAGGCATTCAGAGATCAGTAACAGAAAAAAAATATGGCACAAGAACAAGGCCTAAATGCTACTAGATGGGTATCTACACTGATATGATGCATATATAGAGATATATATATATATGTACACATATATATATAGTCATATATATTATATATAAGAAATATAAAATGCAGATGACATAATAGAAACAAACAAAAAAGTGTATTCTTCAACAGGTGAGCGTCAAGGTCAAATCCCAGCCCCATCTTTAAAAGCTTTAATGGGAAAGAGAAAGAAAGAAAATAAATAAATGAAAAGCAATGAAACGTTAGGAAAAATCCATAAGAAAATTTATGGATGTGGCCGACCCGTCATCTTTGGGCGATCGCTGGATAAAAAGGACTAACCCCCAGTTCCTAATTTTGGTCAGGAAGCAAATAATAATAAAAATGACAATAATAAAACCAAAACTGCCGTTTAGAAATAATAATCACTAAAAAGGCTTATTGCAAAAGCTCCTAAAGATAAGTAGCACTTCAGCCCTGGGAGGGCTTTTGCTTGATGTGTGGGGCCTGGGGGCTGGCAGGGGCTAGGGGAGGCCAATTTCCACTGATCCCAGAGCGAAATGGGGGTGCGCTTGCGGTCCCGGGGAGCAGAGATGTGGCCAGAGCCAGGGGCTGGACCCCGGCTGCCAGTGCAGGTCTCTGTGTGCTGGGGGGAGGCCAGTGGTGGCCCCGGGGCGGCGAGCCAGCAGATGCCCTGAGGATGCCCGGGGCTTGTGGTGCCCAGGGGCAGCTGCTGCTGGGGGATTCTGCAGGGCGGGAGCCTATGGTCCTGTGGACCAGAGCACCCTGTGCCATGGGGTGTCCCTCAGCCTACAAACCCTCTTGGTGCTGGGGCTCCTCTGCCCACCCGCCCAAAGTGGTGCCAAGGGGCTGCCCCTCATGGTGGTCCTGGTCCAGCTGGGCAATTGGCCACAGCTGAAATGGGGGCCAGGACTTTTCCTTCTGCCTTTCTCCCCAAGGATGGCTGTTTTTTGGGGCCGCATGGGGTAGCCCCAGGCTCCCTGGGGACAGAAGGGACTGCAGGGCAGGGCAGGGCTGGCCAAGCTGCACGGAGCCCAGGAGGGACAGGCAGGGAGACCACGCCGTCACCTGGCCTGGTGCAGCCGAGAGAGAGCGCCCAGTGGTGGGGTCTGCAGTGCCGAGGTGGCACCCCCTGGCCGAGTCCCCTCTGGTGCTCGTGGCCAGCCAGTGAGCTCAGTGGCTGCTGGGGACGGCTGTCCCTGGGGCAGGGTGCCAAGGAAGACGTTTTGGAGGGGTGAAGGTGGCCTGTCTTCATGTGCGTGGAGTGACCAGGTGAGGGTGGGCTGCAGGGCCACCGCGGTCCCAGGGGCCAGCCAGACTCTGCTGGGACAGCCAGACCCACTGCCGGGCACGCCGTGGGGCTCCTCGACGATCCCTCCTGCTGGGCACAGGGGTCCCAGCAAACGCCGGCCAAACTGTTGGAGCAGGATGGGCATGGAGACAATGGACAGACAGATGAACAGGGCTGTGGATGGAGACTCTGCGGCCAAATGGCTGCTTCTTCTTGGCTTCTGGGTTTCTAGTTAAAAAGGCTGAGGGGAGCCAAGGGGAGGAGACGGGGCAGCCCCGTGCCCCAGCCCGCTGTGCGTGTCGCTCCCCGCGCCATGAGGGTGCCCGGGCTGGAGCCTCCTCCAGTCCCTGAACGAGCGGGGCAGGCGCCGTGGGGGCCGTGCGCCAGGTTTGAGCATCACCCGACCCCTCCGCCTGCCCCAAAATCTGAGGCCATCGCTCTTGTCCGTGTCCCACTGTGGCGAGGAGCAAGGTCCCCTAGATGTGTCTCTCCGCTGGCGCTGGCAGGGAGAAGGGCAGCTCTCCGGAGGGCTTTGGTAGCTCAGGTTGTACATCCAGATGTCGGTTAGCAGGTGAAGTCCTCAAAGGTGCCCCGGGCCGGGTGATGAGGTAGGATGTTGGCTGCGTACGTCATGCCTGCCGGGTGGCCCCGTATGCTCTCACAGGGATTCTGCAGGGCAGAGGATGGACGGGACGCTGCGGTCACTGGTTTCACCCAGACCCCCGCAGAGCGTGAGTCCTGGCTCCCCACGGCATCTCTGTCCAGTGCTTCTGCTCCTTTCCCAGGTGCTCCCCAAAACGCTGACTCTCCCACCCCACGACACATCTGGGGCAGCCACTGAGCTGCGAGAGGGGACCGGCAGCCCCCGGGGAATGCCTGGCACTTACGTGGCGTTTCACGTCGTCCATGCTCAGCGCGACGCCCTTGTCCGTGTTGTTCCTCTTGTGGTTCTTGCGGCACTTGCCCCGCCGGCACAGCCGGTGCTTTATCACCTGCCAGAGCCAGGTCTCAGTGACCATGGGGGCTGGCAGGTGGCCCTTTCCCGAGTCCCACATGAGCGTTTTGGTGCTCCAGGATGACCTGAGCCCCCCCAGCAGCTGGGGGACGGCAGGGACACTCACCTCGTAGGCATAGTCGAACAGCTCCAGCACTGTGAGGATGCTGGCCCCGATGAACAACCCCATCTGCCCTCCAATGTCACCTGCAGAGGAGAGGGAAGCCATCAGGGTGGTGTGAGCCTGGTCTCCGGTGGCAAAGAGAGCAGAGAAAGGGCAGAACTCATCACCGCTGTGACTGGTGCCTGGCTGTGACTCATGGGGCCGACACGAGAACACCTTGTTGGGGGGATGCTGGCTGGCTGCTGCCGCAGAGCCCCCGGCGCACAGCCAACACTCACCCAGCAAACCAGCCACTTCATACGCCTTCTTCTGCTCGATGGTCTCGTAGTTCAGGGCTTCAAAGAAGATATCCAGCACCAGGATGTTCTCCCTGTGCAGGACACAAGTGGCGTCAGGCTGAGATTTGGGACGGAGGGACAAGACTCCGCGCCGTCGCCGTGGCTGCGGCACGTTACCCGATGTACTGCTCCGATTTGTTGTACTTCTTGGCCAGGTACTTGGCGGAGGCCTTGCTGGGGATCTTCACCATGGAGAGCTCTTTGCCGTAGCGGGTCACGTTGCAGGGCATCTCGCAGACGCAGTACTCATTGTCCTTCTCCACCAGGAAATCTGGACAGGGAGATGGAGAGAGGGAGATGGAGAGAGGGAGAGATGGGTAGATGGAAAGAAGGAGGTAGAGAGATGGAGAGAAGGAGATGAGGAGATGGAGAGAAGGAGGTGGAGAGATGGAGAAACCCAACACCCCCAATTCAGCCCCAAGGGCTGGGCGGCCTCACCTAAGGCTGGGTCCGCGCACTCCTTGTACTGCTCCGGGGTGCAATATGGGGCATCGCCTGTGGGAGAGAGGAAACGTTTATTCCGGGTGGGATGGGGCCGGAGGGCTGAGCGGCGGGGGCTGAGCCGGCCCCGCGCGGGGCTCACCCGGCATGTGCACCATGCGGCAGTTGCAGTTCTCCACCAGGTAGCGGGTCTCGCAGTCGATGCGGCAGGCGGTGATGCTGTAGGTGTCGTAAAACTCCGAGTCGCCCGCCGCGGCCTTGCAGTCGCCCCAGGGAGGTGGCAGGTAGATGAGCTGGGAGAGGACAGAAGCCAGGAGTGAGGAGAGAAGCCCACCTGCTCCCGGCGTGGTGGGAGGCAGACTCTCTCGCTGCATAGGTCTCCATCCGACAGGGGGACAGGAGGGAGGGTCCGTGTCCCACAGCAGGGCTGCAGGGAGCACCTCAGACCCCCCCAGTCCCTACCCGCTGCTCCTGGCAGGACACGAAGGTCTGGAAGCCGGGAGCCACCCCGAAGCCCAGCTGGTCGATCAGCGGGGGCTCGTCCTGGCTGTGGATCTGCACCTTGATCCCGGCTTCGAACGAGGTCTCGTCTGCGGCAGAGAGAAGCAGGGTGAGCACGGTGCTGGAGCTGCCGAGCCCTGCTGCAAGAGGGACCAAAACTTCTCTTGCCTCCCACCCTTCCCCTGGGTATATTCCTTCATTCATGTGTCCACCCATTCCTCCATCTGTTTGCTACACCACGTCCTTGTCCCCTCCGCCTCTGACCCTCCAGCACCCGGGGAGAGCAGCAGGGACAGCATTTGCCTCTATTTATAAACAACTGATGGCTGCTTGTCTAAACCGATGGGGAGTTGCCATGGAGAGGAGCAAAGACAAGGAGGAAAAAGGAAAGAAAAGGACCTGAAGTGGTGAGAAATGGAAGGAGGGAACAGGAGGGAGCCTGAGGGACACGAACCTTTGGGGTAGGGAGCTATGGTGAAGCTCCTGGAAGGTGCTGAGAAGCACCCCAGGAGTTGCCAGTGACCGAGGGGACCTGCTGGCAGAGCTGCTGGGGCGGTGGGTTACCTGTTTCCCCCCACACTGGCAGATACTCGTCCTGCTGAATGTCCAGCATGATCTCCAGGCCGTTGCCAGTGCCCCCCTTCATGGTGATGAGCCGGGGCTTCCCATCCTGCCCCGCATTGAAGGTGTAGCACTTCCCATAGCGGGTGAAGACCTGCAGGAGAGGACACTGGGCTGAGTCTGGGGCCCCTCTGTTGGCACCAAACTGCTGCCAGCACCACGGCACGGAGCCAGGATGGCATTACCAGCCCCAGACACAGCCATCCCTGGCCTGGGGGTATGATACGACCCAGGATCCTGGCCTAAAAGGTGGAACCACCCTAATAGAGAAGGAGACATCCCCACCAAGGCACAGGGATGGCACGGGCACAGAGATGCTTTGCAGATTTAGAGCACCTTGACCCTGCAGACCCCACGGCAGCCCCAGCTCCCCGAGGTGGTGGGACTCATCCCTATGTCTGCACCAGCACCTCCTCCAAACCCTCCTCCTGCAGAGGAGGGGGCTGGATGGGATCCTGACCCCCCATCCCTCCTTGTCCATTCCAGCTCCAGCAACTGGCATGTCCCCACGCTGCTGCCAGCCCAGGCACGGGTCACATAAGACCAGGGGGCTCCAGACTGCATGGTGCCCCGTGGGCGATGGTGACACCAGGATAGAGGTGCCAGTCACCTCCTCTGCCAGCACAGCCCTGGGGCTGCTCTCCGTGTCCCGCCAGCGGGTCTCCAAACTGGTGCCATCTCCAATCTCCAGCGTGACGCCCGGGTGCCGGTGGAGGGGGCTGAAATATCAGCCTGTCCCCGAGCGAGCTGGCAAGGACAGCATCCCCCACCGTGCCTGATCTGACACAGTGCTGGCCAGAGCTGCTCCCCGTGCCCGGCCACCGCGGGGCTACTCACCGCCGCAAAGTCGCTGGGGCCACACTCCTGGCCCCGGTAGCTGCAGCTCAGCAGCATGTCCTCCAGCTGATGGCAAGTGCGGTTAAAAAACCCATACAAATTTAGGGGCTCGTCCTCGTCCCCGGGGCCAGGCTGGGCCGGGGAAAAGCCCAGCTCCATCCCGGGCTCGTAGTTGACCAGGGGGGCCAGGTAGAGCAGATCCTCGTGGCTGAGCTGGGAGACCCGCACACGGTTGATGTTGCAGAAGGTGACAGCGGGGAAGGTCATCTCAGGGCTGTCCTCCTCGCTGAGCAGCGTGACGTGGTGGTACTCCAGGTAGTAGACGATGCGGTCGGCCACCTGGTAGAGGAAGACGGAGAGGGAGAGGAGGAAGGCCAATGCCCAGAGTGCCTGCCGGGCGCCCAGGCTGCCCTCCACAAAGATGTGGCTCAGCCCGTGCAGGGTGCAGCTGCTGGCAAAGGCCACGAAGTCCGTGGCTGCCCCTGTGTCCTCTTCCTCCTCTTCCTCCTCCTCCTGACCGTACAGGAACTCATCTGCTCCATCCTCTCCCCTCCCGGTGGCTGCAGCATCTCTTGGTCCTTCCTCGCTGGAGAAGGAGATGGTGCAGAATATCTGGAGAGGCATTGTCCAGCGTGGAGGTCCCAGCTGTGGTGTGGGGGTCCTGTACCCTGCCCTGCCACAGCCTGGGGGGGTCTTTGATGGTGGGTTGGTTCCTCAGGGTGTGGGTGAGAGAAGCTGGGGGAGAGCAGGGGAGGAGGATGGGGCAAGTTCAGAGAAGAGAAACGGAGAAGGGAAGAGGAGCGGGAGGCGAGCAGGAGTGAGGGAGAGGAGCAGAGGGAGGCTCAGAGGGGACGGAGAGAGGAGGGTATATCAGGAGCAGGGAGGAGGAGAGGAGGAGCGAGGGGCGGTTCTGCGGGCTCCCCAGGTCCCCCGGGACCGGCCGGCTGCGGCTGCAGGACAGAGCAGAGACGTCGCCGGCTCCAGAATCACCGATGTGTTGGGAGCTCCCGGTGCTGCCTGGGGTTCCTGAGGGGCTGTCGGCTCCAGAGAACAGGAGTGTCCATGGTTTTGTGTGCAGGCCCCCGGCGTGTGCGTACCCGCACCGCATCCTCCATCCTTGCTGCGGGGAGCGCGGTCCTGGCAGCCCGACCGGCTGCTCCAGCCAGGCCCTCCCTGCCGGCTGCCGGGCTGTCTCCGGAGCTGCCATATGCCAAGCTCACGGGCATTTCATCAGGGCCACAGGAGCCAGAGGTTGTCCCAAAATGCCTGTGACACTCTCCTGCTGCAGCGCCCGCCCCGGTGGTGGCAGCGGGGGCGGAAGGAGGCTGTGGTGTCCCCAAGCTCTCGCAGTGCTCATCCTGCGCTGGCAGCACCCATTCCTGTGGGATCATCTCCCCACGCTGCAGCAGCGGCGAAGGTGATGGCTGGAGGGCTGTGAGGTCTGTCCGCCTCCAAGCCAGGGTTGGTTTTGGCAGGATTCGGCCGCTGCCATAGTGACTCCTTCTGCAGATCCCAGCCAGCACGCAGGGTGTCACCTCATGCGTCGGATCCCTGTGGGACATAGGGAGCCACCGCTTCCCCTGGGGATGGCATCCAGGCCTCGCGCGGCTGAGCTGGGGCTGGGGGTCCCGTGGAGGCAGCCCCGGGGTGGGGTGGTGGGATGGAGCCAGCGGCCGGGAGCAGAGTCTCCTCCCTTCAGCCCTGCAGCAGCACAGCCCCTTCTTGCGGTGTGCTTTTTCCCTGCGCTCAGCACTTCGTAAAAGCATCCGATGCGACCACAGAGCAATCTCCAGCCCCATCCCGGCACCGCAGCCGCCATTGCTGGCCCAAGGGGAAGGGGAGCATCTAAATACGGCCGTGCTTCGATGCGCAAGGGCTGGTCGGGAGGCTTTGGCCGATGCCTGGCTGTGATGAGCACGCCCCAGCCCACCGGTTCGGCTGCTCTGCCTCCTTCCCCACACACACCATGGGAGCCCTGGTCCCTGAGCACATCCCGGCTCGTGGACACAAGCACCACCGAACCCGGGGGACAAAAGCAACCAGGAAATCTGTACAAATCCGAGCTGATACCAGTGCAACGTTATCTGCTCTTCCCGAGCAAGTGGTGCTGGTGTAATGGGCAGGGCGTGCACTGGGGATCCCTGCCAGGGCAGTCTCAGCCATGATGATGACCAATGATGCGACAGCGGGTTGTCCCTTGAGGGGCTATCCTGGGGCTCCCCAAGCTCAATATTCCCAAAGGAATTCCCAAAGGAATTCCCAAAGGCCTTGTGTAAGAGGGCCCTCGTGTGCTTCATTAGCACAAAGCTGGGGACACTGTCAGCACCCAGGAGAAAGGGTGGATGACCTTGGGGACAAGCACCAGAACCATGGGATGAAATTTCATAAAGCTGAGAGCAAGCCTGTGCCTTTCGGGAGTGACCCGGAGTCTGAGCTGGAAACTCATCCTGGGAAATGGGACCAGGGAGGCAGATTGGGTGGCTGGGAGCCACCATGCCATGGGGACCAGGTCACCTTTACCTTTGACGGAGATGAGCTGCAGCTGCACCGTGGGCAGGGCTGGGCTGTAAAGGCATCGGGGCTTCACCTGGGGGGGTGTCTGGGGCCACTGGGCTGGCTCAGCCCTGTGGGGGCAAGCTGGGCTCATAACACACAGAGGATGCTTTTGGCAGGGAGCGAGCAGGTATGAGCTGGCCGGGACTTGTGGGGGTGGGATTTCTGGTGTTCCCCAGCTCTGGGACAGAGAGTTTCTGTGCAACGTCTGTAGGAGGGAGAGGGGAAGAAGGAAAATGGAAGAGAGGGCTGAAGGGGTTTGTTTAGCCCTGGCAGAGCACCGAGAGGCGAGTGGTGCTGCCCGGGGCCCGGTGGGACAGTCCCTGATGGTGTGAGCGAGGGACAAATCTGATCCTATGGCATCGGGAGGTTTCATGTGTCTTCTTGGGAGCAATTGCATCAGGGAGAGGGAGATGCTGTAATGAAAACACTCCATCACTGGCTGGGGCCGTTAACCTGCCTTGCTTGGCTTAAAGAGCTTGTGGAGAGCGCTGGGGCCAGTTCCCAGCAGTGGCGAGGACGAGCACCGCCCCAGCTCCAGTTACCACCAGTCCCAGTGCTGACACTTGAGCTGGGGTGAAGGTGACCAGGGACAGTCACAGCCAGGAGCACGGTGGCACCGGTGCCCAGGGAGCGAGTCCTGACCTGACAACTGGGGACAAACTGTGGCCGTGTCCCCGTGTTTCAGGCAGGGGAGTGTTGTCCTGGTTCGTGCAAGTTTTTTGGAGATGCTGGAGGAGTCTTTGGATTCGTTCCAGCTCCTCCCTCGCCGGGAGTTATTTTTACCCTCTCTCAGGTAAAAGCTTTGGCGGGGGAGAGGGATGGGGGATGCTATAATTAGCCGTGACATCAGCCCCCGTGGCGGCGCGTGCTGGGATGATGCCACCACACCCCGACCCACAGCTGTGGACCGGGGATGCTCGATGCCCGCCTCTGCCGCAGCGAGGGACGCGGGATGGTGGAAGGAGCCTGGTTTTCCCTGGCTCTGGCACAGCGTTTGGCCACTGTCCCGGGGCGGTTCTGCCCCGCTCACTGCTTTGCAGCTCGTCACGGGCCTGGGAAAGGAGGTTCCCCGGAGCGGGGGAGCACAGAGGCGGCGGGGGGGGGGGGAAGCAGGAGGGGGATTTGACGGCAGCAACAGCACATTTCACAGCCTGTCACGCTTTAATGGCAAAGGAGATCAAAGCCGGGATGGAGTTATTCATAGAGATAAACCAATCCCCGAGGAGGCGAGGAGAAAACAACATTGCAAGCTCTGTTATCCCAGGCCTGCAAGCGGCAGTCTGGCCCTGGGGAGGCTGTCGCACGACCGGGGAGCTGGACACGCTCGCTTTTGTAACTGGGCTCTGCCCATCCCTGGCAAGGACCGTCTGAGCCGCAGCTGAGCTGCCTGCGCCCGGAGGACGGAGCTGCTGGTGGGCAGGGATGAGATGGAGTGCAACTGGGGGCAGGATTCGGGGATGGATATTTGGTGGGACAGATGGGTAGCCCACAGTGGGGTGCGTCGCACTGGAGGGAAGGAAAACCAGGTTTGCGGTGTGCCCTGGTACCATGAAGGTGCTTTGAAGCTCCCAGAGCTGCCAAGATGGTGGTGGTGGCACTTGCAGTGCCTCCATCGCCATTCGGGGCAGGATGAGCCACTTTGGGACGGCTCCACAGGTGCACATCCCATCCCCGACCCCGGTGAGAGGCAGAGCCAGGGCAGCCAAGCAAGGTGGGATTGCCCGGGCAGCCGGGATCTCTGCCGGGACTAATCCTGCCACCCCTTATCAGATGCTGCCACCTTGCCTCCACTCGCTCCGCCAGCCAAGCCGGGCGCAGCTTGTGTTATCCGGCCCTTTATCCCCCAGATTAGACGCTTCACAGTGGATTAGCATGTCACATTCTAATGCAGAAAAATTGGTGATTAAAAAGGAGTTTTTTCTTCTGTATTATTCCCCACCTCCGCCTCCTCTCCACCCCGTCCCCGTGGGCCCGGGCAGCCCAGCCCCAGCCATGGGGACCAGTGATGCTCCGGCACTTGGTGATGGGGAGCCCCATCCCTGGCTCGCACCAGGGATGGGAAAACAAAGGTCCCTTTTTGGGACCGGGCAGGGCTGTCATGCTCTGTCCCAGCTGCTTTTGGTGGCGGGGCTCAGCACGGAGGGACTGGGCGCTCCAGGTCCCTGTGCCATCCTGCCCTGGGTTATTGGCTGCAGACGTGGCATCTGCAGCTCAGGACTTTAATAAAAAGCACATTATGGTGAGTAATGCGCTAAGTGGACTTCATTATGGACCTGGGGCCTCCCTGGCTCCCGTTGTTTCACATGATTTCATATCAGACGAGTCTTATCTTCTCTCCAAACACTTCCATTTAAACTCCATTAATCTTTCAAAGCTTCCCTGGTCCAGCACTGCCAAGCGCTTCCCAGCCAGCCCAGCTGGGTGCTGGCACCGCTGCCCCGGGCAGAGAGGTGACCGGCAGCCCCGCTGGCTCGAGGTCCCCCCGGGGGCTCAGCTCTACAGGCGGTTGAGTGGGTATCTGTGGCTGGGCCTTTCATTGCACATCCCCTGTGACAGCTCCCACAGCCACCTTCTCCTTCTTGTTGGGGATCTATTTACGCTCCTATAATTGAAACAGTTTGTACCACTGAGAGCTTTCTGGGTGATTTACCCGCTGGCGGTGTCCCCCTGTGCCGTGGAGGGGTCACCGGGGCTGTGCCGGTCCCTGCCCTGCTGGGACGTGGAGGATGCTGCCGAGGTGATGCTAATTCCCAGGCGGCTGGGATTATCCTGTGTGGACATTCATCCCAGTGCTTTTCCATGTTTCCAGCCGATCACGAATTACCCATAAGCAGGTTGCAATTTTTTCCGACATCCTTCACAATTGCTCAGACAGTTCGTGCAAGCAGATTCAAGCCGATGGTTTTATTGGTGGTGGTGGGGGGAGTTGTACTCCTATCTGGTTTTCTTGCTGCGTTTGCTCGCTCTGGCTCTGCACGCATCACGGTTTTCAAATCTAATCTAATCCAAGCAGGGTGGATACGCAGCCCCAGCGTGTGCCCGCTCTTGACGGGTCTCCCCGTCGTTCAGCTGGGCTCTGGGGCTGCCAGGAAAGCAAGGAAAAAGGGGCTTAAATTCCCCAATAAATCAGAGGAAGAGTGGGGAGTGCCCTGCCCCAGCGCTGTCCTGCACCCTGTCCCTGTCCTTGTGGTAACAGCCTGGACTGCAAAAACCCTCCATACAGCACCAAAAAAAAAAAAAAGTCAAAAAAATAAATAAAAGGTTATAATATCCAAGTGTCAGGGCTTGTATAAATAAATAAGAGCCTGAGATGGTGAGGAGCTTCTTGAGTCATGGTTGTTTCGGGAATTGCAGTGATGCCTGCTGCTTAGAGAGGCCCGGCTCCAGCCAAACTCTCTGCAGGCGATAAAACAAAGGCGTCTATAAAAAGCCAGATAAATTAAAACCAAGGCGAAAGGCCGCGAGACAGTTAATTTCCCGGATCTCCCTGCGGAGATCTCTGCCTCCTGCACAGCTCCACATGCTCGGGGGACCTGCCCCCCCTGCCCCGGCATTGCCCTACTTGGTATCGGGGGGAGGGAAAGTGGCACCAGGAGGTTTCCTGGGCAGATTCTTTGAAATACCATCGTCACACATCGCCATGTGCCTCACTGCTGCTCAGGATAAAGACCAAAGGGACACTAAAGGGAAACAATTTGGAAAAATCCCACATTCTGTTGGTCCAGGGCTGCATTTCCAGCCTGTGGCTCCCTCAGGGGCTGGCATCCATGGGCCACACGTGCCCAGGGTACCCTGTCCCCAGCCATGACATCCTTGCCCCCATTGTGGCCGCATAGCACTCGAGAGTCTCCTCATCTCCTCCAGTAGCCACAGATGCCATTAAAGCTTATTAATAATAATTAATAATTCATTTGTTAATGATTTTTTATGTGCAAAGGCATCACAAGAGGAGCAGGAATGGCCGGAGGTGCATTGGAGCTGCTCTGAACTCTTTGCACAACGCCTCCGGGTGCTCAGAGCACAGCCGTGCTGCTGTGTACCAGGGCTCCGGGCATGCTGCTGGGGCTGGGCCAGGCCAAGGACCAAATGACCCCCAGCTGGGCCTGGTCCTCATCCTGCATGTCATAGAATCATAAAACTGATTGGGTTGGAGGGGACCTTAAAATCATCTTGTTCTACCCCCTGCCCCTGACACCTCTCACCAGCCCAGCTTGCTCCAAGCCCCCTCCAACCTGCCGTTGAACCCCTCCAGGGATGGGGCAGCCACAGCTTCTCTGGCCAACCTGGGCCAGGCTCTCACCACCCTCACACCAAA
>JAOTQQ010000017.1:186023-219514 GCA_026546715.1 Gallinago undulata | reverse complement strand
CTGAACCCCCCAACTCTCTCAGCCCCCCCTCCCAGCAGAGGGGCTCCAGCCCTCCCAGCATCTCCGGGGCCTCCTCTCGCCCTGCTCCAACAGCTCCATGTCCTTGGGATGTTGGTGGCCCCGGAGCTGGAGGCATCACTGGGAGGGGGGGTGTCTCCCCAGAGGGGAGCAGAGGGGCAGAATCCCCCCCCCTCACCCTTCTCTCTCCTCTGCTAATCGCCTGCCGGGACCGGGGGGAGCGATGTTGTTCAGTGCTGAGAGGTTGCAGGCGCTAAATGATTTCCCTGCTCCGTTGCAGAGCTGCTAATGAAGCAGCTGCGAGGCACAGGCACGCGTCGGCCTCCCGCCGGGCCGGGCCCAGCGCCCATGTCCTCGGCCCCCTTGTTTCTGACTCTCTTCTGTGCCAGCGTGGCCAAGAGCGCGGTGGGCTCGGTGGCCCTGCTCCCACCTAGCAACGGCACCCGGGTCGCACCGCGGCGTCACTGTCCCGCTGCAGAACGAGGGCGAGATGCGACCGGCTTCACAGGAGAGTTGCTGTCTCCACGTGAGTGTCAGCACGGGGTGAAACAGCCACGAGCAGCCGAGGGATCCCCAGTCCTCCCGCCTGCACCCTGCGGGCAGCCGGCTCTGGAAGAGCTTGGATGGAGCTGGGGGGAGGAGGCAGCTGAGGAGCAACACTCGCCACCGTCTCTGCTCCGCGCCTGAGGGCTAAACAGCTCATGGCTGCTTTCTGGATGATTTCCTTTCAGCAAAATACCATGATACTTGAAAGCCTCCAAGCTGCAGATGAGCTGACAGAGTCAGGGCGCTCCTGACACGCTGTGCTTCCCGGGAGAGCCAAGTCACCACCAGCAAACGGCTCCAGTCCCGTCCGTGGCCACGGTCCCATGCCTGGCTGCTCCTCTGCTCCATCACCTCCAATTATTTTGCACCAGCCATCCCATGTCCCTCTGGGTTTTCTCCGTTTGTCTGGAAAATGAAGCTACCTCTGGGGTCAAACAATGCTGCTGTTCGACAGCAGAGAGGGTCCGAGGCGGAGGGTGATCCTGGCCCCGGGGAGCACCGCCAGGATGCTGGAGGTGAGTCGCCGCTCAGAAATAACAGATACATGTGAACAGTTTCAAGTGCTTATAAGTTATTTAGGAGCCCATGTGCCACTTTAAAAAGTGATTTACATAAATCACTTGAATGTGTTACAGAATTTGTAAACGTGCTGGCTCCACTGGGCACTGTGGTAGGAGCCGCCGGGGCTCGGCAGGCTGCTGGGGACTGGCCCCATAATGGGAGGACAACATTATCTGGGGCCAGTAGCCATCCCTGCCATCCACGCTTGGTCCCTAAGTTGTTTTTCCGGAGCCAGATGGGCCCAGGAGGTTTGTTTATTAACTGTCTAAAGCTTCAGGAAATATCTGGGTATCAGCAATTCCCGCGCCCGGTCTCTCCAGCTGTGTTGGAGATGCTTTTCACTCCAGCTCTATGATTATCCACTAACGCTGCGCCGCGGGGGAGCTCTGCTCACCGAGGGGCTCCTGGGCTTGTGACTGCTGCAGCTCCGAGCCGGGCCATGGAGAGCCATGGGCCCAACTGGCCCAACTGAGTGCTAGGGTGTGGGTCCCGTGGGGCTGAGGGTCAAGGCAGAGCAGGGAGACCAGCAGCATCCCCTGGTTGGCCACCCTGAGACCAGCAGCGTGCCCCATTGCACCCCTCCCTCCAAGCTCCCATGGGCGCTGGAGGACAAGCCAGCACCCATCAATGGAGTGGATTTTGACAACACGAAGGGTATTTGCAGGGGGAAAAGCCCCAGTGCTGCTGCGGTGGAGGGAGGTAATCCCTAACACACACCGGGTGGGCTAAGCAGAGGGGTGCAGATGGGCTTTGGGGGTGCAGAGGGACGTGTTATGGGGTTTGTTTTGGTACAAGGGGCACAGTGGGGTGTAGAGAGGCATGGCAGGATCTGGTGGGATCCAGTGGGGTTCCAAAGGGCACTGGGGAGGCTCAGCAGGGTTTAGTGGGGTACTATAAGATACTGCTCCATTCTCCATCACAGCATCTCCTGCATTGCTCCACAGATCCCAGGAAGGAGGAGAGGAGGAGTGTGGTCAGAGTTCACTGGGGCTGCTCCAGACCTTCCCTCGCTCTTCGTGCACTTGGTATTTCCAGGGCAGAGGATGCAGAATCCAATGAAAGAGGCATGTCAAGCTCAATTCTCCCTAGTGCCAGCTTCAGTCCTGGAGCTTCATGGAAAAGGTCCAGAGGTCTTAATCCTCTGCAGTTTATCGAGGATGTCCCGTGCGCTCTGCCCAGGGCTCCCAGGCCAGGCTCAGCCACTGTGCCCTGAAGCAGGACTGTGACAAAGAGCTGGGGACATGGCTCTCCCCTGGGACGGGCTCGCGGGGTGTCAGAGGGAAAAGCTGCAAATGCACATTGCATCACGCCAGGCACGGCATCGCCCCTGGCTGCACTGACCCCTGAAAAGGGGCTTTACGGGCACAGGGCACCATTTTAATGGTTTAAAGCTGGTTTTACATGGTGCAGCCCTAATTCCTGTCCCGCAGGCCATACTGGGACATGGAGAGGAAGCTTATCCTCTGGGTTTCTGCTTTTTCCCTGGGCTGGAAAGAAAAATAATGGGTTTTAGAGCCCAGGGACAGGACTCCTGGGCTTTTTCATTGCTGGGCGAGGAGCAGATCCACGGAGGATGAGCAGGGCTCCGGGGGCTCTTTGCTGGCGCGGGGAGGGAGAGGAAACGCAAGCTGGGAGCTGATGGGGCTGTGCGTTCCCGCAGAGGAGCAAGGGCTTGAACTTATAAATAATGAAGTAGCAAGCATGATCTCTGCTGCTAATGAGCACGTCGGGGAGTGCAGCCCCAAAATGGAAGGGTGTGATTTACCCCTCCCCGCAAAGGAGAACCAGGTGGCCGCCCCCTGCCCAGCCCATGTATGGTCCTGTGGGCGTGAGGTTCTGGGCACAGCCCCGGTGATGGGGACATCCTCAGCCTGTGCCCCTCAGGGCACCAACCCTGAGGGGGGGATCAAGACTTGCCCCTCGGCCTTGTGTTTGCCCCTCCGGGCTTTAAGGCCGTGCCAGGATTTTGGGGTTGGGGAAGGAGATGGCTGCACTGCTCTGTGTGTCCTCCCCCCCATCCTGGATCTCTGTTGTGGGGGAGCTCTGGTGGGTGTCAGACCCCTCCACGGTGCTGGAGGGGCTGTAAAGGGCCAGGGCAGAGCTGGTGTGGCCAATTGTTTCCCCTTGGGTCTTGTTTGAGGGTTAATTACCCCAAGTCTGAACCTGGCCAGCTCCACCTCTGTCCCCAGAGAACCCCTGCATCCTGCACATGGCTGCTGCTGGGGAGCCACCAGCCCCTGTGGTGGGTGGAGATGGAGGGGGATGAACAATGCCAGGGACCCCTGTCGTGTCCTGCTGCTGATGCAGGATGGAAGAGGAGGTGGGAAAAGCCCATATAATCCCAGGATGGATTTCCCCACGTCATCCGGCATGAGCCCTGTCTGCCAGGGGATCCTGTCCTGGCTGTAAGGCAATGCTGTACGCTGGGGTGGGGGGGCTGAGACCCACCCCCCCTGGGGTGCTCCTGGGTGGGTGCGTGATGGGGGGCACACAGACAGTGCAACTAGCACTGGGGGGGGGGACCTGGGCTGCTGCGGCTGACCCCAGCAATACTCCCCCTGCATCTGGCAGTGCCGGGGTGGGGGGAGACACGGGCAGGGGGCAGCTCCTGCTGCCTTGTTGTCACCCCGGATATTTCGGTTCCGGCAGCCCCTCATTTGCATTCGCCGCGTCTCCCCCGAGCCCTCCCTTCTGCCGGGGACAGATAACGCGGCAGCCGCGGCGTGTCGGGGCCGCGGTGCTGGCGGCAGAGCCACGGCTCTTCCCGTCGCCTCCTGCGCCGGCCGGCATCAGCATGCAGCCAGCATCGCCCCGGTGGCCGCTCGCCCCCACGCCAGCCCCATGGCCAGCCCCGTGGCTCTCCCCACCGGCCACCGCACCCAACTTAAATGGCTGCACAGGGGAGAGGCGCAAGGAGAAGACCGACACGCATCCCTGCCTGCAGTCAGGCAGCTCCTCCCGGCCCGTGGGGTCTGGGCAATCCAAAAAATCCTCCCTGGGAAGTCCTCCCTCCAGACACGGCATCTCCCCTCTGGCAGCAGGAGGGGAAGGGCAGCGCTGGCTGCAAAAGCACCCGCTCGGGGCATCCCTCCGCCTGGACGGCTGCAAGGGGCTTCCCGAAACGCAGAACTGAAGATAGCCCCTTCCTGGGGCGGGGGGACCCCCATCGGGGATGGTGTGGACCACTGGGTGATGGTCCCCGCCACCCACCAGCCCTGATCAGGGCCACCAGGCCCAGGGCAGCGCCGAGCCTGGCTCAGCTCAGGCAGACTGGTCTGAACTGGAAGCGGCGAGGTGGCAGCAATTAACCCATCAAACAAACCCCTCCAAAGGTTTCCATGAGCCCCGGGACCCCCATGCAGGCACGGGGCAAAGGTTTCCTGAACAGCTCAGTGAGACCGGGGGGGCTGCCAGGACCCTGGGCACAGGCAGCACCATCCCCAGCCCTGCCGTGCACAGACCTGCCTGGGCAAGGCTGCTTGGGGAATCCAAAGAGCAACATAAATATAGCACAGAGCCAGCTTTTTCTAATCACATCCATTAAATCATCCCAACCTGCTTGCAAGAAATAATCCAGGCAGGAATAACAAACCAGCTGTGACTCTATTTTGCTTTTGCCATTGGAGGGGATGCAGAAAGCAGGGTATTTGGGCCCTGGCAGGTGAAGGTAGGGAGCCGAGATCACAGCTCCTGAGGATGCTTCGGCACAAAAACCACGACCATGCATTGGGAAGAGCCCGGCGTCAAAACCAGCTGGTGGCTACTGGCACACTGGGACCGGCCCCGTTCGCCAGCCCCGACTGGAGAGGATCCAGCCCCCTCCGGGCTGCAACTTGCCTCCATTTAACACAACGCCTCATGGTTGACAACAGAGAACTGCTCTATGTAAAGAGCCTGTCAAAGGAATTTAATGCAGATGACTAAAATCACCCAAATTATGCTGGGACCCGGGCAGCAGCCCCATGGATGCCCAGCCGGTGCCTCAGCGTGCTCGGTGGCTTCATCCTTGCATGGTGTGGGATACAAGTGGGACATTCCCCAGCTGGGGATGAGGATGGGGACCCTGAAAAGCGCAGACCCACACGCTCCACTCTGGAGCCAGCTTGGGAACAGCCAACCCTGCTGCCGAATTTATTAGGCAGCACCCGAATAGCCGGCACTGTTTAATTCCCAGCTGGATGGGGAAGAGGCGGGCGCAGGGGGATAAAGGCTTTATTGTCTGCTGAATCCGTGCACCAGCACGAGACGCAACCTCTGTGGTGGGGCACAACGCTGTGTCGTGCCACTGGGACCTGCCTTCCCCAGGTGTTGTGGGGTTTCCTCAGGTCCCCCCTGGCCATCGCCATGGCTCTCCCTGCATTTCCACTGGTGCCTTCTCACCACGGGGCAGTACCCAGTGTGAGGTTTCCAGCCCGGCATGCACAACCCTACTTTGCAGAGCCCAGGAGATCCCGGGGAGCTTTGCCCTTATGGGAGCACTCTGTGCAGCCACACCAAGCAGCTCCTGGGGAGCACCTGGACCTCTAAAACCCCGCAGCATTCTCCGGCATCCCATTAATGAAGATACTGCTGGTCCTTTCCAAGCTGAAAGGAGGCGGGAACTGCTACAGGCAGACAAACACCCTCCTTGCATGGAGAAAATGTGGCATTGGGCAGGGACCGCAGGGGCACTCACCACTTTGAAGTCTTCGGGGGTGCATTGCTCCCCGCGGAAGAAGCAAGACAGCAGCATCTCCCGGATGTCGTGGCCAGCCCGGTCATAAAACTCCAGCATGTTGAAAGGTTTGGGCTTGAAGTTTCGGAAGTTCGCCTTGTCCTGCAGGATTTCCAGCTGCTTCTCATCAGCGGTCTGGGTGTCGGGAATCTCGTATCTTCAGGGAAAGAGCAGGCAGAAGCTCAGGCCTGATCATGGCAACTACTCCCGACAGCAAAAGCCATTTGAGCTTCACACGAGCTACTTCTGCCCTGACCCCAGCGTAGCCTCAGCAAAGTCCCAGACACATTGCATGTGGCATTTTCAGGGTATTCAACAGCAACAATGTGGCCCAGAGGCACGTGAGAGGTGGCAGGAGGATGGTGAGGGTGAGGAGAAGCTGGGCAGTGGCAGTGTCCATGAACCAAACCTGTCCCACTTGCTCCAGAGCTGGTCCCAACAGCACCAGCCCTGGTTGAGGTCAGCCCAGAAGCCTGGCCTGTGCCCTTGATGTCATCCCAGCTGCAGGCAGTGGCCTTACTGGGATGTGGGCTGAGTGTGCTGGGTCTCAGACCCCACTCTTGTGGCTGCAAATCCCTCCCTGGGGCAGTGGTGAAGCCCCTTGGCAAATGGCACAGGCAGGGGTTGCGCCTGGCTGCTGGCACCAGGCTCTTGGCAGTGGCTCGGCAGCACCAAGGAGCTGCTCCAGCCATGGGGCTGGGCTGGGGAGGGTGGGCAAGGGGCCACTGCCATGTCCCATGGCTCAGGGGATGGCACCAATCTCCCATCCTGGTGTGTGGCTTCACCTGCTGGCATCCCTGGTCTCACTGTGTGTGTCACGCACCCAGCTGTGGATGTTGGATCTGCTCCACAGCCATCCCAGAGACCCCTCACCCTGGCCCTGCTGCATGTGCTGTGCACTGGGGACAGGAGCCACGCATGCTGCGTCCCGCCAGGGCAGCTCCATCACGGAAGCCACATGCCCAGGACCTGGTGGCTCCTCGCTCTTGGCTGCAGGCAGTGTCACACAGCGGCCGCATCCAGCTGCAGAGCTGAATTAACTCAGCATCCGCTTCCTCATGGAGACTAAGGAGATGCCACCCACACCAGTCATGGAGTGCACCTCTCCAGTGCTTGCTGCCCCACATGGCATGGGGCTGGTGAGGTGGCTGGGGCCACACGTAGTGGCTTGCCCTGGCACATGGAGACATCATCTGAGGCCACCTCCGCGCACCAGCACCCACCTGTTATTGAGCAGGGCGAGGAGCTCGCCGGCGTGGTACAGGTCATTCTTGGTCACCCGGCTGAAACGAAACTCGTTGAGGTTGCAGAAGGTGACGGCAGGGAAAGTGAGCCTGGTGGCCGCCACCTCGTCCAGCTTGGTGACGTGGGGGTAGAGGAAGTAGTACTGGATGCGGTTGGTGCAGACGAGGGCGAGCAGCGCCAGCGAGCCCAGGAAACACAGCGCCCAGACCACGCGCTTCAGCGACAGCCGCTCGTACGAGAAGATGTGCGAGAGCCCGTGGAGGGTGGAGCTGCTGGCGAAGGCCTGGATGCTCACCGGCTGCCCGCTGTCCACCTCCTCCTCGTCCACCTTCAGGTCCATCATGGTCCGCGCTGGCACCCCGGGGTGGCCACTCTGCTGAGAAGGGAGCCCGTGGGTGCTCGGTGCCACAGTGGCCACACAGGTACGGCCGCTGCCCGGCCAGTGGCATCCCTGCGCGGGGACGCACACGGCAGCCCTCGCACGGGGCAGATGCTTTGCTGTGCCCTACTCTTCCTCCCAAGCCTATATATATATATATTTACATATATGTACATGTATATTTCTATATACATGTGTATATATGTATTTTTTCACACATACATGTGTGTGTATATTTATTTGCACATATGCACGCATATATATATATATATGTTCATACATACATGTGTGCATGTGTGTGTGTGTATACATATATATTGATTTGGGTGCAGCCTCTTGCATTTCCTTCCCTCCCGCCTCCTCTCTGTCCTCCCCATCCCACGGCAGGACCGGGGTGCCATGTCTCCCCCAGCACCTTGCAGCACCCACCCCTCCCACCTGCCCCCTCCCCCCCACCCCGGCTCCCCCTTCGTATCCCCCAAATGGCACCGGCGCATCGACGAATAGATGAAGGAATCGAGGATGCAAACCTGGACTCAGGGCCGGTGGCCGCGGCCAGAGCTGGGCTCGTTCTGCCGCTGCAGCGCGGGTGCCGGGGCTGGGATGAGCCTCCCTCCACCTCTCGCTGCCGGGTGGGAAGACGGGAGCGGGAGAGGCGCAGGCACGGAGGGTGCGAGAGGCACCGAGCCCGGCAGCAGCGGGCGAACCGGAAAAGAAGAAGGGGAATAAAAATAGCCTCGGCGGTACCTTGGTGCAAGCGTGGGAGCAGGGATGCGCCGGGGCCTCGCTCAGCGCCGTGCTGGGGGACCAGAGGCGACCATCACCGGAGAGGAGGCAGCTGCCGGTTGCGAGGAGAAAAGAGGGGGAGAAGGAAGGCGAGCAGGAGGCTGCTTCCCTGCCAAACACATGGATACCTCCCCCTGTGGCTATCTGGGAGCTGGTGATTTCTTCAGATGCATAATCCGCATGAAGTCATTGTCTGTGCTGGTGGGGCCGGAGGCCGTGGAGGGGTGCCGCAGGCCGGTGGGCAGCGAGGAGGAGGAGGAGAAGGAGGAGGAGGAGGAGGAGGAGGAGGAGGAGGAGGGAGAGGCGGAGGAGCGGGGCGCTCCAGCGATTGCAGGCTCTGGCAGGGGCTGTTGGTGCTGCTGGCGTGTGCATGTGGGTAATGTGTGTGTGCGTGTGCCTGCGTGTGCCGCTCCCATCCCCCAGCCTTACAGGGATGCTCTGGCTCCTCGCTCCGCCAGAGCCCCCCCCCCAGCCTCCCAGCCATCCCTGACCCGGCTCTGCCCTGCCACGGCCTCCACCGCCCTCGCAGGCATCACCTATGGGTGGCCCCAGACACCTTTGGGTTGGTCCTTTTTGGGAGGACCAACAGTGGGCACCTTGCAGCCCTTCCTGGCCGCCTGCTCGGGGTGGCAGCGGGGCACTGTGGTGCCTCAAGGGTCTGTCCTAGGCTCACAGGGTGCAGCCCTGCTCCTCCTGCATGGTCCGCAGCACGATGCTTGCTGCAATGGGGACAAGACCCTGCTGGAGGCGCTGGGCTCCTGCCCCGCGCAGGACATGCTGCCCCTCTCCCAGCTATTTGCCTTCTGCCATCTGCAGAATCATCAGACAGGTGCCAGTGTCCCCAGGGTGCCCCCTGAGGCACTGGGTGCAGGGTGCTCTCCTCCTCCCAGGGCAGAGCAAGAGGGTTGGCAGCACCCCCATCTTCCTCCCACCCCCCCCCGGCCCCATCTCCTGTGTCACCTCCATCTGCCCCCCATCACTACCCAGGAGAGCGGAGTGCCCTCGTCACCCAAGCCAAGCTGGGGGACACGTACCCTGCCACAGACCTCTGCCCGGCAGCCTGCCCACTGCTCCCAGTAAGGTGACTGCCATCAAACAGAAAAGTGTGTTTCAACATCCTTTACAAGGGCGATGTTGGAAAGGGGCAGCCAGACCCCAGGGGCGTCCCCACAAGCTGTCCTCCTGCCCAAAGGTGCCTTCTCAGTATGTGTCCCCACCTGAACCATGGCTAAGGGGACCACGGCAGTTGGGGTACAGCAGGGTCAGACATGCCTACCCTGTCCCCAAATTCTGTGTCTTGGCCACACTTGGTTTGATCCCTTTCTGGAGCGTCCTCTCCTAAACTGGGTCCTTGCCCAAGCAGGAACCTGGGGTTTTGCAGTGGGACCTGCTTGGGGACATCTCAGGGAGACAGAGATGAGGTCCAGGGACACCCCCATGAGCCAATGTTTGCCGCTGGGCACAGGGACGACCCTACCAGCGCTTGGAAACGTGGCTGCAAGGCTGGGAGAGCGGCGTTAGCGGTTCCAGTTGGCACCAGCTCTGTCGTTCCCTTCCCTGCTCCGCTCTGCAGCGAGTCGGCATTGCTCCTTGCCGGGCCGACAACTGCCTGCTGAGAGCCGTGTCTCCATTAGGGCTCCTGAGAGAAACCCGGAGAAGGATGTGCTGCTTGGATAAGAACATTGAAAAAGGGGGTGTTTTTTTCCTCCTCCCCCCGCTGACTTTTTTTTTTTTTTCTTCCAGATGAGAAGTCATTCTCTGCAGTGGTTTTATTGACAGTAAATCCACCGGCAGTGGAGGGAGGGATGCAGGGAGGGATGGGGTTTCAGGCCAGAGCGGATGCGCTTGTGGACGTACTTGCAAGCCCTTGCTTTCCACCGCACAAGAAGCCCCGGTGAAGTGGCTCCGTGTTTCTGAGCCACCCTGGCTGGAAAGAGCGTTTCCTGGGGGTCTCGGGGGGCCTGAGCCCCCTGGGATTTTTTTCCTGCAGGAGCCAGGGAGGAGGCAAGCAGTCGGAGGAAACTTCCTTGCCGTTGGCCCCTGGCCAGGAAGGATGCAGCTGCATCCTTGGAATCGAGTGGAGCGTGGGGAGCACCAGCATTTCCGCGTTATTTTTCCGGGGAGCCACGTGAGGGTTGTGTTAATTCCTGCTGGGAGAGGCAGTGGGGCCAGCTGAGGGCTGTGGGATGGATGAGGAGCTAACAATTAGCCCCAGGTGATAATTGATAGCAGCAAGACCCCAGGCACCAAGGGTAGTGGGGGGTCAAGGGGTATGCTGGGACCTGGGAGTGATGGGCAGTGGGGTGTGAGGAGGAGGAGGAGGAGGAAGAGCAAGAGCTGGTGGTGGTGAGGAGCTGCTGTGGTTGTATCCTTCCTGTGCAGAATGGGTGCTCAGCTCTGGCTCAGATCCAGTAGCCAGGGCTCCCCTCAGGCATGCCCACAGATCCAATTAGCGTGAAAAAAAGTAATTAAGGCAAGGTGCTGCAGTGCTGAAGCTCCCAGCACAGGCTCCAGCAGACAGGCAGGCACTGGTGTGTCTTGGGAACACCTCGGGAGCTTGGGCCAGGGGATAACTCCAGTAACTCCAGCCCTGGTGCTATTTTCTCACCTTCCGAGCAATGTTTGTCCCTCCAACACACACACCTTTGTTACAGAAACAAACTTCCACCCTGCTTCTTGGAAGAGCATCCCTAGGGCAAGGATGGGTTTGCAAGGATAGGTAAAAGATGCTTTTCCATGTTTTTTTTTATGGGTTATGCCTTGCTATCGTTCCCTCCGTCGAGGCAGCCCAGGCTTGCAAATTGCCTCTCTATCTGCACTGGCCACCCAGCTGCTGCACAGGAGGCAATTTAATTCATAATGGTCTATTAAGTCCTGTGGGTGCTGGAGGTGCCGGGTGCTGCCGCTTCCCTTCCCAGAGTGTGAGGGCTCCGGGGTTGACTGCTCCTGCAATCTCCAGAATTGCATTGTGTATTTAAGGTGAGAGATTTAATTAAAAGGCCACCCATGTGGCATGCCTCAAAGCCCTTTCTGCTTCCTGCAGGGGCCACGGGGGCAGCGCTTTGGTGCTGGGCTGCTCGTTGGGAGGATGGTGCTGTCGCTGGCCCTGCGCTGAGCCCAGCGGTGCTCTGACCCTTCATGTCGGTGGGTTTTGCGAGGCTGGTGCAGTGTCTGACCCCACAGCCCTTTCTGTCACCCCATCCCATCTAGGCCAGAAATCCTGGAGGAGAAGGGGAAAAATTCAAGCCCCCCTTGAACCTGGGCTGAGTGACATGTAAAATATCTTCACAGCCGATCTCTGCTAATGGGTTGCAAATTGCTTCCATCAGCTCCGGTATTACAGATTGCTCATCTGAAATCGCTTCCAGGAGCCCATTTTGGGGCCAAACACTTCCTAGCTTGGGGAAATAACCATCAGCATCATTAGCAGCAGTAAATTGTATTCAAATGAGGCACTGTGGGGCCTTACCGGCACTTTTTACATGTGCTGGTGGGGTAGCTCCAGCATGAGGGGGCTGTTGGATCTGCATGGGTCTGGGCATCGCTTCCCCCAGCCCCGAGAGCCGGTCCCTGTTGGCCGTCCCCATCGCTCTGGGCTGCTCCTCAAGGGATTGCTTTGCTCCAGCTCTGAACCAAGAGCAGCTCTGTCGCCTCCAGGTAGGTCCTGGTAGAGGTCCAGGTCTTCCTAATTCATGAGCACATTGTTAATTATCTGCTGGAAGCCAAAGCCTCAGCATCTTGGTGAGACTAACGAGGCTATTAAAAGAGCTGTTTCTTGCCGTTGCTGGCTCTGGCTGGCCTGGAGGATGTTGCCGTCCCGGGTCAGAAAACAGAGGAAGAGATGTGCTGCATCTTCTGTCTCCTGTTTGCTCTTGCCATGTAAACCAAGCCTGGCCATTTCTGAGACCTTTCCAGAGGAAACCACCATATCGAAAGCCCTGAGAAACGAGAACCCAGCAGGAGCAGCTCAGTGATGCCGTGGGATTTCAGAATCAAGCATATCCCCATCGCACAAGCAGTGGGAAATGTGAAGGGATAGAGACAGCTGGGGCAGAGGGTCAAGTCGCAGCCCCTGGTGCCGCTGCTCCCAGGAGTTACCAGCAGGGTTATCCCGAGTGAAAACGCAACTGTTTAAAATCAGCAGTTTTGCTGCCTCCCCGCTCCGGGCTGCTGGGTCACTCGCCCCCGTGCAGAGTGTCTCCCTCTGATTTATGCTGTGTTGTGCTCTGCTCTCGCTCGCACCCGCTTGGCTCTCCCGGTGCGAGGAGCAGCCAGTCCATTAAACACTGAGTCATCCTCAGCGGCATTTAATTTTGTGAGGGGCAGCAGTTTGGATAATTAAAGGCCTCCGTGGCCAAAGCTGGCGGCTGTGGAGAGCAGGGCTGATGGGGAAGGCGAGGACACCCAGCAGCACCGATTAATGGGGTGTCGCGGCAGCGAGGCCTCGGCAGAGTGATGGCTCCTCTCTCCCATCCTCTTCTTCCCCTCCCTTGCATTTTGGGGTGGTTTTTAACCTTTTCCTTCCACAGATGAGGGTTTTCCTTGGTCAGGTGAGCGCAGTGATGCTCTGTGCTATTTCTGCCTGGCTTAACCACGTCCTGATGGGATCTCCCGTGGGCAGGTATGCTATCTGGAGGCCTTGGCTTATTAAAAGGACAAGCTGTTCAGGGAGCTGGTAATAAAGTCATGAAAGCTTTTATGAACCAGAGTTGAAGGCACTAATATCGCTGTGCTCTGCGTGGGCGAGAAATTAGACAAGAGTTCCTCCGTTCTGATGGTTTTTTTTTTTCCTCCCCCCTATTCATTTTTCTCAACAATTATCTTTTATTTTGATATCTTTCTATTTAAACCTTCAGAACCATGTTTGGGATAAAAGAGAGGCTACATCACTTAACAACCAGGCACCTTGCAGCGTGAGGGACCTGGAGACAGAGAGCGATGGGGAAGGTGGCTCAGGCTCTCCTGGGGTTTCAGCAGCAGGAACCGTCCCCAAGGGCCAGGAGAGAAACCCCCTGGGGCCCGTCTCCTGCAGGAAGGCAGGTACACCTCCTCGCTGACAGCCTCTGCATCTGTGTTGCACCAACATCGCACACCTGGGTCTGAATATCTGGGATTTCCTCCAGCTGTTCATCCTGTTGCTCGTCACCCTTGGCTCTGGGTGCCTGTCCCTGCCTGCTGTGTTGGTTACAGCCCCTCCAGGGCCATCTCTGCTCTTTTGCCATTCTGGAAATCTCACGATGGATCAGTTGCAGGTTTCTGGAGTTGTGAACGGCACATTGCAAACTGAAGGTGGATGTAAACCCTGCAGAAAGTCACTGAGCTGAACGTGGGGCTTCATTAGTTTGAGCAATTAGTGTGAGGCAATGCAAAACCACTGGCTGCTGCTCAATGACTGTCCTGAAACACTTTCCCCTTGCACCAGCTCCACCTTGGCTGGCTGCTGCCATCCGCATGTTCCACCCCGTGTCCAGAAAAAGCCTCTTATCTGGGACAGACACAGCCCAGGGGCTGCTCCCCTGGACCGCAGGGTCTGAACATATTTGGTCTGGATGGCACCCACATCTGGAAGTGCAGGGCAGAAACCAAACAAACTCATTTCAAAAAACACTGGGCCACGGCTGGGTCGAGCAGGGATCTGTGCAGCCACTGCCTGCCGTCCTGCAGCACTGCCCGAGGCCATCCCTCCTGGCTCCTTGTTCTCTTCGCCACTCGGATTCCTGTATCAGAAGCTGAAGGTGTTTTGGAGCTGCGTGAGAAGAAACGTCCTGCGCCGTGGGTGGCCACACCAGTGTCCCTGCGGCCGTGCCCAACAAGGCAACCCCCTTGCTGCAGTCCCAGGCCACAAGTGGGTACAGCGTTGTGTGTGTGCACAGAGGGGTGAGATTCTGGGAGGCACAACGTGCAGTTGTGCAGCGGGGTCCCCCAGCTCCTCCCGGGGTGCAGAACCAGCCTGGGGAGCCTGGATCCGCTTGTCCGATGCCAATTCTTTGCCTGCACTAGTCTGGCTTTGCTCGCGGCTGCTTCTCCCTGTGTCCTTGTCACCGCCATAGAGCCCGGTTAGATCACATTTTCTTTTATTTCTTATGACACTGGTTGTGGTCACAACAAAACTCGTCTCATTGAGGAAACGCTGAGGATGGCTGGAAGGGGAAATGGATCCCCCCATCTGGTAAGTGCCAGGTTGGGCCAGTGGCCCGCGCTCGCCATGGCCCCGGGCACTGCAGAGCTGTGATGGAGAAGGCAGTTCATGTATCCTGGGTGTGCAAACACGTTCCAACAGCCTGAGCCATCATGCAGCAGCCGAAGGGTTAATTCTGCCGGCGTGCAAACATCCTCCAAATGGCACCGATGGGAGCAGAGCCTCTCCGCTCTCTGAAAGCTGGCAAACAAATTAAAGCAATGTTGCAACTAATGCGTTTCTTTGCAGCAGAGAGAAGGAAAAGCACGGCTCAAAGGCTGAGGAGACAAAGGCAGCGCAGATGGGTGCTGGGGGACCCGGCAAGCACCACGTGCTCCGCGTCGCTTCGCTCGGAGCTAAGCTGAGATTTGCTGCTAACAGCTCCGAGACAGCGGCTGGAATAACCTGGGGAGGATTCATGGGAACCACATCGCGGCCAAAGGGGCAACTTGCCTGAGAAGGGCTGGAGCTGGGAGTTACTCTGGTGTTGCTGCTCCTTGGTGTTTGTGTCCCAGTTCTTCAGGAGGAATCGCGTTATGCAGGGAGGGAATATAGCACTATGTGCTCCAGGCATATAGATTAGTGTGTCTTCTCCCCAGCAGCTGCCTGACACACAGCAGTCCAGCAAAAATGAGGTCCCACTTGGCTTCTTGTGCTCTTATTTGCCTTGAAGAGAAATTAAACAGCAAGATGTAAATTCCCTAAAACAATTTAATGAAGCTGGTGGCTGCGGTGGCCCCAGTGGAGCCAGGTCCAGGGCTTGTGGGTGCCTGGAGGAGGAGGCTGCTTGGAACGAGCTTGGTGGTGGGGAAAGAGCTGGTGGAGTTGGGCAGCCTGTTGTTTGAGGGCTGCTGCTGGTCCCTGGCATGGCCTTATCGTTGTCCCCCATTTACAGCAATGATACGTTTCTCCCATTATAAATGGGGGGGCTTTGTTATCCTCCCCCAGCAGCCCAGCTCATGGCAGATGGAGCCCATCTTGAACTTGCAATCTCAGCAAAAGCAAAGCCAATAAGTGAGTTAATTAGCAGGACGTTATGTGAGAGCTGGGGATTCCCAGGGGATGGTGGAGACGAAGCAGCCCTTCGCTCGCCATCCGCAGCTGCAGGAGCTGCACATGCCGGAGGGGCTGGGGGACTCGGCTGCCCACCAAAGGAGCTGAGCTGCTCTCCCTGGGGACGGCTCGCCTGCAAAAACCCTCGGCAGACCCACTCAGAGCTCTGCAGATATTATCGAGGTTTTATCTGTCCCTTCCCTGGCGGTTTTCCTGCCTGTGTCTGGTGAGGCATATTCATGGCATGGCTGCAAAGTGCCAAGTGATGTCTGCTCTCCTCAAGATAGTTGTGGCCCCGTAAAAATATGAACGTACCTGAGGGCAAAGCATCTTTTGCCTTTGGCTCACTGCTGAGCAAAATTGGGAGAGAAAGCGTAGCAGCTCCTAAACTCCCTGGTTTAATAGTGAATTTTAACTGGGCTTGAAAGACCTCTGCCCCCTCACCTGGTGCTTTTGGGGCAGCTTTGCAGTGTCCCCTGACCGTGCAATGCCTGCCCAGGGATGTGGAGGGCTTTCCAGCTGAAATGCCTGCCCGGAGGCAGCATGCTCGGCTCTGGCTGTCGGAGGATGCGGATGTGCTGGTTTGCCCTCCTTGGTGCTTCCGCTCTCCTCCCCATCAGTTGAGCTAATAAAGTTTGGACTTGTTAAATCCACAAATGGTTTCAAACTTGATTGCCCTGGGCTGACTCGCAGCTCCCGTCCACCCCTCCCCTCATGTGTCTGCTGGGGAGATAAGGATGGCAGTGCCTTTAATTCCTCACTTATGCATCGACTGCCAATTCTCCTGCCCGCTCACCCTTGATAAATATTGCACAAAGATTTGGCTGCCAACGTGCTGGAGATAAAGGTCCAGTCCCGCCAGATCTCCTTCCTCTGTGCCTTTTGTCTTGTTATGTGTCCAATTTGTTAAACAACCCACCTGCTGCAAGAGAGGCTCTTCCCGACTCCGTTCCTGCTTTGGATTATTGCTAAACCTCTGAGAGAGCTCCCTCCTCCCCGCTCCAGCCTTGGGTGGGAATCGAGGACTAAGAAAAGGCGCTGTCATTTCCAGGCCTTGAATTGTCATTGATTGGGGGATCGATAGCAGAGCCTGCCTTGGCTCAGTGCTCTCCTGGCCTGGCAGGATCCTCTTTGCTGGGGTTGTGCAGGTGCCGAGGTGCTGCCCTGTCATCCGCGAGCCCGTCCCCAGGAGCAGAGGTCCAGGGATGCTCCTGTGCAACAAACCTACAAAAGAAAGAGCATGAGAGGCTCTGGCTGTGCTTAGCCTTGCTAAAAATCCTCTTTCCAGCACTCTGTCCAGGCTGGATGAGCACAGTTTGGGGTGCCAAGAGAAGGGCTAGTGTTCGGGCGGCATCACTGGAGGTGTCTCTCCCACCCGCCGAGTTTGGGTTTGCTGGAACTGGCTCCCCCAGCCCAGAAAACCTCCAGGGGCTGAAAGCTGCTTCCTGATGGTGCACAAAGGTCTTACGGAGAGTGCAACAGTGATGGGAGCTGCTTGGCTGTGCGGTGGGGAGCCATCATGGCATGAATGGAGAGGATGCCCAGCGCTGATGGTCTCTGTGAGACCGTGCAGACAAGTCCTGATGCTGCAGCAGTGTGTGAGCGTCGCTCCTGACCGAGCCTCGAATTTCAG
The DNA here is from genome assembly GCA_026546715.1 of Gallinago undulata. Classification (NCBI taxonomy): domain Eukaryota; kingdom Metazoa; phylum Chordata; class Aves; order Charadriiformes; family Scolopacidae; genus Gallinago; species Gallinago undulata. The sequence continues at coordinate 202,401 of JAOTQQ010000017.1, read as the reverse complement.
GGCTGCTGTAGGGGAGAGGACAGGCAGAGGCTATCGATTGGGGTGAGGAGAGAGAAACAGAGGAGGGAAGATCTCAAGCAACCTTATCACTGCAAATAGATCTGGTTGGCAGCATCTGTTAGAGCTGATATCTCCCCTTTGCATCCGCTCGTGTAGCATCCTGAGCGGCACCTCTCTTATGAGAAGATCAAATTAAAAACGAGATGAGTGATGCTTAGATCTGGAAGTGTTTGAACTCAAATGTGGCACGTGTGTCTGTTATTCATGTTGTCCTGCTGGAAGAGCAGCTGTCTCGGGCAGCTTCAGACGCTATTTAGCTTACAGGTCCCTGGATTCCCCACTTTGGGGGTGGTTCTGACAACACCGTTTGATCACTATCACTTCTAAATCCATAAGAAATGTCATCTAAAGTGCAACAAATAACGTTCTGATTATCTGCTGGATCCTAATGGTACTCCCTGGAGATAACAAGCTGCAATTTTCCCCCTGGGCCATACAATAATCGCCCCAATTACTCCCAAGCAGTGGTTATTAAACTCATGGCACTGCTTTCATTTACAAAGCAAAAATAATTAAGCAGGTGTCTACGCTCACTGTTTGGCTGGGGGTGACCAGGGTTATTTCTGCTTTGTTCTGGGAAAGAAACTCTCAGCAGCTATGGAAAACCTCCATGGCTTTTCCACTCTGTGTGGCACAGTTCTATCAAGAACAGCACAGAGAAGCCACCGGATGATCGACCAAATAAAATGCAGTTGGTGTCTGTTAATGCCGGGGTCGGTATCCCAGAGGATGTAACCTCTATCCAACTATAATATCAGAGGGATTTAGGGAGCTAGCGTGCTTAGCGGAGCTGAAATGTGATGGGCATACAAACTCATCCTTCCTTGCAGGAGTTGATGTGCTGGTTTGGGTTAGCTGGATTGGTATTGCTGGGCTGTGAGCCGGTCACCAGTGGCCCGTCCCGGCACGGGCTGTGGCAGTGTTGTATCCCGGCTCCATCAGCTTCCAGGTAGACAGGACACCATCCCCTTACCTCGTCCCTGGGCATACCTGCAAGGAGAGGTATGCTGCAGCTGAGATTTGCCCACTGCTGCTGTGTCTGTGGGCACACAGGCGTGCTTGCTCCCCACACGAGTGTGCTTCTGCACCCACACGCAGGCCAACATGCACGGGCTGGCTTGGACGCAAGGCTTCCCGTTCCTCCAAGAGCAGAGCAGTGAAAGCAGTGAGAGGGATGACCGGGACGGAGGGAGGCAGCGCGGCTGGTGAATTATGCATGACACAGGGAGGAGAGCCCTTATCTGCACGGACAAAGGCCTGTGCCAGGCAGCCCGGCTCTCCGCTCTACCTGTACCTTCCTTTTGCCCGCGCTTTATCTCTGCTCCCAGCTTGTAATTCAGCCCAAATATCAGAGGAAGCTGGAAGATTAATTTTCTCTGTTTGCATGGCAAAGGAGAGGGGACGCGCTCTCACTCCAGACTCCCAGCTGCTTAATCCACCGCTGAGGCCTGCCGAAGGAAAAGGCACAAAATTTATCAGCGTTGGCAAGTCGCTGGTGCAGGGAGAGGCGTTCAGACCCGGCGGCTGTGCTGAGCCCAGGGCTGGACGCCGGCCCCCCACAAGCAGGTCGTGGGCTCTCACAGCAGGGCTTGGCGTGCTTGATGTGCGTGCAATTTTTGGGGGGCTCTAGGAAAATGCAAAACCTTCCCCCTGCCCCAGTGTTAGAGCCCAGAGGGATGCGTGGGGCTCGGGAGACAAGGAGTCATTCCTTGCCCTGGCACCGAGCGTGACCTGTGTGTCCTTCTAGTGTGGGAACGTTCACGACTGCAAGTTGCTCAAATATTTAAGAGATGACAACCGTATTAACACAAAAACTAGATGAAGATCCCCTGAGTTTAAAGCAGGAAACATCAGCTCAGCTCATATTTTCCAGCCCTCTCCCTTAGCTTACTCCCTGGCTTAAATGAAATCATAAATATCAGCCCACAAAGGTCCTTTGTCACTGCACGCAGCTCCCGGCGACAAGAGGTCATTCATTAAAAGCCAGATGAAGGCAATAGAGACTCCCATTGTTTTTTAACGAGTTCAGGGTAAGGCCGTGTCTTCTCTGCTGACATTAATGCACTGTTTTGCTACGAGGAGCAGAGAGGATGGACCGCATGTCATTGCAGACAGGCTTGGTTGATCCCATCCAAGTGCTCTTTACCCCGATGCCAGTCACGGCGGGAGGAATTATCCCTTGTTCACACAGGCAGGAGATCACAGATAAACCTGGTTCCTCCTTCAGGCCAATGGTGCAACCGTGGCTCCTTGGGCACCCTCCCGGCAGCCTGCGCGGACGATGTGCCGAGCAATATTTTGCACAGATGAGCGATGGCTGAGACCCCACAGCTCCCACCCAACGGCATGAGCGTGATGCCATCTGCCGGCCTGTGGCTCGGGCCAGGCACGAGAAATTAGAAATTAATTTCCCAAAGTATCCAGCTTCCTCCGGCTAAACCCAGGCTGCCCTCCCTGCTCAGCCTGCCTGGTACTTTCCTCACGCTACCGAATCATTCCTTTTTGAAACCTGTGCTGCATTAATGCATCAAGAGAATTGCACCTAAGATGATTTTTTTCTGCTTTTCCCCCCCCTCTCATCTTAAAGTTTCTAGTTCCACTTCCTTTCTCCCCACTATTTTTTTTTTTAATGACTTTTGATGAAGACCATCATTCTCTAACTGGTTTGGGATTAAAAGGAACCTAATAAAGGTTTCCCCTGAGCACAAAGCTACACAAATGGGTTTGCAATTCTGGAGTTAATTAGGCAGGACCCAGGCAGAGAGATTTGTGTTTGTGAAGCTCCACCGGAGGATGGGGCTGGGAGGGAATGGTTTGTTATTGCAGGGCTGCTTGCTAGCACAGCGAGGTGCCGGGGCAGATTTCTTTGCATTCTTCCCCAAAAGATTGAGGCATGAGGTCACCAGCAAATCCATTGGCATCATCTTAACCAAAAATCCTGGTCACATCATGGGGTCCGCAAGCAGTGCCCAGTGAGGGAGTCTCCGGAGGCTGGAGAAGGTGATCAGGCTAAAGACCAAACGGAGCGAGACTGCAGGAGGAACTGGAGGTGAATTTCTGCTGCCTGAAAATGTGGAGTGTTTCCACCAGTAATCGCCGGAATCATCAAATTAGCATAAATTCTATTAACGGTTTCCCAGATGAGACATTTCAAGGCTTCTCCCTCCCCTCCCCGACACAAACAAAAGAGAATATAATTACTTTGCAATAAGGCAGATCCTGAAAAGGCCCTCAATCTTCATGCCTTTTCTTCTCCCTTGAAGTAAAGCGATATATGAAAGGTGCTTCTGGCCTCTCTCCTCTCATCATACATCAGTCAGGAAGGAGGAAGAAAATCTCTACAAAGCTTTTAGAGACTGGGGTTGGGACCGAGCAAGCAGCGTGTGCCATAGGGCATGGCCCATTTGCCGTGTCCATGGCACATCAGCAAGGAAGGGGGTTTCTGAGAAGCTTTTTTGGGATACTGAGTTCCTGATGCCCTTGGAGCTCCCACGCACGGTGTTTCGGAGGAGGATTTGGAAGCATGACGTCTGAACACATATGGAAGAAATCTAATTTGTGTAACACTGAAACGCGGTACCTAATGCAGTAGCTTACTACAAGCACCACAGGGGCAATAATCTAAAATAATGTGCCTTTTTATTGGCACAAGATGGTGGGTGACAATTTAAAAGAGAATTTCCTTATGAGCAAAAGCCTCCTTAGCTCTTAAGAGTGACACTAAAACAACTTGCCTGCCTATAAATATGATCTGCCAATAGAGACATCTTAGCTGTGAAGATTTAATTACAGGCAGGAGCTGCAGGAGGCCCTGGGGCTGACACCGAAACAGCTGAACCTCCTCAGAAACGGGTGTGTAAGAAGTGCCGGGCTGGGCTGTGCATGCGCAGGAGATGCTTGGCAGAGCCAGGTATAACTACCAGCTTCCAACTTGCTTTCCAGTCTGGGGCAAATTGGGGGGTTTGGGTGATTTTCTGTGCTACGAGGTCAAATATCAAGGTCAGTGCCTTTCTTTTCCTTTGCTGTTCACTCAGAGGATGAATCATGTCTCTTCTGGGCTTCAGTTCCCCTATAAAATGTAGGCAATTTGGACTATCTTCCTCAAGGAAGCTTCATTAATGTTTACTTTTTGGAGGACCTTGAGGCTTTTTACAATCTATTATGAATTAATTATTATTAATTAAGTTAAAGCAGACTATATAACCTAAATAAAGCAGTTCTGACAGAGCAGCTGGATGTTAGAGAGCAATCTGTTTTATGAACTCCCTTTCCCACTTAGCAATTTTAAGCATTTAGTTCCGCTTTCTAATTGCTAATATCCATTCTTCAATTACCCGCTGTTTTGTTTCAGATTTAAAAGATTAAAACACATTGTTATTTTATGACTATGTGATTTCGCTTCTTGTAATTGTTGGGTTTTGGTTTGTGTTTTATCGGGGAGCACATTAAATGTGTGCAAATGGGAGACTCGTATGTGGCTTGAAATGGGGTTTTGCCTTTTGGCAGGCGGGATGGATTGGTGGAAACACTCAAATCAGTGTTTCAAAGACAAAAATCAGTCCAGGCATAATTTCTCAAGCAAGAACACGTAATAGACGGCCTCCCGGTGGGTGCCAAGGCTCTGAACCAGACACGCGTTGCATCCAGCACCTGGTGCAGGCTTCATGGCATGCAGCAGAACCAGCACGTGGGGGACTCAGGCCTACCCATGCTGTGTACTAATGGCATTGCTTAAAATCACAATTGGTTCTCGGCCCTAGAACCGGTTTTTCTCCCCAGAACAGCCCCTCTGGTGCCAAAGGCCGCGCTCGGGCCCTCAGAGGAGCAGCAGAGCTCCGTTTCGGGGGGCCTAGGCCCTGCCGGCGTCCCCGGCCTGCTCTGTTGCTAAGCAACGCGCGCCGGCGCCAGCAACCAACAGTAAAGATGGCGCCTGGCCGGCTTCAGCACGCGACCGTTCAGGCCGCCGTCCGCCCTCGCGCCAGGGTGTGGAGCAAAGAGGCCACGCCCTCAGCAGACATGGCGCCGGCTTGGCTTCAGAAGTCGCAGTGAAGAGAGCCAATGAGAGGCGGGGAGGGGGGGAGCAGGCTGGGATTGGCTGGCAGCAGGGATTCAAACCGAAGTGCGGGGCGGTTAGGCTGGGCGGTTGGAGCGGGAGCTCGCGCCGGGCCGGCGGCTGAGGTGAGTGCGCGGGAGCGGGGGGAGCCCCGGTACCGGGCCTGGTCTAGGGGCCGGGTCCCCCGTAGCGGACCTTGCCTAGGGGTCGGGGCTGCCCTCACCGGCCGAGGGGAGCCGCCGTCCTGGGCCTGGGCGGGCCCGGCGTCGGTTTCCTCAGAGGCCTTTTCCTTCGCTGCCTCCCGAGCAGGGCCTCGCTGCGGGTGCTTTACGCGCTGACCTTGTTCCTTCGCCCTCCCCGGCCTGGGGAGGTTGGGTTGGGCTCGGGGCTGATAATCGTGGGGCTGGTAATTAAGGCACGGAGCTGTAGAAGTGCCCCTTGCTGTGAGTTAATCAGCCTATAAGGAATGGAGGAGGCCCTTTTAGCAGGGAGCTTTTCCTCAGTTTGTAGTCCATGTAATATCAGAAAGTCCTGGGAAATGTGTGTCTTGTAGAGTCTGTAACTGTGAGCACATCATCTGAAAGCTTTCCAGGGTGAAGTCCCGAGCCCTTAGGTGCTGTGCTCCCTTCCTGGCACCTCTCCCATCTACGTCTGCACCTGCTTCTAGTACTAATTTATTAGTCAAGGCTGTCCTGTGTGTTCCAGCAACCTCTCGCATTAGTGAGGTAATTTCTGTGTTGCTGAGCTGGAGACTTTCCTCTTCATTGCTTCTGTTTATGCCATTGTTGCTACTGTTTGAGGAAAATGTGCTGACTGACTGAATTTTAACAGCTATTTGCAGTAGGAGCTCTAGTTTAAAATGCAGCTAAATTTAAAACTGAATTAAAATTCTCCAGAATGTTGCTCCTATTTTTATCTTATGAAGCTTTGAAAACTTGCAGATTTTTAGTGGCCTATATTTGTAGACAGGACATGAGCTGTGCTCTGTAGCCTTCCAGAAAGAAAATGACTTGGGATTCCTCATCTTGCCTTGTGCTCTGACCCTCTGTAGTATACTGGAAAATACTGGGAGCAATAAGGTGGGGAGCTGTATTGCCTCTCCCTGTGGGCCTGCTGCCTGCAAGCTGTGGAGGGTGGAGGATCTTCATTCCCTACGAAGGAACTTGGATGTGTATATCCTCATAAAACATAACTCTTAATGTATTTTTCTTTCTGCAGCTTCTGAAACTTGCCTTAAAAAAACCATAAAACCCGTTAATTCTGAAGCTGTTTCTCTCTTATTTGGGCTGGTAACATGTTCCCTGTTTGGAGGTGGGAAGAAAGGGCTGGGTGGTTTATTTAGCTCTGGTTTCTTGGCAGGAAAATGGAGACTGCGATGCTGAACTTGAGGAATCTGTATGATCAACTTACGCGCCAGGCTGAAGCTTTAAGTGAAGGAAATGAATACAGTGAGTTCTGTTTCTGAAGTGGGTTGTGCTGTGTTTGCTGTAAGAATATAAACATGCAAACAAAGATTATTAGCTGTCACTGAAGAATCTGATGGTGGTGGGTGCTACGGGTAATAAGACTGCTGCAGGCAGTCAGATTCGAGAGTTTCTTTTCACTGTCAAGAAATATGAAGTCACAGGTTGAACTTTTAGGCAGGGCCACATTCCACTTGTAGCAAGTGGGCTTCATCAGTGCAGGGTGTCCTGTTCTAGCTCTTCTGGTTGATACTGACAAAGGAGGTGGTTTGAAAAACGGCGAGATCTCATGAATGTCTAGAATTGTAGGTGGGTTTGCTGAAAGGCTGGCTTCTCCACTCTTCAGTTAGGAGCAGGTTATATTAATAGATATCTACTGTCAGGCTGCTGCATCCCCTCTGCTTGCCTGGGTAGCTAAGGATATATGTATCTTCTCTCCAGAGTTTATTCAGTTAGCAAAGAACTTTGAAGAATATCGGAGAAAAATGCAGAAAACAGAGCATGAGCTTGGCAGGTACAAAGACCTTCTCATGAAGACCGAAGCTGAACGTAGTGCTCTGGATGTGAAGCTGAAACATGCTCGCAATCAAGTGGATGTGGAGATCAAACGAAGGCAAAAAGCTGAAACAGACTGCGAAAAGCTGGTGAGTAATTCCTTTGTTACCAGTTGGCTCTTTAGAGTGCAGAGACAAGGTGATTAAACTACATTGATCTATGGAAAATAAGGACTGGCACTTGTGATAACATCTTTCCCTGCAGAGGAAAAAAACACCCACAACAACAAATTGGCTTGACTCCTGGTAGTAGCTGAACTGCTTTGGTCTGGAAAAAGGAGCTGCTGTTTGGAGCTGAGCTGCCATTACCTGTCAGAGCACGGGCTCTGTAGCCATTAGCAGTCTATTGACACAAGTTCTGAGAGCCTATCTGTGTGGTATCTCAAATGCTTCAGATTGGTTCATACAGTAATTAAACATGGCTTATCCTGTGACAGCTTCTGATATTATCTACCTTTGCAGGAGCGGCAATTGCAGCTGATTCGAGAGCTGCTCATGTGTGATGCATCTGGAAGCATTCAGCTAAGTGAAGAACAGAAGTCTGCCCTGGCCTTTCTTAACAGGCCACAGGCTTCTCTCGGGGGTTCAGACAACAAAAGGTGGGCAGCGTATGTCTGAGCAACATCAGTCTTAAACAGCAATCCAGCTGTGTACCTCTGTGATACACACTGCACCCATATCAACAGAATCTTCCTTTTTTTTTTTTATCCTGAAGTACAGCTCTTCTGAGTCAGTAAGATTGTTCTGGAACCATGGCTGACTGAAAGCCAAACTGATACAAGTCTCTTCTAATCTTTGTTTTTTAGGCTGTCTACAATAGATGAATCTGCCTCAATTCTGTCAGACATCAGCTTTGACAAGACTGATGAGTCACTGGTAATGTAACTCCAAGTTCCAAAGTTGTCCCCCACTGTAAAACCTTAGAGGTGTGCAGTAGTCTCTAGAGATGCCTTGTGTTTAGATTACTGGGGTATTAAACTGGTAGAGCTGATTTGCATTTCTCTGGTGTGCTATTGGCTAAAACTTAATGAAAGTCCTGGCCAGAGGCTGTGTGGTATTTACACTGAGCTAACTGCCGCTGTGTATTTCCCCCAGGACTGGGATTCCTCTGTGGTGAAAACTGTCAGACTGAAAAAGAGAGAGAAGCGGGTATGTTCAATTCTTCCTCTTCAAATAGATTCTATTGTTAGCCTTAGCTGACACAGTGTCACCATCTGTCATCTCACAGCCACCTATAATGATGTCTGAGCTACTAATCACAATCAAACTTCAGATGGATGTGCTGCTACTAGAATTCAGCCCTGCTGTGTGGATTTAGATTGAAAGTTAATTCTGATGTCATTGTCTACTGAAAATGACTGGACTTCCGCATACCTTGTTCTGTTATGGCCTAGAGTTTGCAAGAAAGCACTTGAAGATGATTAACAGCTACCAGATTAGGGGGGAAACATGCAGGAAGCTAATATTTTTCTATTCTGTAAAGGAGCTTGTGCTTGTTCTGGGCTGCTGGTAGTATGCAGTGGGCACAGGTGGGAAAGGACAGCCTGAAATTGTAACTAGCCCAGTTCGGAAGAGTCTGGGACTTGCTTAGTTGCCCTTCTTTTTATGGGTTTGGTGTGTGTGTGTGTGTATGGGGGGTGGTGGTGTTTCTCCTTTTTCTTTCTGTTTTCTGAACTGGATTATAAAGCTGGCTAGAAAAATTATTGAAAGAGCAGCATATAGAGGCCTTGTGATACTTCATGTCAGCTTCAAGGTTGCCACGAAGAGCAGGTACTGTGGAAGAAGTTAATGCATCTGTGGTGTGTGCAGAGAGTTGTTCAGTCCTCCTAGTTGTACTGAACTAGTGTAATGCTAAGTTAACAGTGTTAACTGCCTCATGGACAAAAACATACTGTATCTTTTCAGCGGTCTTCCAGGCAGTTCATTGAAGGGCCCCCAGGTCCTCAGAAGAAAACCAGATCAATTGGCTCCACAGTGGACCAGGTATGGTGGTCCCAGCTGAGTTTGTGTGTATTTAAAGTAGTAGTTGGTCATATTGTGTATCTGTTTCTAGGGCCAACAAATGAGAAAATCCCATGTCCTGTTAGTATTACTGTCACTAACTGCGTATTTCTCGATACAGGGGAACGAATCCATAGTAGCAAAGACAACTGTCATGGTCCCCAGTGATGGTGGCCCAATTGAAGCAATCTCTACTATCCAGACTGTGCCTTACGGTCTGAAGAGACGGAGGAACAGTGGTAAGTGTCACCTCTCCATTTGTCCCAGTCCTGAAGCAACTACTTCATAAGCCAGAGGTTACAGGTATCTCCCTCCAGGACTTGAGCAACTGCCGGTGGTTTATAATGCACTTGCTTTGAAGCAAAGGTTATGGAGGGGGCTATTCCATTCAGTCAGCGCTCCTCTTCTCTCTTTCAGGTCCTTTGCAGCCCTGGAGCAGTGAGTCCAGCATAGGCAGTAAGCAGCCAGAATCCAAATCAGAGACTGATGGCTCTAGCACCCCGCAGAGCAATGGGGGAGTGAGACTGCATGATTTTGTTTCAAAGACGGTAGGTGTGCAGGCAGGGAGAACTTGAAAAAGCATCTTCTTCCATTTTTTTAAATGTGTGCGATATCAAGCTATTTAGAAGAGGCCACCAGCCATTATGTTTAAAGTCAGTACTGACTGCAGCAGTTACCTGTATGGACTAGGGGATATGTTATCCTATAGGGTTAGCTAATTTCATCTGTGGAGTTACTCCGTTCACTAATCTCTTCCTTTTTCTATGCTTTGAATGATTAGGTTATCAAGCCAGAATCATGTGTTCCATGTGGAAAGAGAATAAAATTTGGAAAAATCTCTCTGAGGTGCAGAGACTGCCGTGTGGTCACTCATCCGGAGTGTCGGGAACGCTGCCCTCTTCCCTGTATCCCCACTGTGGCGGGCACTCCTGTCAGAATTGGGGAGGTAAGCGGAGGGTGAGCTTGGGGTGGCACAGCCACTGACACACACAGCCTGATCTTTGGTTGGAGTTGGAACATGCTTAGGCTCCAACAAGTCTGTCATTTACATAAGAGCTCCCACTGCTCAGAGCTGCACAATAAAACACAAATGAGCTTATTAACCCTGTTGGACTCTGCCCCTTCCAGTTCTTCAATAACTGGGGGGTGGGTGGCAGGGATGCAATGTTAGGAGGGTGAGTTGTGAATATGGCAGCTCTGAGTAGGCAGTCCTGCAGCATTGTGCTGATGGGTGTAGTGTTGCTCTTCTCTGGGCTGATGAAGAAGAAATAATGTTTGTTTTTTTTAAGGCTGGATCTGGAGATCTTAGTCTGGAAATGAGGAGGCTGAGGGAAGACCCTTTTTGCTCTCTACAACTCTCTGGAAGGAGGGTGTAGCCAGGGGGTCGATTTGTGTGGTGTGTGTGTGTGTGTTTTTTTTTTTTTAACCAAGGAACGGGTGATGGGACAAGAGGAAACAGCCTCAAGTTGCGCCAGGGGAGATTTAGGATGGGTATTAGGAAAACTTTCTTCACTGAAAGGGTTATCAGCCACTGGAACAGGCTGCCCAGGGCAGTGGTGGAGTCGCCATCCCTGAAGGGATTTAAAAGCCGGGCAGATGTGGTGCTGAGGGACATGGGTCAGTTGGGGGTCTGGGCAGTGCTGGGTTGATGGTTGGACTCCATGAGCTGAAAGGTGCCTTCCAGCCGAGACAGTTCTATGATTCTATCTCACTATGAATTCCTAAGAGTATTTTCTGTGTACTGAAGACCCTGAGTATCATTTTGGTTTTTTCCTCCCCCCTCCTGTCTCTTAGGGGACCCTGATGGACTTTGTCCCTTCCACTCCTCCAATGATCCCTTCCATCATAGTGCACTGTGTTAATGAGATCGAGCAACGAGGGCTGCATGAGGTAAAACAAAAAAGAGGTGTGAAACAGTGCTAATGAAATGGGTTGTGGTGTTAGGGAAACAAATTGTTAACTCAAATGTCTCTTATTTATGGTATGCATAGTGCTGCTCAGTGGGTGTCTCTGAGTGAGCAACAGTGGCTGTGTGGAGTACTCAGGTGTGGAGAGGAAGTGGGAGTGGAAGGATGTCAGCTTTATACATGCAGTTGATATTCTGCCTCTAAGCAACGCCTTCTGTTAACAGACGGGCCTTTACCGGATATCTGGCTGTGACAAGACAGTGAGGGAACTGAAGGAGAAGTTTCTTAGAGCAAAAAATATTCCTTTGCTCAGTAAAGTGGATGATATCCATGCAATCTGTGGCCTTCTCAAGGACTTCCTACGCAGCCTGAAGGAACCCCTTCTCACTTTCCGGTTAAACAAGACTTTTATGGAAGCTGCAGGTAAGGAGTTGCTAAATGATGTCTCTAACTCTTCCCCTAGGCTTGATGGTCTCAGGGTTAGCTGTCATGTGAAGCAGCAGACCTCAGTGTTCTGGGAAGCCCTCGTGCTTGCAGTGTGTTGATAATGGAAGATCTCTCCTCTTCCAAAACAGTACAGCAAAAAAACCCAACAAGTTCTAGTGCTTGAGCAGGACCCAAAGTTATTACAGTGGCATGTGAAGCTTCTGGCTTGCTTGTTCCTCAGGCTAGCTATTGTTGTGAGGGGAACATTACAGCTGGGCCTCTGAGGCAACTTTCTGAGGTCTAAACATATTTTTTTCCTCAGAAATCTTGGATGAAGACAACAGTGTTGCTGCTATGTACCAAGCAGTTGGTGAACTTCCTCAGGCCAATAGGGACACTCTGGCTTTCCTCATGATGCACCTGCAGAGGTATGTTCAAACGGGCTGGGAGCTCTTAAAGGGGGAGGTTGCCATTGGTGCTTTCTCTAATTGGCTCTTGTTACTGCTTGGGAACATAAAGTCTTTGTTCTGGAAAAAAAAACTGCAATAAGCAGTTTCTGAAGTGGGGGGGGGAGGGTGAAGGGGGCAGTGGAGTTGTATGACAAGTGAAGGGAAAAAGCAACGTTTTTCTCTTTTTTTTTTTTTTTTAATTAAATATAGGGTAGCTCAAAGCCCAGAGACTAAAATGGATATTGCCAACTTGGCCAAAGTCTTTGGCCCCACAATAGTTGCCCATGCGGTACCTGATCCTGACCCTATCACGCTCCTGCAAGACACTAAGCGGCAACCCAAGGTAGGTTGGCAGAAAGGACTGACCTGAGTGAGTGTATCCCACTTGAATTCAAATGAATTGCTGGAGGGAGCTGTGCCTGTCTGCTGTCAGTGTGTTGAAGCTGTGTGCCAGTGTATAACGTCAGCTGCTCATGGCTGTCTCTGTAGGTAGTGGAGCGGCTTCTGCTGCTGCCTATGGATTACTGGAGCCAGCTGATGATGGTGGAGCAAGAAAACATTGACCCAGCGCATGTAATTGAGAACACCAATGCCTACTCCTCTCCACAGACACCAGATGTTAAAGGTAACTCCTGGGTGCTGCTCTCCTGGCTGTGTAGCTGCTGTATTAAAAAAAAAAATGGCCCTCAATTAAAGCTGCTTGTGAGCCTCTTGGAACTAGCCATTCCTGCACACTTTATGGAGGAAGAGGGAAGAAAAGCATGCCAGGAAACACCAGATTTGTCTAGTGTTTTTGACAGATGCTAGGGAATATCTAATGTTCCTTGCACGGCAATGAAAACTTCAGCTGTCCTTGTGTTGCTCACTTCACTGCCTCTCTTGACAGTGAGCATGCTGGGACCCCTCACTACTCCAGAACGGCAGCTCTTCAAGACGCCGTCATCCAGCTCCCTGTCCCAGCGAGTCCGGTCCACCTTCAGCAAAACCACTCCCAAGTGAGTGCCCATGGGTTTTATCCTGAAGATGTTGGGTTGGCTTGGCTTGTGTGCTCAAAGAGAACTAAAAATAGACTTCTGGGCCCAGTTCTGGGAACAGTCTGGATATACTACTCAGTCAGCTCTCACTTGATCAGTGCTGTAGTAACAGGGCAAGCTGCATAATGGCTAATAAGCATCATCTCATGGGAGGGAGAAGAGCACTTTGTTTGGGAGGTGGGTAAAATTTGGGTGAATGACCCCAGGAAAGGAAGAGCTTACACCTCTATATCCCAATTCCCAAACTGATATTTTTCTATTTCTCTTGATCTAGGTTTGGGAGCAAAAGCAAGTCAGCAGTCCAGCTTGGGCATCAGGGCAGCTTCTTTCCCTCTCCTCTGCTGAAGTGAAGTGGACCTGGGAGTTAGTGTTGTCCTAGCATTTGCACACCAATATGCATGAGTACAGTAAATGCAAGTCCTGTGCAGCCCTTGGCAGCTTCTGTAATAAGATTTTTTTTTTCCTCTTATCTTTCAGCTTAGCTGACACTTTTAATGGGGTTTTATTGTGCAATGTGTTTTTATTACCTAATGTTCTAAATTTAGTATTGGTGAAGGAAGTAACTAGTGGGATTTGTTCAGAGTGTTAATAACAAAACTGCTAGGAGAACTCACACTTTTCAATAGCATCCAGTCTTCTACCCATGTGAAGTGGAACAGTTATACAAGGTTGTAAGTTGGTTTTGGTTTGTTTTTTTTTTTTTAAATAAAACCTCCGTAGGTTGTTCTTCACACAGCAGTGATGCCCCCACTGAACTTTGTCAGAATCCAGTCTTTCAAAGAGCACCCAGGTCTGTAATTCTTGCCTTGCCCTGTGGTTGTGCATCCTGTAGTCCTGAGGATGGCAGTGTTGCCTTTGTCTGATGGGCAGAAGATGCTCTGTTTAATTGACTGCTGGAGGGACTGTGACTTCTTCTAAAGTTTCCTGATGCTGTGTTTACAAGAGGGAGATTTTGTAGATGCAAACTCAAAGGATTCCTGGGTCATCTAAATGAATTGCTAGTGCTGCTCATACTGGTGTGGAGAATGAGGGTAGTTTAATAGCACCCTTGCTTTTGGGAGTCCCCTCATTTTCCTGATGTAACCTTGCCCCATGCTGTGTGTGAAAAGACTTGTGGAAACACGTACAGAAATTGTGAAGTGGCTGTTTTTATTGAGCTCTGGAAAACTGTCCTATCTGTGCAGTTGAGTAAATCGTGACACTCTGTGACCCCTGAATCTGTACTCTGACTAATGCTTTTCACTTGTGCTGGAGGTGTTTAACCAGAGGCTGTGTGGCATCAGAGGAGGCTGTGGTGCTGTGCTCCAAGCAGCTCCTGCACCACAGGCTAATGAACCTGGCAGTTTTTGCTGCTGGCATGCAGGATCATGAACTGGGTCCAGAGGAGGAAGGAGAACCGTTTTGGTCCCTAATATTGTATCAGGAGGTGAAATAGCCTGGGCTGAATGTGGAGTCCTGTGTCCAGCTCTGGAGTCCTCAACACAGGAAACACAGGGGCCTGTTGGAACGGGTCCAGCGGAGGGCCACAAAGGTGATCAGAGAGCTGGAGCTACTCTCCTATGAGGACAGGCTGAGAGAGTTGGGGTTGTTCAGCCTGGAGAAGAGAAGGCTCTGGGCTGCTTTTAGCAGCCTTGCAGTACCTGAAGGGGGCTACAGGAGTGATGGGGAGAGACTCTTTTTATTGGGGAGTGTTACAATAGGACAAGTGGTAACGGTTTTAAGTTGAAAGAAGGGAGATTTAGACTAGATAAAAGGAAGAAATTCTTTATGGTGAGGGTGGTGAAACCCTGGCCCAGGTTGCCCTGAGAAACTGTGGCTGCCCCATCCCTGGAGGGGTTCAAGGCCAGGCTGGATGGGGCTTGGAGCAACCTGTACTGGTGGGAGGTGTCCCTGCCCAGGGCAGGGGGGTTGGAACTCAATGATCTTTAAGGTCCCTTTCAACTCTAACCATTCTATGGTGGCCTGGGTTTATTGATTTATAGACTGATCCTTAAATAGAGGAAAGTATTTCCTGGGCAGGGTCTGATAAGGTGGTCTGTCTTGGGGAAACAAAACTGAAAGAGAAAAGCTTAAACTAGGAAAGAAAGTATCCTGGTCTCTTTGTGTTGAAGCTTTTGCCTTTACCACAAAATGGGACTGGGTGAACTGGGAGGCAGATCTGAACTCACCTCTGGAGTTCTCCTCCACCCAAAAAGCACATTTAAAGCTTTTAGAAAGGAACAGGGCTTAGGTGATAGAAGAAAAGGCAAGTCAATATGGCAGGCACTGGGGCTCATCGGGCTGGATTTATCTGGATCTGTCCTGACCTGTGACTTCTTTACCTGAGACAGCAACTGCCTGGCAACAAGGGGGCTGTTTCTAATTGATTTTGTAGTTACAGAATTTGCATAGTTCTGTGTATCTGTGAGGTAGCATGGCTGTGCCTGTGCTAAGCCCCATGGACTGCGCCAAGGAGCAGGTAGCTCTGCCAGAGGCTCAGTGTGCAGCCAGGGAGCACAGAATGGCCCCAGGGCCATCAGTTACACCTTGCTCATCTATTACCCACTGTTGAAGAACCCAAATTTGCCAGGTGACAGGAGCTGGTCTTAGAGGTAACAGAAAAAATACAGGTAAGGCATGGAACACATCATATATCTGGGTGTAACATGGAATTGCAGCTCTGCGAAGATTCACATATAGACTGTAATAGGAAATACATTAAAAAAATAAATAGTTCAAAGTTAGACTCTAAACTGAGGAGGAAGAAACTGTCAACCTTATAATTGTATTCCTCCCAGAAGAAGAAAGAGGCATCTATGTAGTTTTCCCCCCTCAGGATGCTGATGAGTCACTGCAGCAAGGCCACAGAAGGAGGGAGAATTCATCATTAGGGGAATGGGGAAGATGCTTTTGTCTATTGTGCTCATTATTTTTTTTTTCTATTACTGAAAACCTTTAATAGAAACTGAGTAATCTGGGTATTAGCTGTTAGTGCTGCTGTAACTGGATGAATGGTAAGTGATTAGATTGAGGTGTTAATTAGCCTATCAATGAGTTCTAATTCTTGAATCCTGGTGGAAGCGTGTTCTCTGTGGCTTGTGTGAGCTGAGCTGCTGGTTGCCTGCTGTGGCCGGGACAGGGCCGTGTGTGCTGGGGGACGGGGGTGCTTTGGCTCCCCGGGGCAGCGGCTGGGCTGTGGGCAGTGCTGGCAGAGCCCAGCAGGAATTCAGAGCTCAGGTCACAGAATCACATGGGATGGGAAGGGACCTCTGGAGATCATCTAGTCCAACCCCCTGCCAAAGCAGGTCCACCCAGAGCAGGTCCCACAGGGACGTGTCCAGGTGGGTTTTGAATGTCTTCAGAGAAGGAGACCTCACCACCTCTCTGGGCAGCCTCTGCCAAGGCTCTGCCACCCTCACAGGAAAGAAGTTCCTCCTCATGTTTAGGTGGAA
>JAOTQQ010000017.1:162133-172858 GCA_026546715.1 Gallinago undulata | reverse complement strand
CACATGGGATGGAATACCTGTGTCCCTGCTAGGTCCTGGGAAGAAATTAACCCTTTCTCCACCAGACCCAGTACATGCTCTAAGCTTTTCATCACCAGGTTCTCACAGCGTTGATACTGGGGTTCCCTTCATTTGGCATCTGCCTGTCCCCGATGGTTCATCTATCGGCAATGATTGGGGTCTGTCACGAAGGCGCAGGAGGAGACTGTTGATGGCACGATGAGAGCAAACGGCCATTTTTGGTGGACTTCTAGCTGAGTCCACCCCAGAGATGCTCCTACCTCTGGCACTCCCAGTCTGTCACTGGAGCACCGGGGCCACGACAGGACAGGGCTGGAGTGATGGATTGGAAAAGTGGCTGCGAAATTTCTCATACATTTCCTGCAAGTTTTGAAGTCAGGCCTCCCTGTATGACATCTCATCCCTCCTCTTCACAGCTGCTTCTCATTTCCTAGCCAGAGTCTTCCTGTTTTGCTGGATACTTTTTTCAGCTTTTTTTTTAATTTTTTTTTTTTTTTTTGAAAGGTGGGGGTCTATACTCAACAGCTGCACACAATTCTGCCCTGGCCATGCCTGCTCCCATCACTATATATAGCCTCAGACAGGCCAAACAAATGGAGCAGGGCTGGGGTTAATAATTACAAAATGGAGTTCAGCTGTCTCTGAACTGTGATTTACTGGGACCGAGGCCAGGTGAGTTCCTCCTCACGCCCTTGCTGTGGAGTTGTCCGCGAGGGACCAACCTTTTCAAAAGGGGAGAAATTATTTGAAATGCCTTTTTGCTGGCTGAAACTTGAGAAGATGTGAAACGGTTCAAGCAGGTCTTGCTGTTGGATGGGGTCCCTGGGGAGGTGCTGGTGTAATGTGGAGGGACACCGTGCGTGCTGATGTGCCACCTTCTCCATCCTTAGAAGCTCAGAGCCAGGAGAATGGGTGAATTTAACCTGGTTCTTTTTTTCCACTGGGGCTTGTGGAGGCTGAGCAGTTGCTAACAGAAAAACCCCACGAGGAATACGGTTGTCTGAGTCGGTCTCAGTCAGTGAGTGCATCCTGGGGAGAAGGTCTGCTCTGGGGCTAGGGGTGTGAGGGTGTCACTTTGTGTCCTCCACCTGTTTCATGTCAGGTGTCCAAAATGTTCCTGGTGTTGGATGTTTTGCCTGTGCCACATGGACAGAGGTTGGGAGAGCCGCTCCCTTTCCCTTTTGGGGTTTTAGCCTTGCTGGTGTCCCCAGTGCTGGTGCTGCTCTGTGTTGGGTGACCTGCGGGGGGGCTCACATCTCTGTTCCCTGCATAATCGCAAGATTGATCTGAAGAACCTGCAGAGTGTTCTTGGGGCTCAAATTGCTTTGTCCACTAATTATTAATGAACGGACTGAGCCAGGCTGCTGTGCTCACTTTGGAGCCTTAAAACAAGGCCAAAGTATGTGGGCAGGGTTCAGAGAGCATCTGGTTTGCGGGTCTGGAGCACCCCAATCCTGGCCTTTGGGTGTGCTGAGCATCACCCCAGGGCCTTCCCTGTGGAGGCTGTAAGGAGGCCATGGTGCCACAGATGTGGCATTGCCACCATTCCTCCAGCACCCTGTGGTGTGCTCTCCCAAGAGACCTTTCTCCAACACCCTGGTCCTCAGCAGCTCGGGGTATTTTTAGCTGGTGCGACTTGCAGACATAACTCTTCTCCTGAAGAAACAAACCTGCTCGTTTCCTGCCTTCTATGGAGAGATGTGGCTCCAGGCAGCTCTCCTCCCCCTGCCTCGCACATCCACTGCCCGCTCCCTGGCTTCCAAGCCACCGATGGCCTTAGTGTCCAAGGGTGATCCCGGCACTTCCCTTCTCCACTCCCCTTTCAGACAGGGAGGGGGTCTCAGGGGATATGGGAGCAGGTTTGTGGCTGCTGGAAGCAGAGACCCAAGCTCTTGTAAGTATGCCAGGGCAGGTGGGGTGCATCTGACTTGGCTTAAGACCCTGGGACCCAGCAGCAGAGCTTAGGTCTTTGTGCTTTGACTGGAAGAGAGGAGATCCTGAGGGCACGTTCAGCACACGCAGGCACCTGGTATGATTTTCAGCAAAGCTCATACTGTATTGTACTCAAAGGGTTTTCAAAAAACATCTGCCCCTTTCTGCTCCTAAACACCATCTCGGACCATTAGTTACAGAAACAGCCTGTAGTTTTCCAGCGTGTGGAGGGAATGCTATTCATCCCTTGGGTAGTTTCTGGCTGATGAGGCTGCTGAAATACCTGGCTCTATCAGTGCAATCTAAAGAGCCGTTTCCCTCCTCCACAACCCTAAATGAACCCACTGCACACACTGATGTGACTGTGCCTTGTGTGACAGGACACTGGGGAGAAGCCAGTGCTGGCAGGTGTCATGGCATTAGCCAACAAACCCTGACCATGGAGCTGCTCAGGTCCTCCGCCACACAATCCAGAAGACAACGTGGCGAGGCCGTGCCACCTTTGTGCTGTGTCCCCAAATCTCCCACTGGTGGGGACACTAGGGTTTCTTTACTGGGCTGCTGTGCCAGCATCAGGGGGGTGACAGTGAGTGGAAATCTTGCATCGAAGGAGAACCGCCCAGGTTCATCCGTGTCACACCTTCTCTGGTGTGCTGGGCCGTGCAGGGCTCGGGACGGGGACTGTCAATGTCAGGTATGCTCTGAGAGGAGACATTCTGGGCTTCACTGGGACCATCCTCTGCAGAAAAGAGGGACAGCACACAGCAAGGCCAAAGTAGCTCCTGCAGCGCTATTTCATTCCTGGTTCCAAAGCAGTCTGCTCTGCAGGCTGAGTTTACAGAAAGCTCGCAGGCTGCGGGTGTCTATGCACAGCATCTTCTGGGAGTGTCTTGGAACATCATTCCTACATGGTGCAAGTTTTCTCCATGTAAGTCTTTACTTCCCGCTGTGCTAGCCTACAGTTCCCCTGAAACATCTTGAAATTTTGAAATTCCTCTTCCTGCATCCCTAAATGCAGCAGGGTGCACCCACAAGGCAGCTGTATGAATGGCAAACAGGCGCTTGTGGACTACGTGAAGATTTCCTGTTGAGAGAGCTGTGTATATAGCTAGGGATTTCAGGACCCCGCTGGAATGTGTAGAGGTTTGTTTTTGTCATGATAAAGCCCTGAAGAACTGCTTTTGGAAAATGCCAGCCCAGATTAGAGCAGCGGGGCTTAGCGTTTGCACAACTGTGGAAGCTCAAAGGAGCTCGGTGTGTGCTTTCCTTCAGGAGATGGGTCACGGCGTGGTTTCTGAAAGCCCCGCTCGCTGCCTGCTCCATCCCTGGGTCTCTGCATTCCCACCTCAGTGTCCACTGGGTCCAACTTTCCAACTCCTCCTAAAGTGTGAACCCCTGGGGGGGCGTCTATACGTGCTCACAGCCCCCACGCGCACACACATGTTAATCTACCACACACATGGTAAATTAATGTGTTAATCTACCACACACACGCCACAGTTAATCTACCCCAGGGCACCCCAAAACAGCCTATTTCTTCCTGCTCTGAGTGTTCTTTCAGGGGAGAATGACTCCAACCACTCTGTGCCAAAGCAGCCAAGTGCAGCTCAGGCCCTCAGAAAAGGGTCCTTCCAGCCAGCAACAACGGGAAATGCTCCCTCTGATTGCTGGGGTGCAAGCGGGCACAGAATCCTTCTTTCTTATGTCTGTCTGTCTGTCCTGCAGGTGCGTGCTCAGAGTTTGCCTTTGGTTTTTGACAGAGACGGAATATCTTTGGGACAGAACTTGTTTGGAGTGGTCATCCCAAACCCTTCAGGCACACCTCCCACCATAAGCACCTTCAGGAACCTCCTTAGATCCACTGCCATAACCAGTTCCAGGCTTCAAGCTGCTACACACCATCTCCCGGGTTCTCTGGTTGGTAGAACATAAGCTTTCCTGGCTGGATCCCTCTGCCTTTGAAACACAAAGTTTTTAATCTTTCACCCTCTTTCTTCCTCCTGGGAGACTGGTGAGTCTTAATTAGACGGGATTGCCTCATTTCCTTAGATATGGAAATGTCCCTTTGTTAAACAAAGCAGTATCTCTTATCTCTGCTTGGCCTTTAAACAACTCTGCTTCTGGCAATTCCTCCTGTGTCCTTACACCTAACATGCAAATGATGCAAATATCCAACTAGGTAAAAGTTTGGAACTCGTTATAAAAGCTTGGTTCAGACCCGGAGCAGGAGTGACCCTGTTTTGGGGGCATTGGACTCTGTGGCTGATTGCCAGACTCTCTCCTCAGACCATCTTTATCTCCCCCCTCACATCTTTCCTCATGATACCCCCAGGTTCTTCTATCTGAGAACAGAGTCAGAAAAAATCTCAAGAACAGAAGAACCTGTGGGACTTCTCTGGGACAGTGCTTCCTGGGGTGCCCCGGGATGTGACTTGTCATTTTGGGGAGAAAACAGCCCTCAATCACAGTTTTCTGTAGTCAGATGGATCCCTCCCAGCCCCCTGCCAGAATTTGCCCTGCTGCTGCCATGAATGTGAATTTTGCTGCTGCCAACTGTGAGGACAAATAAGACGTTTTCTCCCTTATCTTTGTGACGGCAAAATGAAACATTTGCTTCTGAGAAGACTTCAGCTCTTTCTCATCTCAGGAATTCACATCTACCTGCTAGAGCAGGACTGGCATCACTGGTGGGAGAAGGACCACCACGGTCCCTCTTTTCCACTGCCGTTGCTCCAGTTGGCATTAAATTGTTTTTTGTGTTAAATTAATTTGTTTTGGGGCTGGAAACAGCCAGGACAGGTTGACTGTGATCCTCCAATCCAGGATTGGGACAAGGAGCCCTGACTCTGCTCCCAGGAGAGTTTGTGTGCTCTATGCCCAACCAGGGCAACTTCAGCAGAAGAGGTGGAGTCCATCCCTTTGCAGGGCTCCTGGGAGGATTCTCTTGACTCTTTGAGATTTTCCTTCCCTCAGACTGAGGCAAAACCTGAAGCCAGGTGTCCTATGTTAGGCCAGCTGCTGTTGTTGAGAGGAACACTTGGGGTGGCAACGGGTGAGGCAGAAAGAGCATTAGTGTCTTCCTCCTGGAGCAGAACCCTGAAGACAGGGTCCTTCAGAAAGGTGAAGGCTACAAGCTTTGGAAATGGTTTGGGGCTGGGAATCCCAGGTGGAAGGAGCCACCTCCTGGAAAGACTAAGGCTTGCAAGCACTGAAGAAGGACAGTCCCTCTGCTTGTGGAAGGTGTCTCTGCCCATGGCAGATGATGGAGCTAGATGATCTTTGAGGTCCCTTCCCACCCAAACCATTCTGTGATTCTCTCTGACTCTCCTGCTTTCCTTGCACTCATCATCCTCATGGACTCTTCTTGGACTCGGCTGCGCTCCCACCGTGAGCGCGAGATGCTCAGAAGCTCAGAGCTGCCAAACCACTGTGCGGTCGCCCTAATTCCCTGATGGATCCAGTGGGAGATGCTACATCTGCCTCCCTCAGCATGTTGGAGACCTCACTGGCCTTTTGCATAAACACCAGTGGTTTCTTCTTAAAAAAAAAGAAAAAAGAAATGAGGAGTGAAGGTAATGATGTGACCAAGATCCTCAAGAACTGGGGGGACAGCAGTGGGAATGGAGCCAAGAAGAGGCACAGAACAAAATCTCACCCTGGAGAGCTTCTCTTGAGTGGCCAGAGAGGAAGCCTCCTGCATCTCCCATCATTTTTCTTTATAAGTGCCTAAAAGTTTAGTGAAAATTAGAAATAGGCATCTAAATGAGTTCTGTGCTTTTGAAACTTTTACCCAGCATTAAAACAGAGTTTAGCACCTTAGAGTGCAGCTGGCTTCTGAACAAATTCAAAGTAAAATCCTCAGATTGGACCTTTTATCCCTGATAGCAGCTGATTTAATGTTCAAAATCTGTATGTCTGTCCCTAGACAGACCCTCGACAGGAAGGATGGCTTCAGGCAGGGCAGAGACCAGCTCAGCCCGCAGCAGAGAGCTGGAGCTACTGAAGGAACTTCATCTGTTCGGCGCATCAAAACCCAGCAGCCTCTCAACGCGTTATCCCTCTGTGTGCTCAGTGACACTGGAAAATACTGGATTTGACTAGACTTGAAAGTGATAAGATGCATAACAATAATCAATTTTCAGGAGTTAAAGCCAGGCCTGCTCAAACAAGAAGGACCCTGGTTTTGGTGGTGGCTTAACATCATTTAAGAAAGCGTTCCCGTCTTAGGCTCTTAAATTATTGAGGAAAAATTAGATAATTTGATATGTGCAAATCCAGAGCAGACACTTCTGGAAAACACTATAGATGCTGGGCCTTGCAAGTGGCTGCCTCGGATGAAAGTTCCTATTTTTGGACAAACCTAAGGACTGTCAGATGAGGAAATAGTGCTTTTCTGACCCCCAAATCCCAACACCTGTGTCTGAAAAGTCAGACTTTGGTAGCCGACGTCTTCCCTAGCTCTGCCCAAGGGTGTCTGGACAGTTTAATTTCTCTCTGGCCCCTGGTTTCCCACCTGCTCTATCAGATTGACTTTTCCCTTGGTCTCTCCCTTAACAGAGCAATTTCTCTTGGGACAGGGAGCCCTGGGTTAATGCCCCCCCTCGCAGGGTGCAACTCGTTAACCCTCTCGGGCCGTGGCAGGGATGGGGAAAAACAAAAGGAAGAAGAAGAACCGAATTCTCTGCCGGTGACACTTTCTCGCAGCCAACAAACAAAAGTTTTATGAGCTAAACCCTCTCGGATGCTGCATTCCAGCTTGGTAACATTTCGGTAACACATTGCAAACGTTTGACTCATAGAAACTTGGAAGGCTGGAGCCGGGGGAGGGGGAAGAGCGTCACATTCCCATTCCCGGGCAGGGTTTGGTTGTTGGATTTCTTTTTTCTTTCTTTTTTTTTTTTTTTAAAAAAAGAACTGAAACTTCTCTCTGTTTAATGAAAAAAAAGTGTTTGAGCCTGACGGCTTTCACCGGCTCGCATTGTGTTTGGGAGAGAGGGGCTGGGGGAGGAGGGTTTGTGCTGCCAAGGGAGGAACCCGGGGCAGCTGAACTCGCTTTTCTTCTGCAAGATTTTTTTTTTTTTTCCTTCTCCCTCTGTGTTCCCAGGACAGGGTTGGCTTTCTAGGTTTGATAAAGCATTTCCTTCCATTGTCATTCTATACGGCCTCTGGGCCCTTCTCTCAGTCCCTCCCCTTTCGCCATCCCCTCTCTTTCTCTCTCTCTCTTCCTGAACTTTAGTGAATCTTGAGATATAAAGAAAGCAGCCGCCTCTCTTAAGCACATCTTGAACAATGAGACCACATCTCCAAGGGCTTTAATTCCTCTGGATGCAAGGACAAAGCCAGGGTGAGTAGCCTGCCAGTGACTCTGCCAGTCACTGCCTCCACAAACGCGGCCGGTCCTGGTGGGCGCTGGCGTCCGTCCCCGCAGTGCCAGGGTCCCCTCGCCGCTCCCGGGGCTGCAGAGGTGTTGTGCAGCACTACAGCAGATCCTGGGAGCCTAAAAACTCTGGAAACCCTACCAGCGCTGCCCGAGAAGGTGCTGATGCTGTCCCCGTCGGACTCTGTCCCCACCGGACACTGTCCCCGCTGGCCGCTTGTGCTAGAGAAGGCTCTGCCACCCGGCTGCGTGCCTGGATTTGGGTCACCCGCCGGCTCCCCTCCTTGTGAGACCGGGTAAAACCTGGCTGTGGGCAAGGTGGGAGGAATCCTGATCTCAAAGGCAAAGAAAAACAAACATGATGCAATCAAGCATGACTCTGAGTGGGGCTGCGGGGGGGGGGGAGACCATCCCCGTGGCATCGGGGCTGTGACATTCAAGGGTAACATTGGAAGAGGAGCCTGGAAAGGCAGCGGGTGCGAGACACTGCCGTGATCCAGGGGCGCTTGGTTTTGGAGGCAAGGGTTGTGTCGTGCGGACGCCGCAGACCTTCCTGCCGGTGCCCGTGGCATTTCTGCTTCCTTGCCTTCCAACAGCCTCGCAGGAATTTTCCAGTCTGTTTGAAATGGTGAAGCAAGAGATGGGTTGGAGCGGAGGGAGCTCCTGCTCGGTGCAAGGGGATCAGCGGTGACTCGCAGCCGCAGGGTCCCCGGCTGGTGGGGCTTGGGGTGGTCGGGGCTGGGGACCGCAGAAAGCAGGCAGCGGCGCAGCGTGTGGTGTTGTTGTTGTAAAGAGGGTTATCTGGCGTCTCGTTTTGCCCCAGTGATCTGTTTAGATTGTTTTGTGCACAAAAAGAGGCAAAATACAGGACATCTCAGCAGCAGTGTGATGTACGTTAATTAAGGGAATTTGTGACAAG
Organism: Gallinago undulata; assembly: GCA_026546715.1. Taxonomy (NCBI): domain Eukaryota; kingdom Metazoa; phylum Chordata; class Aves; order Charadriiformes; family Scolopacidae; genus Gallinago; species Gallinago undulata. The sequence continues at coordinate 164,609 of JAOTQQ010000017.1, read as the reverse complement.
TGACGAAGCTGCTGCCTGATGTGCAGCCTCCAACATGGGGTCCCCGTCTTACCCTCCCAGGAAACTGTAACCGATTCACATGGGAGACTGTGGTGGACAAGAAAGCCTATGCATGGGATTGCACGCCGTGAAAAAGCACATTGTAGACCTCCCAGCTTCTCCTTCAGAGCAGCTTCCCAGGACACTTTTTTCTGTTTGATGTGCACCAAAGCAGCTCCGTGTTCCTGGCACTTCCCCACTGCTCTTCCTGGCAGGGCTTTGCCAACAGCCGAAATACCCTCCTCTCATGAGATCTCCCTTTCCAGGTGTTCGTGTTCCCTGAGCTCTCCTGTGCTTCCCAAGTTCCCCGTGCTCCTGGGTGTCACCGCCCCTCTCTTTGCCTCCACCCTTGACGTGAACTTATTTCGCTTGCGGTGCCTAGGTGACAATGGGAACAAAGGAGCAGGGACCATGACTCTGAAGGATGGCTGAGGTCAAAAAGTGCCCCCTCTCACTTGTATCGGCTCCTCTGTTTGCTGAGTAACTTGCAGCGCGTTCCCTACCTTCACGTTACTTGTGGGGGAAAGCTGGTGGCGATGGTGCCAGTGATGCAGATGGGCTGCATGGCGGTGTGGGAACCTGCGGCCCAACGCGGGCTGAGGACTAGGTGTGCTTCGGCAAACGGAGAATGCTGTCTGCTTAAGAGACGTGTCGCTGTGTGATGGCATGTTCCTCAGACTGGTAACCACCGGGGTCTGCAAAAGCGGAGGAGGGAAAACGGGGGAAATACAGCAGTAGCTGCTTTTGGGAAGAAGGTGTTCCAGCAGTTCTGCTGCTTCTCCCACCTCTCAGCTGCCACTTCGCTTCTGCCATTGAACTCGTGTGGTTAAACTGGGCCCTAAGGGTTTATTTTTAACCTCAGTTGCTCGATGTTAGCTCGGCGATCTGGTTAACGATACAACGCCACAAGAGGTAGCAGTGCTGAGAGGGGCCGTGAGCGGTGACGTGCTGGTGGGATCAAATGGCCTTGGTGGGAAGTCCTTAAGGCTTCACTGCCAAGGACACAGCGAAGTGGAACGAATCCCAGGCTGAGGAGTTGATTGCATGCAACTAAATACAGCCCAGATGGTGTTATCTAGTGACCCTGTGTCTCGGTAACCCACCTTTGAGTTTCTCCTCTTCGTCTCCATCTGTCTCTAGTATCTGCTGTCTGCGCTGAAACACAATTCGTAGGAAATAGTATCTTAGTCTAGGAAACTCCCCAGGTTGCCCAGAGAAGCTGTGGTTGCCCCATCCCTGGAGGGGGTCAGGGGCAGGTCGGAGGGGGCTTGGAGCAACCTGGGCTGGTGGGAGGTGTCCCTGCCCAGGGCAGGGGGTGGAACGGGATGGCCTTTAAGGTCCCTTCCAACCCAAACCATTCTTTGATTGTAGGAAATGCCACATGGTATCTGAGGTCCTTGGGATGGGGCATGGAAAAGATTGGTCCCTGAAAGTCCATAGGAAGCATCCATGCCATGACTGATGCTCAGATAAATTGTCCTGAAAGTTTTATTACAGGTGAGTTTCTCAAACTTCTCTCTTCTGCCCTAGAACAGGAAAGGAAGTCTGGGATAACTATAATTCAGAAGGTTTCCAATGGCTTTATTCATCTCCTTCATCCCATGTATAGGCTTGTCAGGAGGAATTAACCCAAGCTAAGGCAGATGAGCCCAGCTGAGCCTTGGTTCCCTTTGCAGGCAGAGGGGAGGAGGTGGCTCTTCTGGGGACTGCTCCTCACAGCTGAAAGTAGATATTTGATGTGCATTTCTAATCTGGGTAAGTTGAGTCCTTCAGGTAGGGGCTGTAGGAGAAGCAGCCGATGACTTAGACATGGAAAAGACTGGAAAATCAGAGGAAAGAGCTGATAAAGGGAAATGCAGATTAACAGGGCAAACCTGGGCACATGCAAACAGTGTGATTTTCTGTTAGAACACACTGGAAGACTACAGCTGAGGACACAAAGTAGGTCAGATGCTGACTGAGGTCTATTCTAGGAAATGGACTCTAGACAGGACTTTGCCACCACCTGGGTCATCAGGAGGACATGCCCCACTTCTCCCACAAGGCCCAATGGGGTACCAAGGCAGATAAAATTAACAGCTGTGTCCTTACTGTATTTTAATCTGCCTGAAGTTGATTCTTCTGGAAATTATCAATGCTGACACTGCTCAGTGTAGATGTAGCCCCTCTCCTATGAGGACAGGCTGAGAGACTTGTGTTTGTTCAGCCTGGAGAGGAGAAGGCCTTAGAGCCCTCTCAAGTACCTGAAGGGGGCCTCCAGGAGAGATGGGGGGGGACACACTCTTGATGGGGGAGGGGAGCGATGGGAGGAGTGGGAAGGGTTTGACACTGAAAGAGGGGAGACTGAGATGAGATGGTGAGAAGAACTTGTTTGGTGGGAGGGTGGTGAGAGCCTGGCCCAGGTTGGCCAGAGAAGCTGTGGCTGCTCCATCCCTGG
>JAOTQQ010000017.1:141937-157118 GCA_026546715.1 Gallinago undulata | reverse complement strand
CCATCCTCCTGACACCCACCCTTGAAGTATTTACAGGTGTTGATCAGATCCCCCCTCAGCCTTCTCTTCTCCAGACTGAAAAGCCCCAAGTCCCTCAGCCTCTCGTCATAAGGGAGATGCTCCAGGCCCCTCAGCATCTTTGTAGCTCTACACAGGGAAGACAGTCGCTGTGCTGTCTTCACACCAGCGCCAAGCCTCCTCCTGCTCAGCACGTCTGGTTTTGACAGTTGTTTGACAATAGCGGTATGTTACCGCTGGCAGCATGAGTGTATCTTCCTCGGGCTCTTGCGGACCCCACATGGTGCAGATTTGCACCCACAAGCACCCCATTTCTTTGCAGCATTCACCAGTCTCTAACTGCTGCTTTGTTGACGTGTGCCTTGTAATGAATTTCTTTTATTTTCTTTTTTCAAATTTTTTTTTTTTTTACTGGACACTATTTAATACACTGTTGAAGAAGGTATATTTTTAACAGGTCATTTAAACAACCCGCCCAGCGTCACATAAAGTCTTGGAGTGTGAGCAAGGAGTTAAAACTGAGACCTGGGTGAAATCTGCTAGGTTTGCCCGCTTGTTTGCTTGCTGTGCTGGAAGGCCTGTTAGGCAGGTGAATCCTCAGAGGATGCAGCAGGTGAAAACTTTATTGCCAATTAAATCTGTGATAGATGGTGGTTCTCAGCCTCCGCCCGCCCTGGATGAAGTGGATGGAGGTTCCCAATGAGCGCAGGCAGCTCCTTTCTCATCTTCATGATACCTGATGGCTTTGATCCCTCCTTGGCTACAGCTGCTGGTCCTGGGCAGCCCACGAAGCACCAGCGAGGAGTCAGGAACGGGGTATGAGCCCATGCTTCATGCCTCCAGAGGTGATTCTGGGGTGGAAAAGTGATGCTGAGCCTTTTCTGTTGGATTGCGAACAGGCAGAAGAGCGGTTCCTGGGCCGCTCCGTGCCCTCAGGGATGTTTCTCCTCGCCGTGTTTGTCCTGGTAGCATCTAGGAGCTAACCCAGACCGGGCTTGGGTGCAATGCCCGGAGGTGAAGTGCTGTGGTATCAGATGGTTCCAGGCACAGGAAGCCTGGACAGACAGATGGATAAGGCTACACGAGGGCTTTCAAACTGCCCCACAGTGACAGATGCCGACCGTCAGGGCCCCACATACTTGTCTGCCCGAGTTTTTAATTATTTTGCTGCTCTAAAGAGGTTCCCCTGCAGGGAGGGAATTTGTGATGGGAAGAAGTGGCTGTGAGAACCAAGTGGGGAGAAAAATGGCAGGGGAAGGGGGAGCAGGGCAGCCCAGAGCCCCAGGGGCAAAAGGCAGGGGGATTAATCCTACAAATGCCCATGCCTGGGGGGGGGGGGAAGGTGGTGGGAGGTTTGAGCCAGTGTTGTGCAAGAGCAGGGGGCTGGGGCCGTTCAGCTGCAGGGGGATGAAAGGCCGGGGGATGCGCAGCGGGATGGGAGCCAGAGGAAGGAGAGGGCAGGACGATCTCAGCTCTGTCCCCCGTGCAGAGCGGCCGCGGCTCGTGCTCGGGGCCATCCAAGGAAAACCCTGCCCAGGCAGCTCTCACGCAGCCCGGCCCTCGGTGCGAGCGTCCCCCGCCGTCTTGGCCTCCTCTCCCGCCTCGTTCCTGGAGAGCTCTCCATTCCCCAGGCCCCTTCCGATCATTGCAGGTCGGTGACATCATTGCCGGTTGCCATGGAAAAGCCAGGTTGTCCAAAACACGACCCCTTGGCCTCATCCCATGTGTGTCAGGAAATGAGGGGTTTATAGCACATCTCTGCAACGGAGCAGAAACAGCCGGAGAAGGAACTGCAGCCCGGGGACGGGTGAACAACCCACCCGGGCTGCATGGCGTGTGACTCCCCGGTGGCCCCTGCCATGGGGAAACGGGGAGATATTTCTTGGGGTTGCAAGGCTGATTTATGTCTCCGGAGTTATTTCTGGGCTGCTGAGCTTTCTGCTTTGGTCTGAAACGCCCCAGATCAGAGGCGACCCGAACCTTTTAGGTTGATGCCTGGAGAGAAGGCAGAAAGTCCTCATGAGGTGCTGAGCAGAGGCAGAAAACGGGTGAAACTGGTCCCTAGGGAGTAGTTGGAGATGATCAAATGCATCTCCCACCTCGGCTTCAGGCTCACGCCGCCTTCGGAGGGGCTGTGCAGGGAGAAGAGCGTTTGGGAGCCTTGGCCATGGAAATTTTCCTAAAGCCAGAAGGAACTGCCCCCAAATCGATGGTTACCAAAGACCTTGCAGACACTGTGGGGGCTTTGGAAAGGAAATGTCAGGTGCCGTCCTGTGGCAGGGACGGGATGTCGCTGTTAAAAGCAGCCTTTGTTTAGGCAGGAATTACAACCAGACTCCTCTCTCCCGCAATGTTTGGGAGTGGAGGTGTTTCCCCGAGGGAGAGCTGGGAGCCTCACCTCTGGATCCTCCGAAACCAGGCCAGGGAAAGCACGAGGTGTCCTGCCCTGACCGCAAAGCCATCCTGGATCTGCTCCCTCCGCGCAGAAGGAGTGGAAAAACCTCCCGTGAACGCCTGGAGCAGCCGGTGGCTTTGCCAGCCCCGGCCTCAACTTCCCTTCCGAGCTTGTGGCAGGGCCAGCCTTCGGCTCGTCACCCGGGCTCGGACGTGCGTCACCTCGGATGCAACGGCTCCGCACCAGCTCGGGCTCTGACACGCTTTGTCTTTGCCCCTGCCCTTCCTGCTCTCAGTTTGGCTGGGAAACGAAAATGCTGCTTCTCTGGCTGTTTCTAGAGCAGAGCGGCTGCGGAGGGACGAGCTGTAACGTGGGAGTCTGAGACCTGCAGAGCCTCTGGGTCTCACGTCGCCGCATCCCGCAGGCGTGCGTGTGCCTGCACACACGTGTGCGGCTGTGCACGCTCGCAGCCGCCCTGCTCGGCGTGTGCCCGTGCACAGCCCAGCCCTCAGTGCAAGGGAACTGAGTAACAAGAAGAAAATGACCCTCAAACAGCAGAGTCTGGTTTCCGCTCCCTGGTTCAAGCTCATCTCGAATCTGGGGGCTTTTCCCAGCCCCTCTGCCGCTCTGTCCCCTTGGACCAGTCCCCCAGCAAAGGGCGGTGATGAGCTGGTTAAACAGCCCGCTCCGTTGGGGGACGTGCCGGAAAATAAAAAGTTGGGAGCCTTTTGGTTTTGCATACCCCATCCGGGGGCAAGGCGCCGGCACCGAGCACGGAAAGTGCCTGCGTGACTTGTTTTGGTCTCGCTTGGCTCGGTGACTTGCCAGCACCGCCGTCAGATCACCCCGGCAAACAGCCCCGGGAGCGGGGCCGGCAGCGGCACGGTCCCGACCCGGCGGTGCCGTCCGAGCCGCCGCAGCGGGCTCCCCCCTGCCCGCGGAGGGTGTTTCGGCGTTAAAAATAGACTCCAGATTTCGGTTAGTGAATGCGGAGGCCGGGAGCGAGCGAGCTGTTTATCGATGCCAGGGTTTCCCCTGAGACACTGAAATGAGTCAGGTCAGAGCCGGGCACAACCGTGCACATGCCCCACTTCACCGGTGACGCTGCTCCGCGCACGGGCCCTGCCGGGGAACTTTTTGTACATGCTGAGGTGCTTTGGACGCCGCGGTCCCTATGGATGCTCGGAATGACTCATGTTCCTACCAGATTTAGACACTTCACAGCATCCTGCCCCCGGCCCCTGTTCAAAACATTGCTTTCTGCCGTCGACTCGGTGTGCCGCAGCTGTGAAAGAGTTATTTTCTAACCTGGCTCAATTCCTGCTTGTATGTTGATCTCACAGAAGGGGCAGCAGGGGCGGAGTGAGCGGTGGGGATGGCAGGAACGGGTGTCCTGAGCAGCCCCCCATGACTGCAAGGTACCAGCCTCGCAGTGCTGGGATGGTGTCACCCCAACTTTTCTACCATGTGCAAAAAATTCCTTGTGATGTGGAGGTGACATAACTTAAACTCCATAATCCTTGAATTTTAGAGAAGCACGAGTGAGGATTTCACTGTCTCCAAGGATTTCACTGTCCCTGTTCCCCAGGCGGCTGGGCTCTTACATGCGGGGGGGTTGGCAGGTAGCAAAGTCCGTGGTCTGGGAATGCTGGGGAGGTCCCAGGTTCTTTAAGCTGAATGAGCGCTGGTAAGGTCTGGTTGTATGAACAAAACTGCTGTTGCAAGGTTTTCTTGGGCTTCCAAATGTTAGAGGGTGGAAAATGGGGATAAACCACTAATGGGATAAACAGAGCACTTGCGACTGCTGTTATATTGGGACATTTATAGCATCTGTAAAGGGAGGAGACCAGCTCCATCCCCGGGGAACCACGCTGTGTTGTTACTGCTGTTTGGTGAAAGGGAAATTCAACAAGACCCCTGTGTCCAACATGGGTACTTGGAGCCCCCTGGCACTGCTGGGAATGATGTGGCACCTTCTCAGTGCTGGTTTCAGGATCTCTGTTGATGTGCATCATCCAATGAAGCCTGAATGTGAAGACACGGGATGCTGTCCATTGACTTTCTGCTGTCTCCTGACAGTCATTAAGACATGGGCACATGTTTTCATGGCGTTACAAAGACTGGTCTTGGTCACATCGACCCTGTGTTGTCCTCTGCCCGGTACCAAGTTTTGCTGGGGGTGATGGAGACTTAACTGCAGGCTCTGCCCTGGAGCTGTGACATGTGGGCCATGTGTTTCATAGAATCGTCTCAGTTGGAAGGGGCCTTTAAGATCATCAAATCCAACCATCAACCCAACACTGCCAAATCTACCACTAACCCATGTCCCTCAGCACCACGTCTGCCTGGCTTTTAAATGGTGACTCCACCACTGCCCTGAGCAGCCTCTTCCAGTGCTTGAAAACCCTTTTGGTGAAGAAATTTTTCCTAACATCCATCGTAAACCTCCCCTGGTGCGACTTGAGGCCATTTCCTTTTGTCCCATTGCCTGTTCCTTGGGAGAAGAGACCGACCCCCACCGGCTACACCCTCCTTTCAGGGAGTTGGAGAGAGTGAGAAGGTCTTCTCTCAGCCCCTTGTCTCCAGGCTGAACACCCCCAGCTCCCCCTCACAAGACTTGTGCTCCAGACCCCTCACCAGCTCTGTTGCCCTTCTCTGGACCCACTCCAGCCCCTCAATGTCTTTCCTGTAGTGAGGGGCCCAAACCTGAACACAAACTGGGGTTTGAGTCACCTCAGGCTCGTTATTGCACACAGAAGCAGCAGCGAAAATAACTCCATTGAGGGGTTTCTGAGGTCAGGCTGATGGAGACCCTTGTCTCAGCCCAGTGGGGAAGGAGACAGGACTGAAATCACCCCCTGGCTCCAGTCTTTCCCCTCCTGTGCCTCTGCACCTCCCGAGTCCCATCGCAGGCACTCCTGGCACCATCCAGGCCCTGGTGCCTTTGTGTCCCTGAAGTGATGTGTGTGCACACAAAGAGGTTTCCGATGCTCCAGAGCCCTTTTCCCACAGTGACAACATTTTCAAAACCAGCAGCCTGGGCCTCAAGATATTACCCAAGGCTTTTTTTCAGAGGGGATGGCACAGGCAACACCCAGCCTCCAAATAGACCTTGATGCGGAGCAGGTGCAGAGCCCAACCCCAGTGTGGGCGGCATCCCATGGGCAGCACCCCACGGGCAGCATCCCACGGGCAGTATCCCATGGGCAGCACCCCACGGGCAGCATCCCACAGGCAGCATCCCATGGGCAGCATCCCACGGGCAGCATCCCATGGGCAGCACCTCACGGGCAGTATCCCACGGGCAGCACCCCACGGGCAGCATCCCACGGGCAGTATCCCATGGGCAGTATCCCATGGGCAGCATCCCATGGGCAGCACCCCACGGGCAGTATCCCACGGGCAGCACCCCCCGGGCAGCATCCCACAGGCAGCATCCCACAGGCAGCATCCCACGGGCAGTATCCCAAAGACCCCAGCCTGGCACTGGCCGGGGAAATGGTCTTGGCCAGGGATGGGCCGCAGGGCCAGGTCCCGTGATTTAATCGAGGGCACTTTTTCATGGCTGATCCCCCTCTCGCCCGCGCAGCAGCGGCTTCCTGTTTGACTCACACCTGAGAGCCCCGCTGCGTACGCCGGGGCCTCTCGCGCCTGCGAGCGACTGAATGGGGCTGTTTACAATTAGAGAACATGGGATTCCCAGAAAGAAGCTCAGACCGGACATCCTGAAGCGAAATACCCCGGGCGTCACCGGCTAAAAATAACCGTAGCAGAACAGTCACCAAACAAACAGCGCATTAACATCGCGCTCTCATGTATCCCTTGGCACGGGGGGCAGGCGGGGGGGCACCCAAAGCACCGGCGTTCCCTGCTGCCGTGGGGTTTTTCAGGCATGACTTGGTGCCACAAGGGCAGGTGGCTGCCACTTGCAGTGATTTATCTTTGTGTCTGGTTTGTTTAGCGAGAGGAGGGAGCAAGGCAAGGGTTAAAATATTAAAAAGACCCCAAATTTCAGCGAGAAAGGGCTGGTGGGAATCAGTGTAGCCTGCTGGTGGGCTGGGGGAAGCCGTGGAGGATGGGAAGTGAAGCAGGAACAGTCTCCATGAGGATGGGGACTTTGGTGGCCGCTCTGGAGCTGGTTTCCAGGGGCGGGGTGGGCACGTCTCATCCCTGACCCGGGGATGCTGAACCGCCTTGGAGAGAGGCGCGAGCTGCTGTGTCTCATTCAGTGTCTGTACTGGGAACGTGTCTCCCACTGGGACACTTTTCTCAGGGTCACAGGGGATTTTAGAGCTCACAATAGCTGGGGGAAGAAGCCCCGTGGCACCGCTCAGCTCTCCGTGGATGGCAGAGCAGTGGCAGCCGCAGGGTGGTCTCAGCAATGCTGCCGTGTGTTTCCAAGTGGGGTCCCACAGTGGTTTCCCAGTTGCATCCCCAGGATTAGCAAGTGCTTGACCCAAGGCCATTTTCCAGCCTTTCTCGGGGACGGCACTAATAAAGCTGCTGGCAGGAACAGATTGCAGGTGACAGAGTCAACTGTGTTCACTAATCCCTTATGAAATTTTCCAGGAGCTGCCAAAGGTGGGGAAAGGTGCTGAAGTGCCCAATCCCTGGAGCGGGGGCAGAAGGTGGGGACGCGATGGTGGTGGGACCAACCTCAGCTCGAGCTGAGCTGTGCACCGCGGAGCCCCAGCGCGAAGCAGAGCTGCTGGCTTTGCACCTCCGATGCTCACAGGCTTGAGGCAGAGACAACAGGATGGATGAGAGAAAAAGGGCACTGAAAGGATCAGAAAGACTCAGCCCAAGAGCCCCGTTCTCCAGCCAACCTCCCTCTGACAGAGATTTCAGAAGATAGGGGCTCCCGCTAAAAGGCACTTACGCAATAGGTTGCTAGAGAGGAAGTTTCTCTTTAACCCCAGGCAGTTAGTGGTTGATTTATGTCCTACAGCTTTAGATTTTAGAAGTTACAGGGGCGTTGCATAAGAAGATAATTTGACCCTATATTTCTTATAAACTTCTTCTGTTGGGGAACGTGGACTCTTTATCTGCCTCTTACATGCCTGCTACCTTGACGGTATACAGGGAAGGAAAATTAGATGGCTCAGGTTATCTTGCTCATAAAGGTCAATCCCTGAGTTCTCTCGGAGGCAGAATTTGGGTTTTCCTGAGCGTTACCCAGAGGACTTCCCACATTTCCTTGCTAATTGTTACCCCCCCTCAAAATAATAGAGGTTGTGTTGCCGTGTCAGCCCTCAATTTCTCCTGCTGTCTTCGTGTACCGGGATATAGCTGGTGGCTTTTGATCTTAAGCAATAAATACAGCAGTGGGAAACACTCTGGGAGAGGAGACTTAGGGAGTGGGCTGCTGTGGACAATTCTGCACCATGTTACTTAGTTCACGGTGGACTTAATTATTGGACTTAATGGCCCTGGGGACCTCTTCCAGTCCCACGGCCCTTCCTGGGTAAGAGCTGTCACTTAGTGGGAGTCAATTCATTTCATGGCAGGGGAGACAGACAGGAGTCTTCTGCCTCATGGAAACTTCACTTGGGCTCTCTCCTGATTTGTCATTTGCCTTTAACCTAAAATAAAAGTTATTTAGACTAAAAGCGCACATTAGCGATTTGTGAACAGAAGGACAATTACAGGGAGAAAACTGATTTCCACCAGCGTGGTGGGGGAAAGACACTGCCACATTGTCTGAGCCGCGGTCTCCTGCCCAGCAGAAGAACTGGTCCAGGTTCTCTGCCTCCAGCTGTTTCGAATGACGATAGTTTGTGAACTTGCCTTCTTGTTCTTGGCCTCCTTCTTGGAGCCCCGCCACGGGCTGTCTGGCTGCTACGGCAGCAGCGATACCTCCGGGCCTTCCCGTCCACAGCCGCCCGTGGAAAAAGCTTCATTTGCTCGGTGGAGGACCAGGCTCCTCCATCTGCTCCCCACCAGCGCCAGAGCAGAGCTGCATCCCAGCAGGGCTGGCTGCGGGAACGGTGGGCTCTCAGTAAACACTGCACTGGAGGGACGGGCTGCCGGGCACGGGGAGGAGGATGTTGGTGCCCTGAGATGCTGAACTGAGAATTGGGGCGATTCCTGCCTTTGTTATAGACTCCCGTGGTGCCCTCGAGCAAGCCCTGTTACCCGCCTGGCATCGGCTCGCCCTGTTTGCAGAACGGGGGGGTGGGGGGGGGGAGGGAAGCAGCGTCTCCGCTCTCTTTTCCTCTGCCTCATTAATTGGGACCGGCCCTCCGTTCGCGTGGGTGTCTGCTGCCATTTGGAAACTGGAGCTTTAGGTTGTAAAGCTAAAGGGAGGGATTTTTTTTTTTTTGCCTTCCTGGGTCAGTGTGGGTGGCTCCGAAGCTGCTCCAATTTTAGTCTCCCCGCACCACCCAGATATAAAACTGGGCATCTTGCTGCATTTGCTCCCGGGATATTCATTGTCCGGGAATCCTCGGGTGACCAATTATGCCAGCGGGAGCATTCATGGAAACAGGCTGTTTTCTGCGACGGCTCAAAGTGTTAGCAAAAGGTTGGTAGAGTCCCAAGAGCTTCTGGCAGCTTCATTTTATTTTGAAACCAGTTGGCCCCCAGCTGGGTGTGAGAGTAAAATGAAAGGATGCGAGATAAACCCACTTGTGCGAGAGAGTGAGTCGCTGCCTGAGGCAGCGCAGCATCAGAGGTCGTCATTCTGAAACCGAGCATGGAAACTGCACTGAGAAGAAAGCTAGAGAGCAGGGCTCGGGCTCCTCGCCACACAGGGCGCAGACCACACTAAAGAGCTGCTCTGCCTGGGGACTGTCACATGCTCCGGGGCAAGAGAGAGACGGAAACCTAAAGGGCAGCAGGCAGCTCCGGCCGGGCAGATGAGCACTGACAACAAAGGTACTCTTGTCCTCTCCGGGCTACTCTCGTCCAACCCGTCTGTTGTGTTTAAATGTGTCTTTGGGCTTTCTTCATCCTCCGCTCTTTGCTGAGCGTCTCTACTGTGTTGCTGTGATTGCCACCATGGCTGAATGGGTGGTTTCAGGCATCTCCTGGCCTGGGCTGCTCGGGAGGATGAGAAGACGTGGAGGTGGAGGGCAGTGATTGGCAGAGAAGAGGAGGCTCCAATCGGTTGTTATAGCATTGGCATCACGTTCACTGCTGAGCGAGCTGCCAGCCGGGTTGAGAGCCCTGATTTCATCGGGCAACACGGTCAGTGTGTGCTGTGTTTGTACCCCCAGTGCCTTGTGACCCAGACCATCCCCTGCCCAAGAGCACATATGGGGTTAGGGAGTTTTAGTCTGGTTGACCCATCTTTGTGTGGTGCGTACTGTGTTACTTCTGACTGCTCTTGCCTGGACGGCCCCAGGGCAGCATCTCCATCCCCTCAGCTGGTGCAGCCTCTTGTGTTTTAGGTAGCTGATAGGTGCTCTAATAGATGAGGCGTAGCAAAGAGCTTAATGCAGAGGATCTCCTGGTGGACATCAGCCAGGAAGGCAACAGGTACTTTTACTCATGTTCACTGTTGGTGAACACGGATCTCCTGGCCGGTGGGGAGACCTCCCCTCTTCCAGGTGGGAAAGGCGTTGGGTTGGGTGTAACATGGTAGAAAGCAGCACTGGCTCTCGCAGGACACTAAAGCTCTCCAATTTCCAGGGTAGATGCTCAGTTACAGGTTCTCCCCTTCAAACTGTCAAGTTCTCATTGCTGCTCCTCAAGACCCTCCTGTGCACACCACACTGTGGGCACTGTGCTGCTGTATGACCCACAGCATGGATGGCTTTGTTGGGCATGAGCTAACCCAGCAGTAGCTCTGTGGTGCTAAACCATGGTGATAGACAATAGCTGCAGCATTTGCTCACGTTACATGAACGACTAATTCTCCATACACCAGTATTCACCTTGCAGAGCCCCAGTCTGGACCAAGTGACTGAAGCCAGGACATGGGGAGGGAGAATCTCTCCAGTTCCTTCATCCCAAGACAGGTATTGCAGCTCTGCCCTCCTCTCTTGCCACCCCCCCGGCATGTCCTTGCTCTCTTCCTGTGAATAAGTTGGAAAATTGCATTGAGATCAAAACGTGCAGGTCACAACACCGCAGGCAGGAGGAGGGAAGCTGTGATGGAAGAACTCATTGAGTTTTGTCCTACCTCAAAAGTGCTGAAACTGGTGTAACGCTCCCACAGCCCAGCCTGGGAATTTCCAGCTAAAACCAACTGGTTTTGGTTCTGTGGGCTGTAGAGAAAGATGAGCTTGTGCTCAGGTGCCCTAGTTGTTTCAGAAACTAGGAGGCAAATTGGAAGTCTGAGGACTCTTAATGCTAAATCTCACGATCTGTAGGCACCTGACGTGACTTCTGGATGGCTGACCTCAGCAGCAACTGTGCTTCAAGCACCTTGTCTCCTGGCTTTGAGGAGGATAGGGAGAAAGAAAGGAGAGGGAGAAGACACAGCACTGAGAAAAACGGCCCTACACACGATGGGACATTGTGGAGAAGCAGGGAAGAAACTGAAGGAACTTTGTAGACCTTGTGCAGCAGGAAAGCTTTCAATCCCAGGCCTCCTACAACCACTTCAAAGAACCTTCAGGGCTGTTCTTTAAGGCTGAAGAGAGCACCACCTGATCACGGTCAACAATTAGCACAAATTAGAGTCAGTCAGCAAGGAGTAGGGGAGAGATACAGCAGACCCTCTCTTTCACCCACTCTTTCCTCTGTTGCTTTCCTCTCATATTAAAGCTTCATCGCTTATGAGCTCTGTTTTGGGGTTGTCTTTGTTCCCCGCCTACGGTAATGGGGCCAAATACTTCTTTGGAGAAGAGCGGGAAGGAACTGGGTGAGAAAAGCAGCTAGAGATGTTCGCAAGGTAAGTGCCAAAGTGCCACAAGTCACTGAGGATGGTCCAGGGTAAACGAAGTCTTCAAGGAAAGCTGCAGGGGACAGAGAGAGCAGAAGATGATAGATGCTTAAAAATCCTTTTGTGTTAGTGGTCATAAGCTTTTTTTAACAGGCTGCACTTGAGTTATCGGTGGTACAACCCTCTGGACAGTCTTAGGAGGACTGACACTTTTGATGGATACAGGTTTCAGGAAAGAACTCAAACCCAGAGGCTCTCATGCAGCATTTGTAACAGTTTTGGTTATGCTGAGTCTGATGGGCAATTCTGGAGGGCTGTGAGCTCTGTGGTTCATGGCCAGGCTGTAATGGGGACCAGAAATGGGACCTTGTGGGGAAAAAAACGTGGGGGGTATGTGTGTGTGTGTGTCTTGATTCACACAGTACAACTCTGAGTGGGGACAAGAGAGACCTGGCTGGGTCTGGTCTTGGGCTTTGGTGGGGAATTGAGGTAATGCTACTGGGTGAGTGGTCTGTAAATGACAGCCTGAGATGAGAAAAATGAGGAAAAAGTGAAAGCTCCAGGGATGGGACTGTGAAAATGGAAGTGGGGAGTCGATGAGAAGTGGCCAGGAAGGCTTCAGGCAGCAGGAGAGAGTGCAGGAAACCATGGAAGAGCTGCTTCCCTTGTAGGGAGCAAAGCTGCAAATGCCTTCAAGTAATGACTGAAAATACCTAAAATAAGTGGAGTTTACACATTCTGCATGCTGTGGAAGGCACAGTGGATGGGCTGTTGCACTCAATGTTATTAAAACCACTTTACTTACTGAAGTAAAGTGAGGAAGCCCAGTGGTTAGAGCTCGCACCACACGGCTGGTGTCATTCTTACCATGGGTGTTCATGAGCTCTGTATCAAAACCCTAAAAGTTGTCTACTTGTAGGGTAAAAAGGGTAAAAGGCCTCTTTTACTGTTTTTTGATGGGCTGATATCCCCTGTGTCAGAGAAAGCTGAGTGGGAGCTTTGGGCTTTGAGCTGACATTGGGCAAAGAAAACCTGAAAAGACGCGGACTTGACAAATAGAAGCTTCTTTGGTGGCAATTTCAGAATTTTATGCCCAGTCCGTGTTCACCTGGTCTTTCTCTATGTTTCATGGGAAACAGGGGTATGATGGGTTTGGAGAAATTGTTTTTGGTGTTTAGAAAAAGCCTCGCTGGCCCTTCAATCACAGGCAGAGCCAAACCCTGCAGCAATGGGAGAGGATGAGCCACATCTCATTATTAGGAGGTTGTGCGTGTGGGGGGGGGATCTTTTTTTTAACCAAAACAGGATGATTTCCAACCAATTACTTTGAATCTGAAGGATGAGTAATTGCGCGGTCATGGGGATGGTGAGGTCACAATTGTTAAAAGGAAGCCTTAAAAACTGTTGAGTATGGTGCTCAAAGCTCACACGAGGGCAGCACCCATGTAACAGGGACATCAATGTGCTGAAATGTTTCTCAATGAAACCTCAAACTCGACTGCTTATTGTATAAGCTTTGGTTTTCAAAAATAGCTCTATTGGAAGCGTTCATGTCCATCATGGGCAATTGCAGAAGGTCTGGAGAGACAATCTGGGGGTGCATTGGAAACAGGAGTGTGCATGGGCAGGACTTTCTGCTTCTTGCTCTTGGGATAGCTCTGTGGGAGAGGAAAAGAGGCCTTCAACTCTTGGCAAGAAGTGGTGGAAGAGGAAACAGACCCTGAGTCAAAGCTGATGAAACTATGAAAGGCCTCGGGGAGCAGTGGTGGGAAGGGTGAAGAGGCAGCTTGGGGCTGCAGCTCCCAAGGTGAGGAGCTCGGAGCTGGGCTAAGACCTCCTGGGGTGTTTTGTCCCATAGGGAAAGTGGTCCTCGAAGAGGCTGGTGTGAATGATGAGGAGCTTTTTGGTGGGATTCAGCTGATATCTGTCCCAAGAAAAATTCATAGGTGTCTGGCTGTGATGACTCTCCCAGAGCCTCCTTCCTCCAACTCTTATTTACCTTCCTCGTAAGATAAAACCCATCAGAGTTATCGGCTCCATTTCAAAGATGCCACCAACCGTGACCAAAGCCATGGCTTAGCCAGCAAAGTGTTAAAGTCTCCCCTGGAAACTCTCTGGGAGGAAAGGAGCTGGCCAGAGATGGGCTTGGGTCCCTTCCAGCCACTGCAGAGTAGCGGTGGCCATCTCCTGGCCACCATCCCTGCCAGCCCCAGCTGGGGGACATGCATGTCTTGGGTTGTCCTCTCCCTCTCCTGGGACTTCTGTGATCTGTCAATTGACCAGTGCTGGGTTGCTTATCCAGACATGCCACCTTGCTCCCCTTGGCTCTGCTTCCATCCTACCCCATCACAGGGGGCTTTCACTGGCACCTCCAGAGCCCTTTGTGGAGCTGCATCCAGAAATCCTCCCTGCTCTTGCCACGACTGGCCCATGTCCCGGCTCCAGGAGGAAACCCAAGCCATAAGGGATGTCTCCACATTCAGAAGTTTTGCCTTTGCACCCACTGTCTACCACTGCTGGAATGTCACTGTGGAGAAGGTCTCTTTTGGGATGGCAGTGACATAATCTTGCCCTGGAAGAAGGGAGGGCTGAGCCAAGGAGGTAGCCCCGAGCAGGCTGTGAGCTGGCAGGGTTGTCCCCAGCAGACCAGGGCATCCAGAGGACTGCGGGGCCGTGGAGAGGCTGCCAGCAGTGCTGCCAAGCAGGACCTCAGCCTGAGGCAGAACTACCCTTTGCTTGGAGGTCTGGCCACTTCTGTGGTGGGACTGCTGGTGGGGCTGCCACCTCAGACCTGCTCGTGGTGGCTCTGGTGCCAGGAGGCCCACTGGTGGTGCCATGTTGGCCAGCATGAGCTGTTCTTCTCAACAGTCCTCCTCTCAGGGGACAGCTGGATGACTTAAAAGCAGAAGCCACAAGGACTGGCCTGGCTGTGGGTAGGATGTGGTTCTCAGTAGCCTTTGGGCACATTCTTGCCCAGGGGTTTTAGAAATCTCCATCCCCACAGCTCTTAATATTTGCCTCTTTGGCCTCTTTAGCTCTCTGAATGTGCTCATTCTGCAGTTGTCAGATGCCCGTTTGGGCTCCTCTCTGGCTTCCAGAGGTGATGAGGCACTGACAAAAGTTTTGCTCTCACACCTTGTGGGACTGGGGGGAAAAGAGGAAGAGAACTGATGGCCAAACTGGCTTCAGAAAGTGGACTGGTTGAGTGAAAGCGACCCCTGGGATACCCAGGCTGTCGGGAGCTGGTGGGTTTATTTGCTTCACTGCATTCATCTTGGATCAGGAGCTTCTCTTCATGTTCTCTGCCATGGACCATGAGCTCTGGATGTTTCTGGGGGATCTGCAAGGGCATCTGTACCTGTGTCTGTGTCCACTTGGTGGCACTGTGTCTGGAGTGGTTGTGGTCCTGCAGGTGAGGTGCCTTTGGAAGATGCTTTCTGATCCTCAGGTTGTGCTACAGGGAGTGACCTGGCATCAGTCGTAGTGGTGACACTGTGGGTCCCAGCACTGCAGGACAGCTCTGCAGCGATGCTCTGGGTCCCTGCTGTGCGTGGCTGCAGCCAGGCTCTTTGCCACGGTGCATGGCAGGAGGAGCAACGAGCATGAATTGAAATAAGAGAATTTCTGGCTGGATACAAAGAGGAACTCTTTCCCTATGAGGACTTTCAAACATTGGAATGGGTTGAGCCGGCTCCATCCCTGAGCCTTTCAAGACCAAGTCCCAGGTAACTTGCTTGGACATGGACCTGTTGGAGCAGGGCCAGAGGAGGCCCCGGAGATGCTGGGAGGGCTGGAGCCCCTCTGCCGGGAGGGGGGGGCTGAGAGAGTTGGGGGGGTTCAGCCTGGAGAAGAGAAGGCTCTGGGGAGACCTTCCAGCCCCTTCCAGTCCCTCAAGAAGGGGGGCTCCAGGAAAGCTGGGGAGGGACTCTGGATGAGGG
>JAOTQQ010000017.1:116825-138037 GCA_026546715.1 Gallinago undulata | reverse complement strand
GAGGGTGGCAGAGCCCTGGCAGAGGCTGCCCAGAGAGGTGGTGGGGTCTCCTTCTCTGGAGACATTCAAACCCCCCCGGACACGTTCCTGTGGGACCTGCTCTGGCAGGGGGTTGGAGGAGATGATCTCCAGAGGTCCCTTCCAACCCCATGTCATTCTGTGTGCCCAGCACGTGTCCCCAGGACCTGACCTGTTTTACCCAAAGCTCCGCTCGGTGCCTCCTCCCCAGCCCGGCCGCGTGTTGCCCAACACAGGGTGGGAGTTGCCGCTCTCGTTTTGTACATCAGCAAATAAAAAAGGCATCAAGCGCTCCTGTGCCCAAGTCAGCAACTCGCCCACCTGCGTGCTGGGTCAGCCGGTCCCGCGGCTGCTGGCAGGCTCAACGGGTTGGCCCCAAACCCTCTGCAGCATCCCGAATTCCATCGCTGGCAGAGGAGTAATGGGGGGGGGGGGTTGGAAAAGGAGAGATTTTGGAAAGAAATATAGAAGATGGGAGGAATGCTTTAATCCCTGCTTGTGCACTGTTCTGGTTTGAGAAGCCCACAGGAATTTATTGTTGTTTAGACAATTATTTTATTGCCCAGTGACCCCTCCCCTCCTGGGAAGGGGAATCGGAGAAAAACAAGGAAACCCAAAGGGTGAAATATAAACAGATTTAATAGGATAAGACTAAATAATTAACATTAATAACACTAAAGAGCCAATATTGATCCCAATACCAATATAAAATACCCAAGGACTATCCCCAGCCCGTCCCACCAGCAGAAGCTGGACCCCCACAGCAGGGAGACAGCCAGTGTGGGACCCTGTGAGCGCTGGGGCTTCGGGATGAAGGGAAGGGCTCAGGGCCCTGGCACCGGGGCAAGGAGTTCTCAGGGTGGCAGCCACCAAGGGAGGGGGAAAGAGAGAGAGAAAACTCCTCAGCAAAGTTTCTAATTTCTATGAAATGTGCCGTTCATGGTAGGAAATAACCCGGTTGGCGGCTTGGGGCAAGAGCCCAGGTCTTGCTCCTCCTTGCCCTTGCACCTTGCAAACACTGAGACCTTGAAACCTGCACCCCAGAGCTGGTGATAAAGTAAATATTTTCACTAGCTGGGGCACTAGAGTGTTCTAAAAGTGCAGTTTTCCCAGGCATTAGAAGAGAAATGAGTCCTGAGTCGCTCAGACAGGGACAGCCCAGAGGGTCCCTGCTGCCTTTGCTCTGGCGGAGCCGTTGGCAGAGGGACACCAGGCAGGGCCACGGAGGGCTCGAGGCTGCAGCTGAAGCCAGAGGGAGGGAGGGTTTTAGACAGGATCTGAGGAAACAGAGTAGGTTTCCTTTTCAATCGCATCTCCAAACCCGCCAGCGCTGAGCTGTGCTGCCTCGGGTGCCGTGTCGGCTGCGGCCCCGCTGCGGGGTGCTGGGGGCTGCGCGGATGCGGGGAGTGGAGACAGCTGTGGGGTCACGCACCCCAGTGGGGTCGGTGATGTCCTGCCTTGGTTTGTAGGTGGGCGCTGAGGGTGTGCTTGGAGCCGATGCCGTGTGCTGGAGCAGCGGCAGGAGATCCACAGCTACCGAGTGGGAACAAACAGTGATTTTCAGCATCTTACCAGCAGGTTAAGCGTCCCACTGCCAGACTGGGAGTTCTTGCTTCAGCCCAGGGAGCCCAAAAAATATCCAAACCTAGCACAGTGCAACTTCCCCCTGGAAAGAAGGAAAACCCCTTATTTTTTCATATTTTGTGAGGCTCACAGCTGACGTGGGGTGGTCCAGACCGTGCACAGCTCTGGAGCAGCCCTAATGAGCTCAGAGGGTTGTGCAGGACACCTTCCCCAGGCAGGTGGGAAGCACGTGGATGGAGCTGGGAGGACTCGGATCAGCACAAAGCCAGGGAGAGGTTGCTGGGCTGTCCCTGAGGCCGTTGGTCCTGCCCGTAGCGGCTCTGTGTGCTCCCCTCACGCTCACACAGCCTTTGTTTTACTCGGGTAATTACAGAGCCACGGGGATGCAATCAGTCCTGGATGGGAGTGCCGTGTCCCTATTTTCCCCAGGTTCTTCCCCATGATGGACTTGATGGTCTTTATGGTTGGACTCGGTGATCTGAAAAGTCCCTTCCAATCTAGACGATTCTGTGACCGCTGGGGTCCCCAGCGCCCTCCTGACGCTCACCACCAGGGATGCACGGGGTCAGTCTGAGTTCCTAGGGCTGGGGTTGGGACAGCCCGGTGCCAGGAGGAAGCTGGCTGCAGCCCAGGTTCCCAGCGTGGCTCCATGAAGCGGGGTGGGCCGGGGAGCTCCTCCGAGGATGCTCTGCTGCGGGGAGCGGTGCTCTCGCTCCGACCGAAACTGCAGTCCCTCCTCGCCTGCTGCAGCCGCCGCCTTCCCGGCCCCTTGCTCTTCCCCGCCGCAGGCAGCAGGGTGGGAAGGGACCGCGGCCGTCCTGAGCTCGGGCGGGCAGGAGGTGGTGGCTGGGGGTCTCTGAGATGCCCCCGCACGGGGGTTGTAGGCCAGAGTAGGGCTCTCCGTGTCTCTCCAGGGTGTATGCCCATCCTCATGGCTCCTGTCATTCTGCATCCCCAGCTTGCAGGCTGTCCCCAGCCCCGGGGACATTCCCAGCCTTCTTCTTGTGTTTTGCGGCTCGCTCTGGTGCGCTGCACGACTCGGGTGTGATGTGTGGGAGAAACCACGTCCAGCTGCTCAGCAAACACCTCGGCAAACTGCCACCACCGATGCCCACCCTCTTTCCCCCTCCCAGGCAGACTGAGACCTTCTGCACCAGGACAGGCTGGGGGTGATCTGCTGGAGAGCAGCTCTGTAGAGAGGGACCTGGGAGTCCTGGTGAACAACAAGTTGCCTATGGGCCAGCAATGTGTGCCCAAGAAGGCCAATGGTCTTCTGGGGTGGAGGGAGGTCATCCTCCCCCTCTGCTCTGCCCTGGAAAGACCACAGCTGGAGACTGAGACCAGTTCTGGGCTCCCCAGTTCAAGAAGGACTGGGAACTGCTGGAGAGAGTCCAGTGGAGGCTGCAGAGATGATGAGGGACTGGAGCATCTCTCTGCTGGGGAAAGGCTGAGGGACCTGGGGCTGTTCAGCTGGAGAAGAGGAGGCTGAGGGGGGGGTCTCACTGATGCTGAGCAATAGCTAAAGGGTGTGGGGGAAGAGGATGGGGCCAGACTCTTCCCAGTGGTGCCCAGTGACAGGACAGGGCAACGGGCACAAACTGGGACATGGGAAATTCCATCTGAACACGAGGAGCAACTTCTTTGCTGTGAGGGTGGCAGAGCCCTGGAAGAGGCTGCCCAGAGAGGGTGTGGGGTCTCCTGCTCTGGAGAGATTCCAACCTCCCCTGGACACGTTCCTGTGGGACCTGCTCTGGGTGACCCTGGTCTGGGAGGGGCTGGTGGAGATGATCTCCAGAGCCAGTCCATGACTCTGTGGTTCTACTCACTCTTCTCCACCCCGAACACCAGGGCTGAGCCTCCCTGCTTGCTGTGAGCTGGGGAGGGTGAGCCCGGGCAGCCTTCAGCACCGTTGTCTCCTTCCCTGGCAGTCTGGGGGTTGCACAACGTGTGGGGGAGAAGCGCATTCATCTTCGCCGATCAAAATAGCACGTTTCTTTCACAACCAGCAGTGGGTTCTGCACATGTCCCCCCTGCCCGGCCACAGCAGAGCCCCCACCTCGCTGGCAATGGGCTGCGAGGGAGGAGAGACCTGAGAAAGGGAAGTGGTGCCTTGCTTTCCAAGCTAAAAATACTGGCTGTGCTTCCAAAATAATCTCAATTGACCCCAGGCTGCCGGCTGGTTCCATTCCCCAATAACTTCAGCCTGAGCTCTGGTCACCTACATGAAGGAAGGTCTCGGTGGTCTTTGCTGTTGGAGGTGGGCTTTGCTCCTGAATGGGGTCATCACAGGAGAAGCCAAGCTGCTGCTGCTGCTTCCTCTTCAAAATGTGACCATGAAAACATTCACAAATTTCAAAGCTGAATACAAAGACCAGAAAATGCTGGTTTTCCAGCCCACCCCAAAAGCTTTTATTTGAGCTGTAAGAGAAAACCACCAGCTTCCTCCTGGATGCCCCGGGGTAGATTCCTGTGCGTTACACTGGAATGGGGAGCAACCAGTGGGAATGAAGGGGCTGGTTGTGCCCAGGAGGACCCAGTGTGCCCTTCCCAATGTGACTGAGCCTTTTTGAAGGATGAATTTAGGGGAATCCAGAGGACTGAACAGGGGAAAGAGATAGATGGGGAGGATGAAATCCTTTTTCCTGCTGCTGCCCAACATAAACCATAGAGAATGGTCTCTACCAGTCGCACCTTTGGTTGGCTCCACTGAGTAATATGCAAATTTATGTAGAGTGGGGCCTCCTGGGACTTATGTTGTGAAGTTATTAACTGTTCTCAGAATGAGCTGTTAGTCATAGAAATGTTGCCATGGCAATTTTGGTGGTGTTGGGGCTCTGGGAGCATGTCAGTGTCCTGCGTCACAAGGCTGCTTGAGGCGAGGACAGGGTGGGCTCGACGTGTGGACCCCTGGCTGGGCAGGTGATGTCCTGTTGGCCCCAGGGTGTCTGTAGGTCTGCCTGGTCAATGGGGGGTCACGGCAGCTTCCCCACCCCATATTGCCTGTGCATCTGCAGAGTCTTTGTACCTTGTTGTGTCCCTCTTGTCACCTCTTTGCTTTGTGGCGTGGTCCTCCCGTGGTCCCAAAGCACAGCTTGGGCTGGTGCATGTGTGGACCTTCTTCCTGGCATCTTCTCCAGTCTGGGAAAAGACCAGTGTGTTTGCAGCTCACGAAATCAAGGACGTTAATGGTCCTTCCCCCACTGGTCAGCTTTTTCTGCTGACTCCAACGCTGAGGTTTCCTTATTATCTCCCCTGCCTTTGGTTTGGGATTCATGTGCAACCATCTCAAGTGACTTGCATTTCTGTTCCAGTGCTATTTCCAAATCAGAGAGGCATTAAGTGATGAGTTACTCAAAAGCCTGTCTCACCTCCTTCTGTCCTTGCTGTGGACTGAACCACTAACAGGTGCTGTTTGAGGGTCGTGCATCTCCTCCAGGGAGCTTTTGCTAAGCATTTCTATGATGAAAACTGCAATAGTGTTTTGGGCCCCTCACTACAGGAAAGACATTGAGGTGCTGGAGCGGGTCCAGAGAAGGGGAACAGAGCTGGTGAGGGGTCTGGAGCACAAGTCTTGTGAGGGGGAGCTGGGGGTGTTGAGCCTGGAGCAAAGGAGGCTGAGGGGAGACCTTCTCGCTCTCTCCAGCTCCCTGAAAGGAGGGGGTAGCCGGGGGAGGTCAGTCTCTTCTCCCAAGGAACAGGACATGGGACAAGAGGAAACGGCCTCAAGTTGTGCCAGGGGAGGTTTAGGATGGATATTGGGAAAAATTTCTTCACCAAAAGGGTTTTCAAACACTGGAAGAGGCTGCCCAGGCAGTGGTGGAGTCCCCATCCCTGAAGAGATTAAAAAGCTGGGCAGACGGGGTGCTGAGGGACATGGGTCAGTGGGGGTCTGGGCAGTGCTGGGTTGATGGTTGGACTCCATGAGCTGAAAGATGCCTTCCAACCAAGACAATTTCATGATTCTATCAATGAGGTTTTGAGAATTTGGAACTGAAAGGGAAAAAAAAAAGGTCAATCCAGAAGAAATCTGGTGTAAATGAAAGGGAAAGAGAAAGCCCCAAAGGTGAGATTCAGAGTGGGCGGCTGCAGTTTAACTCCCCCCCAGGTTTCAGAGAGTGCAGAAAATAACGGCTTGGTAACTGGGGCTTGGGACCATGTGCCAGGCTGTGTGCATGCATGCTTGAGCTCTAACTTCCCATATTCTGTTCTGGTATTGTAAGAGTGAGCAAAATAGCTCAGCAAAAACACAGCCACTGCCCACCGGTGTTTTGGTGTTTATCTCACTGTGTCTGCACCGATTGACCTCTGCTGAGCTCCTCTGGGTCTCCTCGCTCTGGGACGAGGCAGGGTTTTGCTCTGTGTCTGAAGTGATTTCTTCTTTGGAAAACAGAAGTGTAATTCGGTGGTCAGAGAATCCCCTGTTCTTTGGATTTCCTGGAAAAGCAGCTGTCTTCCTGCAGCCGAATCACCGCCGTCGCAGACCGCTCACCCTGCAGCCAACAAGGAAATCTCGGGTGATATCACCCTACCTTCAGATGGGATCTGAAGCCCCTGAGCACCTCCTCTGCTCTGGGTTTGGCTCATTTCCTTTCTTTGCACTACCCGGGGTTGCTCCTGCTGTCCTGCCCCCAGCTGGTCCCCTCGTCCCCTCCTCACCCCACTGCGTCTGGCTCCAACGGGAATTGCTCCATCCTGGCCCCGATCCCCCCAGGAGGGTCCATGGACGAGCTCCCACAGCGGGGTGACGGGAGAGAGAGTCACTGGGAAACACACGCAGAAAGGTGTGTCTTAAACCTGCAATTTTATGCAATTTAGGAGTTTTACTCGGGGCTATGTGGAAGTGCTTATCTCCAATTAGGTTTGCAAAGCTCTCCTCGGGTTAGGGCCTTCTGCCAGGGCGTTTGCTGCCCCTTTTCTCAGCAACTTGGTGGCTTGGACATTCACCGAGGATGGAGGGGCCTCAGGGTCAAGTCTGGCTTCTAGTGACAAGGACTTGAACCATATTTCCACCTGCCCTGGGTCTTTCTGACCACGCGGCTGAGGGATTGCTGGAACAAGCTGCTTGCAGTCCCTCCTGTCGAAGCAGGTCCGCTCTATATAATTCCATATTTATTGGGTATGAGACAATGCGGCTCCCTCCTCCTGGAGATGAGGGTGTTCCTGGGTGCTCCCAGGTGGGCAACCCAACTTTTGGGTCTTACTCTAATGGTTACCGCATCTGCAGTACAGCTGCTGAGATGGTCAGGGTCAAGAGCAAGGGGCCTACAAGAAGAGGTGAGGGGAGCGGGTCTGTTTTGGGGTAGGGAAGAGGAGATGAAGGAGAGGGCCTAACCACAGCCTACAGCAACCTGAGGGCAAGTATGGGACAGCACAGTCAGCTTGTTCCTGGTGCCACATGATACCACAAGAGGCAACTGGGACAGTCTGGTGTTGGCTGGTACAGGCTGGAGAAACGGAGATGTTTCACAGCCCTGGGGTGGGCATGCAGAGAGGTGGAAAGTCTCCATCCTTGGAGACAACCAGCCTGAGTGAGGCAAAGCCATGACCACCCTGCTGTGGTGGTAGGGAGGGTGGTGCTCTGAGGCCAAGGTTGGGCTGGAGCCTCCAGAAGCCCCTTCCCACCAGGGCTTCAACCCCTGAGACATCTGCCTGTCCCAGCCTGGCTGTAGGACTGGTGTTTTAGGAAGAAAACACCCCCGTTCCCAGTGGGATGTAGACACGGGAGTGCTGACGCTGGCTGGAGTGTCAAAAACTGGGAATGCTACATGCTGGATGTTTAAAAGACAGCCTAAATATTCATGTGGATTTTAGAGCACCCAAAAATGCTGCGCTGAAAAGGAATGATTAGCTCAATTTCCATTAAAGAGATGCTGTGCTCCTTAAATTTAAGGCAGACTGTGGTCTGTGTAATATTCTGGGTTAATAGTATCTCATTTTTAAGGAGAATACACTTAAGACTAATAAAAATAGCAGTAGAAAAGGCTGGTGAGGTTCATGGCTCCTTCCTGCTTGCACATTCCATATCTTTCTGGAGCCACCCTTATTTTTACCAGCCGGATGCATCAAATCCAAATGATGTGGCCACTTGAAAGGACTTGTCGTTGGTGGCCGAGTCCCGAGGAAACGGGCAGGAAACGGCCCCAATCTGCCAAAGGCAGCCCCGTGTTTTGTGTGTGTGTCCTCTGCGCTGCTGCGCGGCTCCCGCTGCAGACTTCGCCAGATTTTGTAAGTAAATCTGTGGTGGAAGAGTCTTTTCCAAAACTTAATTAAGTGAATAAGTCTGGGCTCAGCGTCCAGCTGCAAGAGGTTTTAAATGTGCAATTCCTATTTTTTCCTCTGTAAATGTGTCTGTGAATCATACGTGACTCTCTCTGGCAAAGAGTCCTGCTCGAGACGGCGGGTTTGGGAAGCGAGATAAAAAGCTGCAGTAACGGCAGAGCTTCTTACCGAAGAGCTCTTGCTGCAAGAGGCGAGTTTCTTAAGTTCCTGCATGTAACCAACCCGACCCTTACATTTTCTGTATCTGGGATTTACAGGCTGCAGCGAAGCTTCTCTGTGGCTCACTGATCTCAGCGGGATGGGTTTGGTGGGACAAAATTTGTGCGGCTGGTGAGGAGGAGCTGTTGAAATCTGGAGGTTAAGTTCAGCAAGCACCTTACTGTCCGACTTTTCTATGATGTTAAAAAAAATAAGATGTTCAGACAGAACTGAAATAGTCTCTATTTGAAGCAAGCATGTCACCAAGGATGGCTTCACATGTCCAAGCAAAACACGGCTCGGACACAACCACCCTCCGAAAGCAGCACCTCAGCAGCTAAAGCTGCCCCCTTTTAAAAATACTTTTAGGCATTTTGGCGGTGGGTTACACGTCCTCCTGTGGGTAATGGGGTTTTACACAGCCATTCCTCGGGGCACAGAAAGCGCTTTTCTGTTTGTCCCCCATCAGCTTGCTGCTCTGTGGATGGATGCTGCCTGCCCCATGTGTGGGTGAGCACCAGGCAAGGCAGGAGGAGCGCTGGGGACAGGCAGGGGTAGCAGGACAGCTGTGGGTGCCTGGATGGCTGTGGGTACCGCGACGGCCGTGGATGCCTGGATGGCTAGATGGCTATGGGATGGCCATTGGGTACCGCGACGGCCGTGGATGCCTGGATGGCTAGATGGCTATGGGTACCCCGATGGCCATTGGGTACTGGGACGGCTGTGGGTGCCTGGAGAGCCGTGGGTACTGGGATGGCTGTTGGGTGCTGGGGTGCCTGTGGGTGCCAGGATGCCCATGGGTGCCGGGATGGCCTGTGGGTCCTAGGGCGGCCATGGGCGCCGGAAGAGCTTCGGGTGCCGGGATGCCCGTGGCAACAGAGTGGCCCGGCGCCTCGGAGCATCCCACGGCGATGCGATGAGTGGAAGTGCCTGGTCCCGGTTCGAGGCCGAGGCCACGGCGATCTGGCCGCACGGGAGGTGCTTTTCCAGCCCAGCCGTGACACGGGGTCGGCTGCGGGGCCCTGCCCGCCCCCCGCCGCTACCGCTCGAGGGGCCCCGCTTTGCCTCCAGCAGGTGAATCCCGGTTCCGCCCGGGAGCAGGGTCCCCAGGCCGGGCCCGCGTCCCCGCCGCCGCACGCCCGCACCCCGCTGCGGGCCCCGGGGGCCGGTGCCGGCGGCGGCCGCGGTTCGGGCCCGGCCCCGGGGGGCGGTGGAGGCGGCGCCATTGGCCGCGGCCGCAGGGCGGCGCCGCCCGCAGACAACGCGCCGTGGGCCGGGCCGGGCCGCTCCTCCCCGCCCGGTTCCGGTGCGGCGGCGGCGGCGCAGGTGGAGCCGAGCCGCCAGCGGAGCCCCGCGCCCGCCGCCCAGCGCGGCCCGGCCGGCGGCCGCCCCGCCGCCTCCGCCCGCCGACCCGTCCGGCCTCGCCTTTGTCCCCGCCCGGCCCCGCCGCCGGCCCCCGCCCGAGGTAGGCACTGGGGCGGCGGCGGGGACGCTTCCACCTTGGCGGGCACGGCTCTGTCATCCCCGGGGGGGGAAAGGGGTCTCCCCCGGGCCGGGACCCCCATCCCCGGGGAGCGTTAGAGGCCTCCCCCCGGGCTGAGCCCCCGTCCAGCGTCTCCCCGTGGCCGGGCCCCTCAGCTCCGGGGGGATGTAGAGGCCTCCCCCAGGCCGAGACCCCCGTCCCCGTGCAGGAGAGGCCTCCCCCGGGTTAGGCCCCCCATCCCCGGGGGGGCATTGGAAGCCTCCCCCGTCTGAACCCCTGTCCGGGCCCCTCACCCCTGGGCCGGGCCTGGCCCCGTTTCCCCTCCAGTCCCAGGGGGGAGATGCCTCCCCCTGGGCAGCCCTGGCCAAACCTGTCTCTGCTCGTTCCCCTCCCCAGGCCTTGCACCCCCCGCTCCCCAGTCTCCCCCCAGGGCCGGCAGGATCTGTGAAGGGGTGTCCTGAAGCCGGGTCCCCTCCGCGACGGGTCTGGATCGGGGTGGGTCTGACTCCCGGGGGTGTTGGAGCCCTGCCTCAGGGTCCGCAGCCCCCAGCCAGGGCTGGCCGGTGTCGATGGAGGGGTGTCACCCCTGGTGTCGGGGTGCGTGGCTCTCTCTGGCGTGTGGCGTGCCAGGCTCCGGGCGAGGGACTGTCCCACGGCCTGGCACACGGGGGGCCCCGGCCCCAGCGGGGGGAGCCCAGGCTGGTGCTGGGGAAGCACTGGGTGACGGTGGCTTCAGGAGCAGCTGATCCACCCCGGGAGGGGACAGCGTCCCCAGCCCGCCTGCGGCTGTAAGGCTAAACAAGCTGAGGGAGAGACTTCAGGCTTGTGAGTCCCAGACTCCTCGGGTCCAGCAAGGTCCACAGGCCTGTGGCGGCCTTTGAGAGCGTGTCTTTAGGTGTGTAAACCCGAGCCTGTTGTTTGCTGGAGCATTTTTGTTCTAACCCAGTTGCCTTTTCCTTCTGAATGGCAGCGGTGCTTGCAGGGAGTGAGACTTTAAGGGCGGAGGAGCGACGGCACTAACTGGATGCTGGGCTGCATCCTCCTTGGGTGTATTTACTCGAAAAGCGTATCTTTTTCTCATTGAATACCTTGTTGGGAAGGGATGTGAGCTGGGAAAAGAGCAGTCAATAACCCAAGTAGCCCGGATCTGTCTGGAGACCGAGCCAATGCAGCCCACAGATGTGTGAGTCGTCCAAGATTTGCCCTTTGCTGGCAATCCCAGGGCTCCCGAGAAGCAGATCTTCCCACACCTTTTTCCATGGTAAAGGTATTATCCGGGGTTTGGGCATGTCAGGAGGCTCTGCTGAGTAGTGGGACGTCAGGAGGCTGCTGTGGAGGCGGTGCTGAGATGTGCTCCAGGGCTGGACGTGGCTTGGTGTGTGCAGGAGAGACGAGGTGTCGCCTGTCCTGGGAGAGAAAGGGAAGCGAATGGCCAGAGGATTTGGGCCGTGAAGTAGTTTTTGCCCGACTGGATGATCTGTAAGTGGTTTCTTCCCCGTGTTTGTTCCAGCAGCCGGTGAAAGCAGCAGGCTCGGGAAGGATGGGGAGGGTGGGCCCCGCGCTCTGAGGGTCCGGATGCAATACCTCTGGCCAGATGTTTGCAGAGCATTTCCAGCCTGGAAATCACAGCCTTTCTCAGGAGATCTCTAGCGCTTCCTGGTTTGCAGCGAGGATCAGAGGATTTCAGCACTTCCTATTCGGCTGCCTGATGTGAGCAGGAAGTGGGAGCATGAAAATGGCAGCAAAAGTGCTTGCAGCGAGGCCGGGAGCTGAGCAGGCGTCAGCGCGTGAGACAGTAATGAGGTTAGACCTGTCCCAAACAGGGTCCTGCACCTTTTGGACGTGTCACTTGGGGATGGACCTGTCACGGTGTTAGGGCTGGTCTGTGTGAGTGTGTGTCTTGTCCTGGGACGGCGTAGCAGGGGGACGGAGGTGAGTGGGGCCGAGTGTGTTTTTTCCTGCACTTTATTAAGCGGCTTTGTTGCATCCTGCTGGGGCTTGGACAGGAATGTCCCCAGGGCGGAGAGAGGCCCGTGCTCTGCGTTGGTGCTGGGTGCTCTCCAGAGCAGTTCTGGTCTGGTGGGGCGTTTCAATGCGACACTGTTAAATCTGGACTAGCAAAGTGTGGTAGATTTCATGTCCTCGTGAGATTGTGGGTCAGGGTTTGTGTTGTGGCTCCGGCAGGGACGGGGAGTTCAGGCCTGTGATGGCTGGAGTGTGAGTGTCACGACTCTGGATCTGGGATCTGCCTTCGCACGTCGCTGGGCTGTGGACTGGAGTAAAGACTGGGTTATAACTGGTGTTGGGAAGGGAGGCAGGTTGCTTAACACTCTTTGGGGTAGGCTCTAGGGATGCGAGTGTCAGCACTGATGGCTTTGGGATACGTGGCTTTGGCCAAACAGTTCTCCTACTGTGGGGTACTGGGGTGGAAACAACTCTTGGGAGGCTGGAGGCCGGTGCTACAACCCCCCCCGACCACTTGGAAACTGCTGAAACAAAAATGAGCTTTGCAAATGTCACTAATAAGGAGATGTTGAGTATTTGGAGTCTTCGTGGCTCAGATTTTCAGGCTTTTTCCTGTTCAAATTGTGGGATGCAACAGTATACATGGTTTTTGGAGTGAGTCTGTCTGGGAGATCCTGCGTTCACGTATTTAACAGCTGGGACCTTGGGGAGGGGAAAAAACAAACAAGTGTGTTGGCAACACTCCGAGAGAAGGCAGCTCCTCCTGCCCCGGTGCGACTCTCGCAGGGGAGGTGTGCGAATCTCCTCTTCCATCTCTGCTTCAGACATCGAGACCTTAGTTTTTCTGATCTGATTTATTACCTTTTGATCTCCATCCAGCCCCGGAGCTGCCGAGGGCCGGGGAGGTGAGTCAGTCCTGCAAGCTGCTGAGTCCATGCCTGTGTCTCATTACCTCACTCTGCTCCCTCAAGGCAGGAATGCGTCCGTCCCTGGCTCCCTCTGAGCAGCTTCTTTGCTGACTTTTGTGTCGTTGGTGAAATGGAGGAGACGACAGATGGCCGGAGCAGCGTGTCCTGGCCTTGCTGAGTTTGGACAGTCTGGTTGCAGCTGGGTGGGCTCACGTCAGGCTTGAGCAGCCTGGTGTGACACAGGCTGTGACAGCCCCACGCCTGGCGTGGCTGGTCCCGTCTGCTGCTCTGACTGCCCTAAAAATACTGCAGAAATCCTGCTGCTCGCAGCCTTGCAGCCTCACTGAGCGGCTGGGATGCTGATCCTGCTGATCCTGCCTTTGTTGGTGCCTTAATGTGCGTGGTTCATTTCTGGCCACCTCTCTCCCCCCTCCTGGGATGCATACAGGGCTGCTCTGCTGAACTGCCTTCCCCAAAGAGCAGCGCTTGGGGTATTTTGGGACAGTTTTGTCACCCAAAGGAGGTCTGAGTCAGTACCTTTGCTCTATGATGTGATGGTGTGATGAAGCTTTCACAAGGGTGTAGAGCGATCAGGAGGGGAGGAGCAGTGTGGGCTTCTAACACTTTTCTAACTTTTTAGCAGAAAAACTTGGGTCTAGTTGGGCCGAGGAAGTTTACCAGAGCAGTGCTGTCCTGCAGAATGCAGGCAAAGGATTTGTTTTCTTTCTCTGCCTTGGAGAGCTCCGTCTTCCCTTGAAACCGTCTCCCAGATATAGCAGCAGTTGCTCACACTGAGTGGATGCGCTGGCTGCAGGCGGCTCTGGGGCTGCTGTGCGCTGCGCGGGGTTCGGTCGCTTGGCTTTGAGTTTAGCCAGAGCACGCCGAGCTGCTGTGCTTGGGTGGCATTGTCCCCGTTGTCAAGCTATAAATAGCGAATGGAGCACAAGCGCTTGTTGAACTGACTTTGGAAATTTCCCAGACTCACCTCGGAGGAGGAATTTGTGCCAAGGCACATCAGCCCTTGGCAGAGTCGGGGGGGGGGGGGTGTGATGGTGGTGGACGCTCAGCGTGATGCAGAAGTATTCATACAACAGCGAGTTGATGAGGTGGCAGAGTCCGTGTGAGTGATGTGTGTCTGTGTCACTGTGGTCCCTGTGGGGCAATAGCTGAGGGTGCTGAAGAAAGAGCCTTGAGTCACCCGGAGAGGTCTGCAGGGGGGAGATCTGTCCTAAAGTGAGCATCTCCATGGAGGTCCTGACCCCAGGGATGGGCTGGAGCAAGATAGCGGCAATCTGTTAGGTTTCAACAGCTCAGCACATCCATCAGCACCACCTCATCCATCACGTGTATCGGTTTGTCCTCCCTCATCCTTAAAGTTTAGCCCATCCATGTTCAAGGCGAAGGGTGGTGGATGGTGCTCTCGGTTGTCAACGAAAGAATTATGAAGGTGTCTGGAGCCTTCCTCAGCGCCTGGCTGGCCTTTTGCACCCCAGCCCATGACAAACCCCGCGTCTCACTCGCAGGCAGATCCGTTGGCTCCGTCCCGTGGGGTGTTTGTGTCCGGGAGCAGGAACGCGTGCCAGCGGGAGAATTAGCTCTTCCACAGGGTTGCACTGCACAGTTGGATGAAAACACTGCTCACATCAGTGCAAAACAAAGGCTGCTGCTGCTCTGGCACACGCTCACGCTCACCCCATGGCCTCTGCGCCACACTGAACGCCGGCATGTACCCGGTGCCGGGAAGGTGGGTGCTAACAGCAGGGAATGGGAGGATGGAGATACGGTAGTTGTGGGAAGAGCTGGAAACCCAGAGTATCTTGTGCAGGCTTCTGCAGGAGACTAATTTCTCCTGATGGAGCAACTTTTCACCTGTGCAGGGTGACCCCATCAGCGGTGCCCCCCTGGAGCATCCTCCCAGTGCTTACCCAGGACTGGGAGAGGAGCGGGAGTCGCTGCTGGCCCTGCCTGGCTCCCGGTTTAGAGCACTGGTGATTGCTCTGCTGGGCTGTTTGTGCATCACAGTGTGTAACTCAGGATCAGAAAAGCCATACTGGTTTACTGTAGCTGTGCTAAAGTAATACCTCAAAACCGAGACCCAAACCTTTGCTTATTTTAGAAATGACTCAATTGCTGTGCTGCGACAGCACAAGGGCTAATGGCTTTAAACTAAAAGAGGGAAGATTTAGCCTAGATATAAGGAAGAACTTGTTTGGTGGGAGGGTGGTGAGAGCCTGGCCCAGGTTGCCCGGAGAAGCTGTGGCTGCCCCATCCCTGGAGGGGTTCAAGGGCAGGTTGGAGGGGGCTTGGAGCAACCTGGGCTGGTGGGAGGTGTCCCTGCCCAGGGCAGGGCAGGGGTTGGAATGAGATGGTCTTTAAGGTCCTTTCCAACCCAAACTATTCTATGATTTTATAAGGCACGAAGTGTGCAGGTGAGGCTTCCCGGTGCGTTTGGGCTTCTTGACAAGGTTCCTCTGGCCTGTACTGATTCATTGGGTCACGTTAGGTGACCCTGGTCTTGTTGTCCATCTGCTCTCCCACCTTCCTATTCTACTTTGCCTCTTTTATTCACATTCTCTGCCTGCCTTTTACCCAGTTCTCCCACAGCTCCCTCTGTGTGGTAGGCATTTATAGAAATAAAATAGGACCTTGGCCTGATCCGGTTTGTGTTCCAGTCGTAGCTGGAAGGATATCAGCCTGTCATGTGGGAAGGAGAGCAGGGTGTCCAAGGAGCCTCTGGAGCATCCTGTGTCCTGCAAGTGCCTCGGAGTTCAGCTCGGTGGAGGGTGGGAGCAGGGACAGCCTCCGGGAAGGGGTGGGCTGCCTGGTGCTGCAGGAAGGAGCCCAGACGTGGTGCTGGAGGTTCATGGGGGATGTTCTTGATCCATCACAGAAGGAGAATCTCTTACGCAAGGGAGGGGAAAGAGTGCTGATGCTGAGGCTGCTTTTTCAAAAGCCGCTGTTGCGTAAGAGTGAAGCCTTTGGGCAGCACAGAAAATGTGGAAAACGTCACTTCCTCATGATCGCTGGAGACAAAGCGAGGGTTGCTCTCTGAATTTCTTCCTTTATGCGTATCCTAAACTTCAAGGCTTATGTAAATTCTCCAGGTTTGCTCAGGGCTTGATGCACTTAGAGAGGATCTGTTTCCATCCGTAGCCTGGGGGTGCAACTACCAAGCAAAAATAGGCTCTTCTGTTCCTGCCATAGACTCTTTTCTTCATCTAGCTGCCTTCAGCAACACTTCAGAGGCCAGTGTCAGCGCCTGCTTTCCAGGGTTATCTTCTAGTGGCTGTAGGGGGGGAATATTCACAGCAGAGTGGGCTCTGAGGAGGGAGCGTTTCCGTGCTCCCTCCCTCCCATGACTACAGGAGCAGCAGAGAAGCACCATTCTCCTTCCTCCCTTGCCTTGCTCACTCATGGGTTTTGCTGTGCCCTTTTTCCCTGCGTGTGGGCTCACCCTTGGTCCTCTGGCCTTGCTGTCCTTGTCCCAGGGCTGAGGCAGGGTCCGGCACGTGGCTCCTTCCTCTCCCAGGGATGCCGAAGATGGAGGGTCAACTATTTCTGCAGACACTACAGAGCTCCGGGATGGAGGAGCCTCTGCTTCTCTTGGACCTCATCTCCTGGCCTCTGCTGAGCTCAGGATGGTGCCTGTCTCCTCCTTTTCCTTCTTCCAAGCCTGCACCGGCTCCTCACTGCAGCAGTGGAGGGGTCCCCAGGGGAGGGTGTGGAGGTGCAGTAAGGTCCATTGCCTTGAGAGTTGCTTCCACAGATCCAAGCCTGAGAGCGGACGTGGTTCTCTGTGGCTCAGGGATCCATCAAAGCCTGATGAAGCTACTGGGCCCTCCCCGTGTGTCTGTGGTAGCCCCCTTGGTGGCCTTGCTGCTCCCCTCCATGCTGGGGCTGAGGCAGCCTGGCTTCTTGGTGACACTTCTGTCCCCAAGGTGCCGTTGTAGAACAGAGCTGCAATCAACCAGAGGTGGCCGTGTCCCAGAAGAGGGGTTCCCCACACTGGGGGACAGTGCCTTCCACAGTGGCAGGGTGGCTGGGGTTTGTCTGGGTCCCTGCGGCCACGTGGCTGTCACCTGCTGGCGTGGGGCGGGCGGAGGGGACAGCAGTGCTGGCTCATGCCACTGGAATAACTGAAGTGCAGCGTTAAGCAAATCTGCGGCTTGTGATCTTTATTCCGAGCGCTCAGCTCAGCCTCGGTCCAGGCGGTGTGACACAGGCCCTAACGAGCGGTTGCCGTCGGGGTGACGACCGGGATCAAGGGTGCCCTGTTCCCTCAGATGCCCCCTGTAAGTTTTGGAGGAAGTTTTTATAACAGATGGGGTGGTGGGTTTGAGGAATTCAGTCACCTAGCGCCGTCAGTCCCTGCTTATGACCTACTCTTGTCCAAAACCCCGTAGAAAATAGGTTTTCAGGTTTTAAGTAAGCTGGAGAATACACTGGCATCACGAGTATTCAAACGCACGTGCTGACGAGGTGGATGCACTGTGAACTGGCAGAGAGTGGCTGCGGGGACCAGTTTCAGGAGGTGAGTTGGATTTCCAGAAACTGTAGCTTGTCTGTTTGTTTTCCCAGTATCTAAGGGTTGAAATCAAATATGCTCCGAGCATCGCCATTTAAATTTCCCTACATTAATCTTAATGGTGGTTGCTAACCGAGACCAGATCTTTCCTAAACACATCTGGCGACTGGGCACAATCACAACCCGTTCTCCTCAGGCTGTTCTACGCCGCAGAGCTGTGAGGGTCTGCGGGAGGTTTGGGAGCAAGGACAAGGTAGGGGGTTTGTGAGTGCTCTCTCCGGTGGTGTCCCCTCCCTCTGGGGCTCAGCTCGGGCAGGTGCGAGATCTCTGGCAGCTCTGCTCCCCCACGGTGGCCAGGGTGGCTCAGCCTGTGGCGACATACTCTGCTCCACGAGGGCTGCGTCGCCGTGGTGAGATGGTTCTGTGGGGTTTTGCTGGATGCCAGGCAGGAAGAAGCAGTGGCCATGCTGGGCTGGTGCCCGTCGGGGTCTGGCTGTGCCGATCGTGGTGGGCTCAGCCGGTCCTGGGGACGCTCGGGGCACCGCGGGGCTGGTGCTGTGCCAGGGGAGGACCCGCTCGGTGTCACGCTGCTGCAGACACAGATGCTGAGGCTTGGGTTTCGGGGAATGAGCTGGCGCAGCGGCGTGGAGGTGGCCTCAGGGATTCGGCACAGCATTTACTTTGCCTCAAAAGCACGTGCGGTGCCTCTACCTTCTGTTACCCAAATCTTTCTTGGTGAGGTGAGAGTTGTTGTGCAGAGTTTCCTCTTTATATCCTCTTATGTCACGCTGCCCCGCCGGCTGAGTGCGCTCAAAATAGCTGCCAATCCCAGTAGGTTTCACTTCAAGGTCTCTATTCTTAGCTTGCTGGTTAGCTGAGCAAGCTGCCTTACTCAGTAGTCATGAGTTCAAGGACCGTGGGGTAAAGACGAGCAAACTTATGCCATGCCGGAGTTTTGTTTGCTTTTTGTGGCGGCTCCGAAGGGACGGCTCGGGCAGAGCCCTGCCCCGCAGCCTCAGACCTGGGCGCTCAGAAAGAGCCGCGCGTGTGTGTGAGTATGAAATAAGAGTTGTCGGAGCTGGTACGTACTCCGGAGGAGGCAGACGCTCGGAGACGGGATGACTCAGTACAGGAGAGTCTGTTAAGTGGCCTGTGGCATCTGACCCAGCTCCGAGCAGCCTTATCGGATGCATCTTCCTTCCAATGGCCAGATACGTGCGTGGCAGGAGTGAAGCAGAAGTGACCGTGGGATGTGGAGCAGCGGCTTCCCGGGAGCGGAACTAGCTGGGTGTTCTCGGAGCATGCACCGAGGCTGAGGATACCTGCCCCGCTGGTGATGTTCAGCCCGTCCTGTAAGTTCCTTTCCCATCTCCGGGGGATTTTTTAGCTCCCTTGCACGGCTGTGAATGCTGACTGCTCGGGTGGACCGGCTGAAGGTGTACGTGGAACATCTCCCGCACGGCACATGGAGAGTGGTTCACCCAAGGGCCCGAACTGAAGCTCTGATCTGCATCTGGTGGACACGGCCACCACTGGGGTAGGTCGAGGGCTTTGTGGTTTTGATTGACCATACGCAGGGTCCCAGCTCGTAGCCACAGGAGAGGAGCAGACAGCGTCAGCCCCCGTGGTAGCAGTAAACACAGGGCAGGCTCATCTGTCATCTGCTCAGGCGGTTCTGGCTGTTCTACTGGGAACTCACATTTACCCACTAGCTCTTGCTCAGATCTGGTGGAGGTGCTGCCTGGAGGGATGCAGGGGGTCCCCTTGCAGATCGTTTAACAGGACTTAGTTCTTTTTGAGAGTGATTTTGGGGAGGGATCCTGTTTTCCAGACTTCATTTAAATTCCTTTAACTTTTTCAAAGCGTGGTTGAAGCTGTCTGATGGCAGCTCTGCTGGGATCAGATGGATTCCCACTCTGGAGGGGATCAGGCACAGCGTGCTGGGCTTGGGGCGCAGGCAGGAGCAGCGTCCTGTGCCCAAGGGATTTCTGGCAGAGGAGAAATGAGCCCGTCCTGGGGGTGAAAGGCGCTGGCCGTGGCTCTCGCTGTGTGCTGCGAGCTGGTTGAGGCTCCGTACGTGGGGTTGCTGGGGAGCAGAGTGTTGTGTACCGAGTTCGCATCCTGCCTACGCTGCGGGTAACGGTCACGTGCAGACGAGGCCTTTGTCCTGTGCCTGGCTGCTTTTTTTAAAACTTATTTTTAGGTGCTCTCTGGCTTCCTCTTCCTCCTGCGCTGCTCTGCACTCCCTCTTTCTAACTCCCTCTTCTAGGATTGCTTTTTGAACAATCAGTTCCTCCTTAAACCCATTTTTGCAGGCCTTTGTCTGCGCTTGGGAGCTAGCCCAGTTCAGCGTTAGCAGCTGCTGGCTCCTGGGTAAGCAAGAACAAATAAAGGTTTACACTGAATGAATCATTTGAGCCTTATCTGTCTTTCAAATTCGGGACAGTTGTACAACTGCTGCGTGGAGCCTGCCTGGAGGGCACGGAGCCTCCTCGGAGAAGAACTTCTCCTGCCGGTGGCTGAAGCTTAATGGGTTTGTGCTGCTGATCCCAGCGCTGCCTCAGTGAATTCTTCTGGGTGCCTCTGAGCCTTATTCCACGCTTGATTACGGAGCACGGCTCTGAAATAAGTCCCTTTCCTTGAAGACTTACTCCACACTGGCTTTCCTGTGGAAATTCAGCCTTGGGGATGCTTTGAGTGGTTTGATCGCCGTGTGAAAACGTGGGCGCCGGCTGCAGAGCAATCGTGGTGGGACCCACACCAGGGAGAAGCTTTGAAGGCAGCCCCAGCGCGTGGTGTGTGTGGAGCGAGCTGTTGGCACCCCCTTGGGCTCTGTGCTTAAGCAGAGGGACACGGTGGAGTGTCAACACTGCAGAACCGTGGTGTGGCTTTGCTGGTTTAAGAGGCAGGATTTGTAGATAAGTAGCGTTAGTTGGTTTAATAACAGAAATGTGGGAGAAGGGAGGGGAGCAGCAGATAAGCCTTGGGCTCGTGCCTGAAAACTTTTGATCTGATAATAAGCTGGGGAGTTGCACCAGAGCTAATATTTTGCTGAGATGAACGGGACAGCCTTTCCTCCCCTCCTCCTGCTGTCCTTGTCTTCTGGCACTCCAGATTAGACTTGGTTTATCCTCTTTCTGCGCAGAGAGGAGCCCTGTCTAACTTTAATGAAGGTCTTGCCAGCAGGTCTGGTGATGTTTGGTGGTTCGGAGGAAGTGCCAGCACACGGTGAGCCTTGCCTGCAGCCTGGTTCTCCCCCCCCCCCTCGCGTCCTCCAGTCTTTAGAGCTCATCAGAAGAAGCAGCATGGCTTAGACACGGGTCACAGTGATGGCAAACTCCTCATGGCTTCTTGCAATTTCCTTTTCTTTTAAAAAATTCTTCAAAGAATAAGTGCCGCAGAGCCGGCCCGTCTCTCCTCACCCCTTGCAGATGCTGCAGGGAGGTTTTGGCTCAGGGGCTGGATAAACCATTTGCCTGTTGCGATGGTGGGAGCCACCGCGCTCTTGCAAACTGGAGGCGTCTGTGGAGCTTCCTTCGTGTGTTTGTAACCTGCCTTCCCAGTTTCTCATCCCACACCCAAGCCTGTGTGTTGAGACCAAGAGGGGGACGTGGTGGCTTGGTGGCTTCAGTACTGTAAGGCATTTAAGGACACATTTGCAAGAGGGAAGTCCATGGTTTCCAGTGGGCCAGGCCTTAGGTGCTGAAGTTGGCTCTGGGCAAGCAAGAGATGAACCTTGCTGTTGACTCGATGAGAAGAATTAGAGGGTCAAAGTTGGAATTTGGCTCCTTAGTGCAAGGGCTTTTGGCACTTTGACTCCTCTGTAGAAGTTTTGCAGGTTGTCCTGGCTGCTTGGAGTTGGGCTTGTAGCTTCCACAGAGCGTGTTGAGGTGTATGGAGGATCATGGGTTGGCAGCAAGGTCTTCTCCTGCCCTGGTGCTCCCTGCAGCTGGGCTTGCTCTGAAGTGGTGATGGCCAAGGCTGTTGGGATGCTTGGAAGGGGATTTTAGGACTAAGGTAAGGCCTTGGATGCGGGACCAAGCAGATGCTTCTAACGATGGTGGCAGAATAAGGTTGTGTTGTTGCAGAAGCTGTTTCCTTAGTTCCCCGTGAGCTCTTTCCTGCAAACCCTGGTGGATAAACTGCATCCCTTTCTTCTCTGGAGCTTGGAGGCACCTGACTCTGCTTGTGGCCTGGCCTGGGAGCTGCAGTAGTGGGGAGATGCAGGGCTGCATGTCTTGGTTTGTGGAGA
>JAOTQQ010000017.1:96416-106945 GCA_026546715.1 Gallinago undulata | reverse complement strand
CAAGAATGGCGTGCCACTAGATGGAGCGAATGGGCTTACGGGGATTTATCTTCAGCCTCTGGCAAGTTCAGTCCAAGTGGGAACTTCCCCAAGCTCCTGGGCTTCACTTTGGGGAGCTGAGCTGGCCATCAGTGTCCCCTCCAGCCCTGCTGAGCGTGTGCTGTGGTGGTCCGGGCTGTTACCACCCCTCGGATGTAGAGCAGAAGAGTCACCTCCAGCTACTGTGAGTACAGGAACTGAATCCTTGAGCTCTTGAAGCCCATGGCCTTCAGCAGAAGGGCCTCTTCAGGATGCAAGTTTCCGTGTGTGAGAATGGAAGATGTAAGAGTGGCACCACAAAGGGACATTTTTCCCAGCCTTGATGGAGGTTGCAGAAGAGCTGGTCTGTGGGGCAGGGGCCGAGGCCTTTTGGGAAGCAAGAGCTGGAAACGTTGCCCTCATGGTGTGTGTGGAGTCGCTGCGGGACTTTGCAGAAGAGCTGGAGGGTGATCTCTAGTGCTGCGGTGCTGGCTCCGCTCAGCCCTCGGCCATCCCGGGGGAGGTGGGAACAGGGGGGACCATTGCATCCCTTCTTCTCCTCCCACCCCTCGCTGTTGGCAGAGGAGGCTGCAGACCCCGTCAGGAGCGATGCGGTGCTGCCAAAGGAGATGGACGGAGGAGAACCCTGGGGTGTCCCTCTCTGGTGCCGGCGGGGAGCGGGAGGAATCCCTGCAGGTCCCCGGTGATGCAAGCGCCGGCGCAGCAGCCCTGCCGGGGTGAGCTCTTCCCACCGCCCGCGCGCCAGGGGAGGGGTGAGCTACAGCAACAAAAATGCGCCCTTCCACTTGGGCGATGGCTCCCAGTTCAAGATGAAAACATTTGTTCCTGAAATTGGAGTCATTCCTGGGATTGCAACACCCGGGCTGTGTTTCCAATTAATCCGCTGAAGTCGTCATGCATTTCCAAGCGCGTTGGCTCAGCAGAGAGAAATCTGGCACAGCCTGCGCGCCGAAATGCCAGCTGAGATGCGCCCCGTGTTAAACGAGGAGAGAAGGGCCCTGGCAGGGCTGGCCCGGTGACACCTGGCAGGGGCATCCCCAAGGGGCTCCGGGCAGGTCCGCTCCGGCCGGGGGGATGTGGGGAGGGCAGAGCAACCGCCTCCTGGGAGTGAAAACGCTTCAAATAGTTGTTGAATTACTCTCGGGTTTTTCCTGACTGGTTTCCTTCTGTTTCTGGGTGTGTGTTTTGTTTTGGGGAGAAGGGGAGGGGGTGAAGTGAGTTATGCTGGGTCTATTTGCTGTGTCTGCAGGAGCGTACTTCCAGCCTCGCCGCCTTCGCGGTGACGAGTGGGAGCCCTTTGCCGTGCCGTGGGGATGGTGGTGTGACCTCAACCCCTGCCTCCTCCCAGGCCTCCTGCCCCGGGGAGGCGGGCGAAGGCTGGAATCGGGAGGCTGTTTTGTTTGGGAGCAGTGCGATCCCTCAGGGCGATGCCTGTGGCTCCGGGTCCAGGTGCTGGCTGCGGATCCTGCTGCCCGAGACCGGAGCCAGGTGCCCTCAGAGCTGGGTTGGTGTCGGATGGTGTGATGCTGGGTCCTTGTGGTGCATCTCCATGTTAGGCACCTCACCGGGGAGCCGCTGGAAGGACAGGCATCCCCTTGCCCATGGGTTTGGTGGGTTTTTTCTCTCCTCGGGCTGGTTTTGCAGAGCCAGGGTTCCTGCCTGGAGCTGGAAGGGACCTGACACATTCCTCTCATCTCCCCTGTGATTTTCTGAGAAATGAAATTGGATCTAGAGCCTGGTCCCAGCTGGGTGGGAGCGGTCCAGCGCGTTCGCACAAACACTCATGGAAAGGCCGAGCTTGCGTAGAAATCTTCCCTTTCCAAGAATGATCTTCAGGCTGAGGCCCCCCTCCCTCCGGAGTCAGCAGGGAAGGAGGGACGGGGAAGCTCAGCAGGTCTCCTGCCACCACGGTCGCTGGTGGCTTTTCCCTTTAGGGGGAAGCAGACAAACTGCTTTTACCTGTTGGGAACCCGCGGGATGGAGAGTCCGGCCGCCTCCCGCTCCCCGCTCTGCGGAGCCCCCCTCCCGGTGGTACCCGCTCTCCCGCAGCAACGCTTCATTTAGAGCTGGAAAGCGTTAAGTGAGGAGGTGACAAGACCACTCCCAAATTGGCTCCGGGTTCCTTTCCCATCTGCGAGGGCAGCACCGGGGCAGTGTGTTCTTCGGTGGGAGTGTGGTGCAAGCTGCGCGCCCTGCTCTCGGCCAGCACGGGCAGCCGGCCTGCGGCAGATGCGTGAGAGCCTGGAAAAACCCCCGGGGAAAGAAGCGAGGAGAGGAGGGGAAGGCAAGTTTACCACTGGTGTTTAATGGCGCAGTGCGTCAATTTAACAAATAACTCTTAAGGATGTTGCGCCGACTTCCCAAGTTACTCGCTCCAGAAATGGAGCTTTCCTCTGTGCCTCTGTTGGAATAAGTCTCTGTCGCGTAGATTTTTAGCAGGGAGGATGTAATCTCTCTCTGCTTGGAGGACAGTAATACTGATGCTTGCTATTTTTAACCCATCAGCAGGGCAGAGACGCGCTCGGGAGCCGTCAGGGAGCAGAGGGGCTCTGCTGGTGGTGCTGCCGGGGCGGCCGGGCTTCGGCAGCGGCTCCGAGAGCTCCCGGCCCCGCTCGCCCACAGGTGAAGAGAGGCCACTCTGCCCGGGGCTCGTCCCCCGGCTCCGGTGAGCTCAGCGGGGCCCGTGCCATCGTCACGGGGCTGGGTGATGGTGGGCAGGAGCAGGGATGTGTGGCATCCCCCATCCTTCTCTTCCTCCTCTTTCTCTCCCTTTGGGGCTGGAGAGGCAGTGGGGAGGGCGAAGGGTTTGTGGATCCGGCTGTGCCGCTGACTCCGTGGTGCTTGTTTGGGTGGTGCCAGCCCTGAAATGCCAGCTCAGGTCCTAAAACCATCTCAAGTCTTTTATGTATGTATTTGTTGGTTTTTTTTGTTAAAGAAAAACAGTTTCTGTCACCACCTTCATCATGAAAAAGAGCTGCAAGCAATAACCTGCAAAGTGCTCTGAAACAGGAGGTGAATAACAAAACTGGCACCAACTTGAGTCGCATTCCCCGGTGTGGGGGCTGATTCGGAACTTTGTGTGGTTCTGCCCTGCCCGGGTCCTCCTGCCGCCCTTGTCTGTCCCCAGCTGTCCCCATCCTCGGCCTTGCCTTGGGCCTTGCAGGGTTTTCTGGATGCTGATGTGTGCTGGAGGAGCCTGAGTGCCTGCACCTCCCATTCGGAGAAAAAAATAGGAATTTAGGGTGGAACTTGCTCCCCAGGGGCTTTGTTTCACCCTCCGGGCTGGGTCCAGAAAAAGTGTCTTCTGCCGTCGTTTTGTTTTTTTTTCTCCCCTGCAGTGGAAAATCCCATCGGTCTCAGGCGTGGATTTTATCATGGTGTTTGTTCCTGTTGCAAAGCCTCTGGTCTCCAGCCCCTCTGCGGGACCATGCGCAGCCATCGCCGCGGTTCCCCGGCAGCCGGTGGCCGCCAGTGGATTTTGGAGTAAATCCCGAGCCCTGGCCCTTGTGCCGGGGGGGTTGCGGGTGACGGCGATATCTGTGCCCCTCCCGGACGGGGCAGCGGGTTTGCGTTTCGGGGTTGGTCCTTTGGGGCAAAGAGGTGATTTTGGCTTTGCTGTCCCGGGCGTGCAGCTGCCTGGGGCTCGGTCCCCGGCCGGGACAATGGCAGGAAGCCGCTGGCCGCACACAGCTCCTCGCCGCTGGCCGGCACCGCGTCCTCGCCGAGGCCAGGCCGCCGCCGCCGCTCCTCCCTTGCTATTTCCATCGCATTGTCCGGAGGAGAGGAAGGATGTTTCCAGCCTTCTTCCTTTTTGCCTCAAAGGGATGCGGGGAGGGGAGGGGAGAGGATTTTTCTCGCTGGCAGTTGTGCAATCGGCGCAATTACTGCTTTTTTCGAAGCACCGTCCCGCTCCGCCCAGGTCAAGGGGCTGGTGCATCTTGGCCTGAGACGCCCCCGAGGTCTCCCCTCCTCTGCGTGGTCCTGGCAGTGGAGATGTGTCTGGTCCTGTGTCCCTGCCAGCAGCCAGCGGGCTCAGGCGTGTCCTCCCGTGCAAGGCGGGGGCTCCGGGCTCCAGCCGAGAAGATGCTTCTGCAACGTGGCTTTTAGGGAACGCACGGACGTGGCCA
Source organism: Gallinago undulata (assembly GCA_026546715.1). Classification (NCBI taxonomy): domain Eukaryota; kingdom Metazoa; phylum Chordata; class Aves; order Charadriiformes; family Scolopacidae; genus Gallinago; species Gallinago undulata. The sequence goes on along the minus strand of JAOTQQ010000017.1, from coordinate 102,779 downwards.
GGCTCGAGGTGCTCAGCGCTGCCAGGGGATGTGCTGCTGCCTCCGCGTCCCTCAGGCTGCCCTGAGGTTGCTGGTGCTCAATGGAAGGTATTTTGGGAAGGCGAAGTGGGGTTCTGATGTTATAAACCTGAGCACTGTGTCGTGGTGGGGAGACGTACGGGGGGGCTGCAGGGGGTACGACATAATCCCTGGCCTCTCGGGGGGGACGGTTTCAGGTGCCTCTGAAAGCATTAGCAGTTTGTGGCGGAGAAAGGGAATAGGGAAGGTCACCTCTTGCTTTGTGATGGAGAAATATGGCTGTGAAATGGGGTTCTGGTGGTTTTCTGGGACACTTTTAGTTCTTCATCATGTGGACAGGGCTCTGATGGTGACAAAGAAACGCTGCAAAGTCCTTCCTGTGTTTTTGCACGGCTCCGGCTGCTCTGGCCCTGCAAAGTTGAGGCTCCTCGCTGTGCTGGAGGAGACCGGGCTCCCACATGCCAGGAAGTGAAAGCAGAATTAATTAAGATGGGAAATAATCTTAATTGCTCTAGCTAAATCCTTTTAGCACCAGTAAAACCCCAAACATTTGAAGCAAAGATCTTGGTCAGAGTGTGGCCACACCTCTGCTGTCGTTCAGAGGTGAAGAAATCGCCCGTGACGCATCTCCAAGGGTTTCACTGTATGGGGAGAGTTTTACCAGTTTCACTGGGGTGGTTGTCGCTTCCTGGTAGCAGCCAAACTGGGAAAAACCCGTCTCTTACTGAACGGGATCCCAGCTCAGCTGAGATCACCCCAGGACAGCCAAAAGAGTCCAAATTCAAACCTCACGTGTGCTGGCATCGGGTCTGTCCTGGGACAGCCCCAGGAATTGCAGCGCTGCTGATTTTTCCGTAGGGGAGCAGGAAGCTTTCAGGATCCCTTTGGGCTTTTTTTCCTTTCCTTGTCCTAGACGGATCGGGATGCAGTGCCGCTGGTTTGTCCTCCTCGAACAGCATCCACCGTGCACGGTACCCATCGCGTGCCGTTCTTGGGTTCACCCTCTGGACCATGCTTTGGAGCTGCGGAATGTTTCTGACAAAGCCCAGGGTCGGGGCCAGCCCATGTAACCTGCCAGGAAGACTGGGAGCTACCGGCTTTCGCTGCTGGCGGGAGGTGTCCGGCAGTGCCAGGGCGATGGAGCAATTCCTTGGCGGCCGTCGGAGCCAGCTCTTTGCATTAGTGAAAAATGGGAACGATCTGCAGGCTGGTGAAAGCCCTGTGGGTCCCCAGGGGGTCGGGGCAATGACCTCGCCTGCGTGTCCTCGGTGGTTTGAGCCTTTCTAAGGCTTTGGCCACGTGTGTCCCGTGGCGTGTGTCGGTGCCGGGATGCGTGAGGTGGGAGAGGGTGCGTGGAAGCAGGAGGAGATGCGCAGTCTGGTTGTCTCCATCCTTTTCTGTGGTTTTGTGTTTTTAGGGAGGCTCAGAGCACGGAGAGTGCAGCAGAACAGCAATTCCGTAAACCAGCTTAGAAGTGATGCTGAGGAGCCGATGCAATGAAACACCAATTTAAGTTGGGGTGGAAGTTTTTCCCCATTTTTTTTAAAATGAGCAAGCTGGGGTATAAGCTTTGTTAGGGTTGATCTTATTGCGTGTTCCCGTTTGCAAAGCAGGGGGGGTCTCGCGTTCCTCTCTGGGAGCTGCCCCCCCGTAGGGAGCTGGAGTGGGGACGCGTGGGAGCAGGAGCCAAGACTTCTGCTTCCCCGACAGAGACCTTGGCATTTCCACCTGCCGCTGCGTGGGCCCTGGGTGCCAGCCACCCGCCCGAGCCCACGCAGAGCCTCCCTGTTTGTTTTGTCTAAAAGCAATATCCCCCAAAGCAGCGTAAAGCGGGGTGGGGGGTGGGGAATACCCACTCTGGCTTAATTGCATCTAATGAGCCCGATGGGGCCGGCTGCCAGCAAGCCCAGGGCTTTGCCAAGGTTCGTACTTGCCCGTGAGAACTGGCAGGGTGTGGTGTGGGGCCGCGCCTGGCTTCCCAACCGCCGGGAGGAAAGATCTGAGAGGTCCCGCCAGCCTTCGCCCCGCTCCTTGTGCCGCTCGCCCGACGCCGTCAGCCCAGCCGGGCTCGCGGGGCTCGGCTCTTCGGGCGCGTTGAGCCCCGAGGACTCGGAGGAACAGGATGACATCCATAGGTGAGCGTGTCCAATGGGTGGGAAACATCCCTCGCAGACACTGCGGGGGTCTTACAAAGATGGGTTTGTATTAGATGCGCCTGGAGCAGCCTTTCCTCGAGAGCTGGTCCAGTTCAGCTCCAGCGTGCACCCGGCCGGGCGCCGTCGTTCGTTTGTCAGGTGAGTTTTAGGGTGCTGGGTGGGGGGGCGATTTTGCTGAGCTGACACCGTGTCTGCTCTTGGGAGGTGCCGAGGGCTCCAGTCCCAACACGTGCACTGGTTCCCCAGTGTCTGAGGTTAACGCTGCTGCTGCTATTTGTTTATTTTCCCTTTCCTCCCCCCATGCTGGAGCGGCTCATGGCAGGATTGACCCCGCTTTCTGGGTTAGACACCCCGGGCAGTGTTGCTCCATGAGTGGGGAGCGCACACACCCCACCGCACCCTCCGGCCCCACCGGGCGCTTTGCCGCGGGGCAGCCGCGTTCTGCGGCCTCAGCTGGGAGCTGGCCGGTGTCCTCCTCCCAGCTTCTCCCTGTTCCTGCTTTTCCCCGCTCAGGCTCCAGCTCCACGTAGCGCACCGGCTCCTCCTTGCATTTCTTCACCCCAGCTCTCACAGACCCCGAAATTCCGATGACTTGGCCGAGCCGTTTCTTGTAGCTTTTCCAGCCCGGGTGGCATTCCCTGGCTTTGGCATCATGGGTCTCTTCCAGCATCTCCTCAGCTGCTTGTATGCACCAGCACTAACCCAGATTCACCCCCCAGGGTGGCTGTCACTGGTGTCCCCTGGTGCAGGACAAGGGCTTGTTGGATCCAGGCGCATTTCAGCCTCCTCTGCATTAAGGATTTGATGCCTGCGCCTTGCCCAGCTGCACAGATGCCAGCCTTGAGCCTTTCCAGCCTTGAGGCTCTCCTAGCTGTTTGCTGAGCACCCAGGTAGGGGAGGCAGTGCCAGACAGCCCCACGGTGTGTTTGTACAGGAAACTGAGAATGGTGAGGCTTCCTTCCTCCGACATAAATAGCTCTCACCCTAAAACCCGAGGGCTCCGCTCTGCGTGGGGGCCATCTCCAGCGCTGGCTGGAGGGGACGCTGAGACAGCGGTCGGGGACCCCCCACGTGCAGAGCAAAGCTGGGTCTCCCCAGTGCTGGAAGTCTCCTTGCTCCAGCACCCGACGGTCAGCGCTGGAGCGAGGGTTTGGGTGAGCTCTGGTTGAGCCCCAGCTGCTGAGCTGTCTGTAGATCCACACGGGGAATTCCGTTTGTGCCTCTTTCCCTGGGATGCATCTTATTCCCACAGAGCTGGGGCTGCTGGTGTTTTGCCCAACTCCTTGTTCATTTTCCTTTCAAGACCGAATCTGCCTTCCAGCCCAGCCTTGGAGCTCAGCCAGCATTTGCCAAAGGGATTTCCTTCTCTGCAGCACGCGGAGAGGCTCCAATTAATGGGCAGGTCCCCTTGAGTACTCACTTGCTGAGAGTGGGTATTGTGGGAGCCCAGGCTTTTTGTCTCGGCGCTTCCAGATCAAGCAAGACACTGCTTCAGAGCCCTGAGCTCTTCCCCGGGGGCTCATGAGTCAAGCTGGGCTCTCGCTGTGTTGCACGCAGCAATTACAGAAATGCCGAGGCTGAGCCGTGGCGCTGGTGACAGCAGCCCCTGCGCAGCTGTGACCCTCCACGGGCGAAGCAGGTTGGGGGTTTGAGCCAAGTGGCCGGAGGTTTTGCTCCGTGCCGTGTCCTCGAGGGGCTCCATGCCATGGCAGGATGCTCCGAATGGCGGCTTAATGTGTGCGGGGGGTGACGGCAGCGAGGACCCCCCCCAGGGCAACAGCGTGGCGCGGGGCAGAGGTGCTGACGTGGTGTCCAAACCGGTTGGGAACGCTCTCCTCAGCTTATGCAAAGGGCTGGTAATTGAGGAGAGGTTCCTACAATCGTTTGATCTCTCCTTGGCACGGCGGCCGCATCCTCTCCTGCTGATGTAATGGAGCCGGGCGCGGGAAGACGGGGCGTCCTGCACCGAGGGGCTGCTCGCTCCCTCCCCGGGACCGGGGGGCTGCCGCTGCTGGCATCTTCCTGCCTGGAGAACGGGGACCCAGAGGAGCTTGTCTTTCCCGGCCGGGTGCCAAAGGCTCTCTCTCCAAAGACGATCTGTGCTGGCTGAGGGCAGGGAGGTGACGCTGCGGCTCTAGCCTGGACTGTGGCCTCTGCCAGAAGCCTGGTGGAGGGAGATGATGGGGCTGTTGGAAGACACCGAGCTGTTCCAGCTCAGGCAGAGCTTGCCCGGAGCTGCTGCCTATCATCCGTGTTCATCTTTGCCTGTGGGCAATATTTAAGGTTTCTGGAGAACAACACAAACCCTTACCCCTTCTGTGTCCCCAAGGAGAGGCCGTGGGTGGTGAAGGTGCGTAACAGCCCTCCATGGGGTGCGTTTGTGGGGCCAGAGGAGCTGTGGAGCTTGGCGTCCACCCACTGCAGAGAAAGGCTTCGAGGGAAGACTGGGAGGAAGAGCATTGTGCCTCCGTCACCTGGCTGGGGACAGTGTGCTATGCAGGGCTATGCTGACCTGCTGCTGGTGGCCCTCGGGCCAGCAAACCCCGTCCGGGCTGCACCACTGGGGGAGGGTGGTCAGAGGGGATGAGTCCAGGTGGGTGGGCTGCGCTAGGGAGGGTGCTTCCTTTCCTTGAGGTGAGGACGTTTCCTGAATCTTAGGAGTTTCCATGAGCAGAAGCTGCCTACGCTGTTCTGGGGAGCATGAGGTGCCATTGGCAACCTTGGTTGTCCTTCAATAGATCACTTCGGTCATGAATTTCCCTCTGTTTCGGAGGAAATGGCAGTTGTTGGGAGGTTTCCTGGGGATACCTCGCACTCCTCCGCACGGCATCCTCCCCCGGGGACCTGCTGCTGCTGCTTGGGAGGGGGTTTATGACCGGTGGGGGTGGGAGGATGCAACTGGTGGCAGGAAATGACTGCCAGAGGTTTCCAGCTGTGCCAGAGCCGTGGCGGGGATGGAGCCCACTCACTGTCCCTCCGGTCCCACGGCCCGGCTACGGTTGCAGGAGATGAGCTCTTTGGTCCCACCTTGCACCTCGTGCTGCCCACGCTCAGACCCTGTGGCGCGGGGACCTGATTCTTCTGCAGAGAAATCGTTAAAAACACACTGTTTATTTACTTATTGCTTTAGACTCAGACGGGCGCAGGGATACCTGCCCTGGCAGGCATGGCTGAGGGTGCCGTATATCGGGGCGCGAGCGAGGAACGGCTGTGGGGTATGGGGGTGCCGTGCCCTGGATCGTGCGAAACCGCAGCCGCCGTGTTCCCCGCCTGCGGCGCGATTGGCTCCTGCCGGTGCCCAGCTCAGTCTGTGGCTTTGTGCTGGGTGTCCCCGTCACCCAAGGGTCTCAAAGTCAGGCTGGAAACCTGCCGCCGGGTTTCGCTGTGCGGGTTTGGCGCCTTCTCGGTTGGGTGCTTCGAAGGCTTTGAAAATGCCTCCCTGGAGAGGGGCAGCGTCCTGGGAGCTCAGCCCCCGGCACGTTTGCAGGATGCTCCAGCTCCTCTGGAGCTGTAACGTGAAGTTGTTTGGTGGTTTAAGCGCTGCCAGCGATGAAGTTCAGGTCTAGTGTTAAGGCTGGAGCTTTTGGGGTAGTTTAGGTGCTGCGGGGTTACCTTTGGATCCTCGAGCAGCCTCTCCCTGCAGGCAGAACGCTCTCGAGGCCGATCTGCACACGGAGATTTGAGAGCAGGTGGAAAACCTGCCTTGAGCAGGCACCGAAAGGCCTGTGGGAATCTTCATCAGTGATCTGGACGAGGGGGTCAAGTGCACCCTCAGTAAGTTTGCAGATGACACCGAGTTAGGTGGGAGTGTCGACCTGCTGGAGGGGAGAAAAGCTTTGCAGAGGGATCTGGACAGGCTGGATGGATGGGCCAAGGCCAACAGGATGAGGTTCAACAAGGCCAAGTGCCGGGTCCTGCACTTGGGTCCCACCATCCCCATGGATGCTACAGGCTGGGGGCAGAGTGGCTGGAGCTGCCCGGCAGAAAAGAACCTGGGGGTGTTGGTCAACTGTGGGCTGAACATGAGCCAGCAGTGTGCTCAGGTGGCCAAGAAGGCCACCAGCATCCTGGCCCGTACCAGGAAGAGCGTGATGAGTAGGACTCAGGAGGTCATCATCCCCCTGTACTCAACACTGGTGAGGCCCCACCTTGAGTTTTGGGCCCCTTCCCACAAAAAAGACATTGAGGG
>JAOTQQ010000017.1:71537-96316 GCA_026546715.1 Gallinago undulata | reverse complement strand
GGTTGGCCAGAGCAGCCAGCATGGTCCCTGTCACCCCGGTGGGACCTCAGGGGTTGGCCAGAGCAGCCAGCATGGTCTCTATCACCCTGATGGGACCCCAGGGGTTGGCCAGAGCAGCCAGCATGGTCTCTTGTCACCCTGATGGGACCCCAGGGGTTGGCCAGAGCAGCCAGCATGGTCCTTGTCACCCCGGTGGGACCTAGGGGTTGGCCAGAGCACCCAGCATGGTCCCTGTCACCCTGGTGGGACCTCAGGGTTGGCCAGGATCCAGAGCACCCAGCATGGTCCCTGTCACCCTGGTGGGACCTCAGGGGTTGGCCAGAGCAGCCAGCATGGTCCCTGTCACCCCGGTGGGACCTCAGGGGTTGGCCAGAGCAGCCAGCATGGTCCCTGTCACCCCGGTGGGACCTCAAGGGTTGGCCAGAGCACCCAGCATGGTCTCTATCACCCTGATGGGACCCCAGGGGTTGGCCAGGGGAGACCTGAATCCCCCAGGCTCTTGGGCACATTCCCATCTCCCATCCTATGGGGTGCACACCTATGGGGGAGTGGGTCCCATCACACAGCGCTGGTGCCCTTAACTGGTTCCCAGTTTCCGCACGGAGCCGCTGGAGGGCTCGGAGCAGGAGAAGGCCACCTACTCCCTGCACAAGCGGCGGAAGATCCTGCGGCTGGTGAGCCAGTGGGTGCTGCTCTACGGGCGGCTGCTGCAGGGCGACCGCAGCACCACGGCTCTGCTGCAGGTACCGGCAGTGGGACGGGGATGGGGGGGGCGTCCCCAGAGGGGTCTGGCTGTCACCACCCCCTGCTGACCACTGGCCACCTTCCTCCCGCAGAACCTGGCCGACCTGGCCAGCCAGGACCCCCGCCTGGGCGGGCTGGTCCAGGAGCAAGCACAGGAGCGCCGGCGGCCCCGAGGGTGAGTCCCCCCGGGGATGGAGGGGGGTCCCCATCCAAAATAGAGCCTGTCCCTGTCCCTAGAGCCACCGCTGGTGCCCGTGTCCCCAGGTCCTGCACCCCTCATGCCTGAGGGATGTTGTGCATCTCATATTAAGTTGACCAATCCGCGTTGACGGGTGTCAGACTTGGAGGAGCTGCCTGAAATCCTGGTTTCGAGCAGTAAAACTGCTTTATCGAGCAATTTGGCACCAAGGGGAAGGAGGGAAAAAAAAAAACAAAAAAAGAAAAACAAACCCCCAGAAGTGGCGTGTTGGGTCAGACCCAGGTTCCCAAGAGTTCCTGGGAAGGAAGGGGTGAGGGATTTCTGGGTTAGAGAGAGCTGTAAAATGACATTCCGCACACGCAAGCAAAGCCGTGTGGTCGCTGTGGGATGGGGAATGAAATGGGGCTGAGCTTTTGGCCAGCAAAGCGATGATTGCCACGACTGAGGGGATGCCAGCAGCTCTTGGGCCACCAAGGTGGGGGTTCCGTGGCCACAGGGAAATGATTGCCATGACTGAGGGGATGCCAGCAGCTCTTGGGCCACCAAGGTGGGGGTTCTGTGGCCACAGGGAAATGATTGCCGTGACTGAGGGGATGCCAGCAGCTCTTGGGCCACCAAGGTGGGGGTTCCTCGGCCACAGGGAAGGTGTCAAACACTGCTAGGACCCCCCGGTGCCTGGGGATGCTTGGGGTTTGGTGGTGGCCTGGATCCTGGGGGCTGCAGGAGACCCGGATCTGTCTCCAGCACAGGCTGCGGGGCTCTGACACCCCCTTTATCCTCTTCCTCCAGGCTGGAGAACGGAGACGGCAGCGTTTCTCCCCAGCCCAAGGTAGGGGTGGCCCTGGGGGGGTGCCAGCACGAGGGGAGGTGGAGAGTCGGGTCCCCCCTGACCTCTGGGGAGAGGCAGGAGAGGTGGCCGGTGGGGTGGGGGCACCCTCCCCACTCTCTCCCACCTTTCCCGTAGGCTCGGAGCTCGGGGAACTGGCTCTCGAGCCAGGAGGAGGCCATTCTGAGCGGCAGCTGTGCCTTAAGAGCCCAGGACAAAGGTACGGTGACACGCAGCGGGGACTGTCCCTTTCCCAGCGCCTGGGACGCTACAACCCTCCCGTCCTCCCGTCCTCAGTGCCCTACGAGATCTACAGACCCGACCACTCGTGCCTGATGACGGTGCTGCCCGTCAACGCCTCGGTGCGGGACATCCTGCGGTCCCTGGCCCCCCGGCTGGGCCGGGACCGGGAGCACATCCTAGTGAAGGTGAATTCATCCGGAGGTGAGCAGGATCCCCCACCTCCCGGGGTGGCAACTGCCCCCCCCCTGCCCAGCCAGGATCGGGCCCCTTCTTCATCCCATCACTGAGCGTCCCCCCCTCCCGCAGATAAAGTGGGGCTGCAGCCGGAAGCCGTGGGGGTGTTCACGGCGCTGGGGCTCAACGAGAGGCTCTTTGCCGTGAGCGTGGAGGAGCTGGGCAGCCTGGTGAGCACGGGGTGGGGGGGTCCTGGGGATGGGCAGCACCGGGATGACCCCCCCCCTGCCCCGAGCGGGATTTGGGGCTGTGGTGCCTCCACAGCAGCTCAGGGTTGGGGGTGTCCATCCTGGGAAGGGGCTGGTGTTGCCTTCCCTGCGGTGGCTAATAGCCCCTAATAGAGGGGTCGGGCATCCTTTCTCTCCCTCTCCCCCAGACCCCCCACCCCGAGCAGCTGGGCCCCCACGTCGGCTCCTCGGAGACCCTGGACCTCATCAGCTCCAAGGACCTGGCCAGCCACCTCACTGACTACGACTGGAACCTCTTCAAGAGCATCCACCAGGCAAGGCCAGCCCCCGCAGCGGGGCAGGAGAACGCCCCTGGGGTGGCTTTCGGGGCACCCCCCCAGCCGCCACGTTGGTCTTTGCAGGTGGAAATGATCCACTACATCGTGGGGCCGCAGAAATTCCACGACGTGACCACGGCCAACCTGGAGCGGGTGATGCGGCGCTTCAACGAGCTGCAGTACTGGGTGGCCACGGAGCTGTGTCTCTGCCCCGAGGTGGGCAGGAGAGCCCAGCTCCTCCGCAAGTTCATCAAGCTGGCCGCACAGTGAGTGCCCCGCCGCCCGTGTCCCCGTCCCTGCCCGGACGGAGCCGGTGGTGGCCTCCTCGCCTGACCCTGTCCTCGCCTGCAGCCTCAAGGAGCAGAAGAACCTGAATTCCTTCTTCGCGGTGATGTTTGGTGTGAGCAACACGGCCGTCAGCCGTCTGGCCAAGACCTGGGAGGTAACTGCCTCTGGGCTGCTGCCAGGTCCCTGGAGGTCCCTCGAGGTTTGCGGTGATGGATCTGGGTCCCCTGGCTTGAGCAAGGGTGGTCCAGGTGCTGAGGTCCAAGCAGAACCTGCACCCCTAAGCTCTGAGCAAGGGAGATGCCGAGGGCAGGGGGTGTTTCCCACCGGGCAGGGGACCAGGATCAGCCCCAGGGTCTGGTTGGACCTGGTTGGGGGCCAAAGTGCCCCCCACCAGGGTGACAGTGGGCTCTCAGCATCTCTGGGGGAGGGAAAACTGGGGTGCCAGGATGGTGACCCTCTCTGGGAGGTCTCCTGGGGAGGGAGAAATGGGGTGCTCTCAATGGTCACCCTCTCTTCCTCTCTGGGGGTCTCTGGGGGTGGAAGAGCTGGGGTGCCAGTGGTGGTGACCCTCTCTGGGGGATGTCTCTGGTGGTGGGAGAGCTGGGGTGCTGATTACCCTCTCTGGGGGGTCTCTGGGGTGAGGTGACCCTCTCTGGGTGTGGGAGAGCTGGGGTGACAGTGACCCTCTCTCTGCGCAGAGGCTGCCCCACAAGATCCGAAAGCTGCACTCGGCGCTGGAGCGGATGCTGGTGAGCGTGGCCCCTTCCCACCCCGTATCCCCCCTCCCAGCAGGGTTTGTCCCTGCTTCCCAAAGGGTGCAAGGTCACAGGGGTGCCATGGAGGTGCTGTCGTCGTGTCGTGTGTGTCCCCCCCCGCCCCCTTTCTCCCCTGCACCCACCCCAGCACCCGGGGCTGTGTTCCCTGTGCTGAGGTCCCGCTCCATCCCCAGGACCCATCGTGGAACCACAGGGTCTATCGCCTGGCCGTCGCCAAGCTGAGCCCCCCCATCATCCCCTTCGTGCCCCTCCTCCTCAAAGGTGGGTCCCTCGGCCGGGGAGGTGGGAATGGGTCGGACCAGGCTGACGGGGACCCCTTTGGATGCACCCAGCCCTCCCCGGGGACCAAGAATCTGATCCCCCAATCCCCCCCCCCCAACCCACAGACATGACCTTCATCCACGAGGGCAATCGCACGCTGGCCGAGAACCTCATCAACTTTGAGAAGATGGTGAGTGGGGCGGGTTGGCTCCCCCATGGACCCCCACCTTGGGGGGGACCTGCTTGTTTCCCCCACCCCATCCCCTGGGATGCAGATCCAGAGCATCCCTGTGGTGTTGGCGCCAGCTCCCCACCCCCCCTGCCCCGGCAGCCAGGACCCCTGGCCGTCCCCTCGTGGGGGGGACACGGGGCGGCCGGCGCTGAAGCCGGAGGGGACCGTGTTTCAGCAGCCGGGGAGCAAAGTGGGGCCGGGTGACAGCAAGTGACCTTTGTGCATTGCCCGCAGCACATGATGGCAAAGACGGTGCGTGTCCTGCAGCGCTGCCGGGGCCACGCTCACGGTGAGTGCTCCCGGGGGGGTGGGGGTGGGGGACACAGGAGGGGTCTGGGGGTCAGCACCCCCCTGGGGATGGGGCTGAGCTCCCCCCCTCTCTCTCTCTCTCTCCGCCCTCAGCTCCGCTCTCCCCGCTGAGAAATCGCTCCCCGCACCGGCCGGAGGACCCCAAAGCCGTCAGGATCTCCACGTGTACGTCTGGGGCTCACCCATCCGCACCCCCACCCCTGCCCCGGGGGACCCTCCCACTCCTCGGGGCCACCTCCCACCGTCCTTGGGTGGGGGGTCCTGTGGGGACATCCCAGGGGCATCAGCCTGGCTACCGTGGGTGAAAGCTGGTCCCAGTGCTGCTGATGTCTGGGGGTACCCAGGGATGACCTCTCTTTCCTGCGTGGGGTGTGCCCATGGGTCACTGGAGGCACCAGTGGGTAACTCCTGGGGCTGAAGAGGATCAGGGGGTGCTTCCAGCATGTCGGAAGTGCTCTGGGTGTTAGGCAGCAGGATGGGGCATCACTTTTCCCCATGGAGCAAGGCTGTCCCCACTTGCTCCTGCTCCTTCAGCTCCAGCAAGTTCCTGAAGGTTGATGGAAGGGGATCCATGAGCAGAAGGAGAGGGGATGGGGGGATCCTTGAGTCAAGGGAGAGGGGATGGAGGGATCCATGAGCAGAGGGAGAGGGGATGGGGGAATCCTTGAGTCAAAGGAGAGGGAATGGAGGGATCCATGAGTCCAGGGAGAGGGGATGGGGGGATCCATGAGCAGAAGGAGAGGATCCATGAGTCCAGGGAGAGGGGATGGGGGGATCCTTGAGTCCAGGGAGAGGGGATGGAGGGATCCTTGAGCAGAAGGAGAGGGGATGGGGAGATCCATGAGCAGAGGGAGAGGGAACGGAGGGGATCTGTGAGCAGAGAGAGGGGGGATAGAGGGGGAATTTCAACGAGCTGAGCAAGAGGCCATAGAGGGGAATCAAGAAGCCAACTGGAGGTGATGGAGAGGTTCACTGAGCTGAGCTGGAGGTGCTGGAGGGGATCAGTGAGCCAAGCCAGCAGCAGTGGAAGGGGATCGGTGACTCAGGCGAGAGGAGGATCCCCCATGCGACGAGCCAGCAGTGATGGAGAGGGTTGGGAAGCGGAGCCGGAGGCAGTGGAGGGGGAATCCCTGAAGCCAGCCCTGATCTCGGCTCTCCCGGGCAGGCTCGGAGCAGTCCCTGAGCGTGCGGAGCCCCGTCTCCACCTGGGCCTACCTGCAGCACCTCAAAGCCATCGACAGCCAGAAGGAGCTGCTGCGCCTCTCGCACGACCTGGAGTCCTGAGGGGGACGGCGGGGACGTGGCAGCCCCTCTGCCGGCGGCGGGGCCAGCCCTGGTGGCTCTGCTCCCGGTAGCACCGGGCACGGGGCTGTGCTGGAGCCGGGCGAGAGCAGCCTCCAGCCGCCGGCACCGGGTCCGGCACCGGGATGCTGGGATGCAGCCGGGCTGCGGCCGCCGAGGGCCAGGGACAGCGGAGTGAGCAATAGAGGTATTTTTGTACAAAAGGCTGCACTCCCCTTTCTTCTCCGGGCAGGGGCCTGGATTCACTCCCTGCGTGGGCCAGGGAGGAGGGGGGAGCCCTGGATGCGCCCCCTGATGCTGCCCCCCACCCTGGGGGTGCCAGGCTGGAAGATGCCCCGTGCTCCCAGAGAGACTGGAGCCACAGCATCCCTGGGAGCAGGGGTGTCCCCATCAGGGTGCACCCACCCAGGCTGAGCTCAGGGTCTGGCTGGTGCTGCTGCGCTGCCCCACGGATCCTGGGGGCAGCCCCAGAGGGGACCTACCCTTCCCTCTATCCGGTGTGTCCCATGGGAGGTGCTGGCAACATACCCCATCCCACCCTCTGGGAGCTGCGTGACCCCAGGAGCCCATGGGGAAAGTATCTTGAGCCCCCCCTGGGACTGGTGGGGCTTAAACCAGCCTTGGGCTAATCACAGCCTTCTTCGTGCCTCAGTTTCCCCACGTGGATGGGGGCGGGAATAGCCACGTACAGCCGTGGTGTGGAGGCAGGAGAGCATCCCTCATGGAAGGAAGCCATGGTGGCCTTGTGATGGAGATGGTGACCTGCTCTGGCCATCCCCAGCCCCTGGCCATTTGCTGTTGGGGGTTTGGGGGAGATGTCTCTGAAGGAGGCAGAGCTGATGGACCCTGGGGGGGAAGGGGGCATCCCTCCCCCCCAGAGCATCTCTGTCTGCACATGGAGCAGTTTTAGCAATGACCTTCCCGACGCTCGGAGCAGGCCTGGGTGAAGCTGCGGGGTCCAGGGGAGTTCGTAGCCCCCCAAAACTCCCCTCTTGTCCGGGTCCCAGCGCGGGGGAGGCTCGTAGCCCCTGGCAGGTCTGTGCCCCACCACGGAGCCACAAGCCAAAGCCCCCCAAGGGCTGGGCTGCAGGGGACTGGAGCTCTACTGCATTAATTGCTCTTTTCAGTATCGCCGTGCAGATGAACCGGTTGCTTAAAACAAAAGTCCCCATCACACCTAAATAACCTTCCAGGCGCTGGTGCCAGCTACGAGAGTTCGTGGCAGCTCCCAGCACCACGTCCATCCCCCCGCCGTGTAAAGCTTGGCTTTGTGGTTCTCTGCTCCGTTGGCCATGCTTGATGGGGACCGGGTTGCGACACCAGCCGTCTCCCAGGTTCCTAACTCCAGCCCCATGCGTGGTCCCAGCAGTAAGCGTGTCCAGGCAAGCCAGGGCAGGGCAGAGAAGTGACGGCAATTCCTTGGCATCTGGACCCAAATCCGGCAGCCCAGATCTCCTGCAGGCACCTTCCCTCAGCTCTTTGCCCTGAAGGACCAAAGGACCCTTGAAGTGGAAGAGCTTGTGTGTGGGGAAGGAAGGGTTAAGCCAGAGTTGTACATTTTCCAGATGTTTCTGGGCCTGCAGATTACCTTCATTCCTCAGGTTGGCCGGGTCGATGGATGTGTCTGGGGGCTTCCCCCTTGGCTGCAGGCAGGACGCCGGACCAGTTGGCTGGAGAAGTCTCCACTTGAGTGGAAAAGCTGACCCTTGTCTGGTTTTCCTGGAGCAGGCTGTGGAGACTCTCCTCTTGGGGAGCTCAGCGCGGTCCATGCCCCTTCACGAGCCGGTGTCCTTCACGAGCCATGTCTTCATGAAGGTCCAGCCCCACCAGCAATTTCCATGGAGCTGCAGAAGCCCCAGAACATCCCGAGGGTGAAGGAAACTTGGAGAAATAGTCTGTATAGTGGAGTGATGGGATGAGGGGGAAGGGTTTGAGACTGAAAGAGGGGAAATGGAGCTGAGATGTGGGGCAGAAGTTGTTTGGTGTGAGGGTGGTGAGAGCCTGGCCCAGGTTGGCCAGAGAAGCTGTGGCTGCCCCCTCCCTGGAGGGGTTCAAGGTCAGGGTGGAAGAGGCTTGGAGCAACCTGGTGTGGTGGGAGGTGTCCCTGCCCAGGGCAGGAGGTGGCACTGGAGGGGCTTTAAGGTCCCATCCCATCCAAACTGTTCTGTGATTCCATCATAAAAGGTCAGCGACCCCAGAAGGGATGTGAAGAGGAGGATGGCAGGAGGGGTTTGGGATGAAGCTGGGCATTGGGCAGCCTTGCTGGTGGCAAACACCGGACTGTGGAAAAAGAAGAGGGTGGATGTTTGCTTCCTCGAGCAAGATCGTGGGTAAAACCAAGGTCTGGACGAGGGTGTAGTGCAAGGGATAAGAGATACCAGCATTGTTGGGCACAGGAGCAAGCATGGCCACCACAACTCCGGGGTGGCTACCAGGGGCTCGGTGTGGGCAATTCCCATCTCCTCTCCTTGGCTCTAACACAAGAGCAACATGGAGCCATCCCCGGGGTGCTTGACTCAGCCCTCGTGGGCGAGTACCCGGAACAGGGTGACAGGGTTTGGTGACAGCCAGCGACGCTGTCTGTCTGTCACCAGTGGTTGACTCTGGACCGTGGCCCAGCACACACCGACCTGCTCCTGGCCCAGGACCTGCAAACCACAAGACTGGGCCAGGAGAGGCAGGTTGTCCCTAGGGACATGGCGGGCTCTGGTGGCTGCAGGTCCAGCACCGCTGGAAGGTTGAGGTGGGAACAAGGTGTGTGGGACCGTGGGGGTGTGCGAGGAGAGCCGCTGGAGAGTCCTCACACCCAGCCACCAGCTTCTGGAAGGTGTGGCTGAGGAACAAGGACAAACACGCTGTTTCTGCATCTTTCCTGATGGAGCTGACGCTCCCAGTTAAGCCCAAGGCAAAAGGCTTCATCCTCCCCGGTGAAGCTAGGAAAGCAACCTTCTGCAAGAAGAGATGGGCTCCACCTCCACCATCCTCCATGGTGGGCTTCCAGCTCCCTCACCGAGCTCTGAGGGACTCGTTCCAACTCCAGATGCTGCAGCTCCTGCTCTTCCAGGGCATCTCAGAGAAGCAAGATGGTTGTGTGATGGCGACGGCCAACCATCCAATGTCCAGCCCCACCGATGGGAGCTCTTCACCCCCAGCAGGGCCCGAGGCGCCGCCTGGAGTCGGACCAAGGTTGGCTTGCGCATGAACCGGTTGACGGACTCAAAGAGCAGCCCCAGCATGGGGTGACACAACGGCTGCTCTCAGGGAGGACAGGTCAGTGGGGTCACCAGCTGGGGGTGGAGGAAATGACTGAGGGGTGAGAAAGAAGCCAAACCTGGCCCTTATTACACCAAACGTGGCTCCCCCGTGCCAGCTAACGCAGCCGGGGGGGACTAAGGCTGTCGCAATGCGGCTGTGTTGGCAGGAGGAGGTGCAGGCAGCTGCCTGCTCTGCTGATGGGCGTTAGAAACTGCCCCCCTCCCTTGGCCCAGGGGAAATTTGGAGGTGAGTCCTCACCTGCCGAGGTGGAGATGGACGAGGAGTGAGCCCCTCCTTGGTGAGGATGCCCTTCCCTTAGACCTGCTGATCCTGGTGATGAAAGCATTGGGAGCGTGACCATCTGGTAGCCACCATGGCAAGCTGCCCAGGAGCGCCTGGGGCTGTTTACAGAAGCTCCAGGAGCCTCCGGGTGGGGAGTCTTCCCGACATCACATCAGGCAAGCACCCGGCCAAACCAGAGGGACATGGGACACGGGGGACCAGCCAGTATTGGGCCATCCCTGGGTCTGTGGCAGTGCACGGGCGAGGAGGTGGAGAAGCGGCTGGTGGAAATCATTTGGGCTTTGGGCAAGGCTTGTGATGAGGCTTCCTGAGAAACCACCTCACCCTGTGAGGAGAAGCCAGAAACCAGGCGGTGCCTGTGATGGACCCTCGGGTGCAGCACCAGCGTCCGCTGCTGGTCTCTTCCTTATTTCCCCGGAAAGCCAAGGAAGGGCGATGCCTGGGGACAATACCCTGCTCCCGGGTGGATGAGCTGAGGTTGGCCCTTGAGGGACCGTGACTGGGAGGAGATGGGGCGATGTGAGGAAGAGCTGAACTTGCCCAACATCTTCCGTCAGCAAAACGAGTTGAGGAGGTTCCTTCCTGCTCATCCCGGGGCTCTGCTCTCCAAACCAAAACGGGGAAAACAGCAGTTTTTAACCCAGGCTCCAGGAGGATGGTGGGTCGGGTCTGGGTTATTTTGCTGACGTGGTGTGGAGCTGAACTGGGCAGTGGAAGGATGAGGATGGAGATCGGCTCAGGGACGGTTGTGGTGCCCCTTTGAGGACAGGGAGGTTGAGCCACGGATCAGGGGCAGCACGAAGATGCCCTTGGAGGCAGGACGGGTGCTGACCTATTCCAGTCCAGTCACTCCCATGCGTCTGGGTGTACTGGTCAGCACGTACAACACGCTCCAGGACCAGGAACAAGCAGGATCTGGGTCCCCCCCAGGCTGTGGTAGCATGGAATTTGTCTCCAGATGGATACACCAAAACACCCACCATCTAGGAACATCTTCCACTGGGATACACTGAATTGAGGCAGGGCTGGCCCTGCTGTGGGCTGGGAGGAGGTTGGTGACCACATCAAGCATGGGCTGAGCTCCCCCTCGGCGTTACCCGGGGCCGAGGAGGGTCCCTGAGAGGGGCAGCCCCCTGCAGGGTAGGGAGGGACCAGCTCTGGGCTCACCCCAGGAGCGAGACCACACTGGGGTGGCCCACAAAACCTGCTCCCTGAGCAACCTCGACGCCGGAGCCTGGCTTGTGGTTATGTCACAGGGTTTCCTCGTGTTGCTGGAGGCCCTGGAGGCTTCAGCCGAGGCTGGTCCGTGCCGTAAGGGGAGCAGAGCCTCCAGAGACAGTGGCTGAGGAAGGAGAGGTTGTTATCCTTAATTAACTGGGAGCAGAAAGTTGTCCCCAGTTAGCACCAGTTGTATGGGAGCATGTGGCCCACCGTGGGACCAGGCTGTGGCACTGGCCACCAGGTCGCCTCTCTAATGGTCCCGCTGGGCTCTGGGTGGGCAAAGACCTCCCTGTGCTCCTCAGCCACCCCTGGGGGTCAGGCACCCACGGAGTGGAGCAATACTGGGATACTGGATTTACCAGCCCTGCTCCCACTCCAGGAAGCCTATAATTAAGTCGTGCACATAATGAGTTTTGGCAAAGTTTGGGTGCAGCTTGCCCGCGAAGGCCTCAGTGGCATCATTGCTCCTCCTTCCCACCCCCCGCACCCCCCCTTCCTTCCCCAAAGGAACCCACATATAGCAGGGAGCGCCAGGGAACAACGTCATTGCCAACCTGCTCTCCGGGAGGCTCCGGGAACGCCCAACCCCACGTCTGCGGGGAGGATGAAGAGCTGGATCCTCCTCATCGGGGCAGGACTAGCCCTGGGCTGCGCGTCTGGCAGTGAGTAATGGAGCCCTGCTCTGGCAGAGGGGCTAAACCCACCGGTGCCCCCCATGGTAAGGGGCCAGCGCCGGGATGAAAGCGGAGGGTGCTGAGGGCGATGCCGTCAGCCAGGAGCCGGGCTGTACTGGGGAAGCTGGTTCCTCGCCAGTTTGGATCCAGCAGAGCTTTGGAGGGGAAAGGCTGAGGGATGTTCTCGTTCTAGAGGGCTTCCTCCAGCTCCAGGGGGCTCGGCTGGTGGTGAGGGTGGTTTATCCTTCTCTTGGATCGGTTCAGGCTTCTCCTGGGTCTTTAGCCTTCCCCACCAGTTGCTGCCCCGTGCTCTGGTCGTGCGAGCCCACCTTGCTCTGGCTCCTCCAGCCTCTCACCCGGGGGGAGGGTGAAGGGAAGCATTTTTCTCATTCCTTACCCCCAATCCCCCGTGGGCAGAGGGGCCAGTCAGATGTCATGCGAAACACAACGTGAATTTGGGTGTTTTGCCCTTCAGGACCCTGTGGTTGTTCTAGAGGAGAGAGGCCAGAGGAGACGATAAGGAACAGCGCTGTCTTTAGGCAGATGCTGTGACACGTAGTGGCTTGTGGCCACCAGGGTTTGGCTCTGGGCTGACCAGGATCCTGCACATGACTAAGGTGCCCTCTTTGCCATCACCTTGCACTAAATGTGAACCGTGATCTCTTTGCAAGATGGGAGTTGTGTCCCTCCTGAGGCTGCCAACAGGCTGGAGCTGGTGTTTCAGAGAGGGATGAGCCCCCCGGGATGAATGGTGAGGAGTTTTGAGGGGCCAGTGGCAGAAGAGGATCTCCCAAATCTGGCAGGAGGATTTGCTGTGGTGTCCTCTTGTTTAATGCAAGCGCCAAGTTATTCTTGCTTGAAGGCGTAACTGGGGTCGCAATGGTTGGGAAGGTGGGTGGCTTCGCTGGCTCGTGTCGTGGTCTCTCCTTGGAACACACAGGGGACCAGAGCTACCAGAGCATCCCCCTGATGGACCTGTCTGAGCCGTGATGCCTTCACCACTTCTCTTGTCTAAGACAATCACTTGTCTTACCCTGGGCTGGGCAGGACAGCAGCGGGAGATTTTTGCCTGATCATCTCACAGACAGCTTGCACCCGGGGTTACGTGTGGTTTCAGGGGCCAGGAGCATGCAAATAAATATTTGGGGAGCCCAGGCCATCAGTAGCTCTTTTGCTGCAGGTTAGTTTGTCCTTCAATCGGGGCCTTTTAGAGTCAGGGTTGGTGTTCGGTCCGTGTTTGCAGAGTGCAGTGAGCTTTTGAGTCAGGCCAGGGGCTGAGGCTCTGGGAGGAGCCGTAACTCCTGTCCGTGCCCTAAACGGGGCTGAGACGTGCCGGGGGGGGCTCCGTCACGCCTTGGATGTCTGGATCTCTCTTGGATGTGTGTCTCCCCACACCTTGGCGAATGGAGCCGCTCAGGAAACGGCCCCGCGCTTTCTCGGTCGAGGCTCTTCTTGGCGGAGACGTAAAGGAGTTTGTTCTTGCCCCAAAAACCTGTGCTCGGGGGAGGGATGGATCTGGCTGAAGGGCTGAAAATAAGAAAGAAATGTTTGTCTGGCTTTTGTGCAGCCAGAAAATACCTGCTGGCTGGGCCAGCCGGATATCGAGTGAGTATCTGAGCGTTGCTGTCCTCCTGCCCGGGCCACAGAGCTTCTGGAGAAGCCTCCTCAGCCCTCAGCCGAGCCCCTCGGGCAGCGGTGCGGTGCGGAGCCTCCTCTGCAAAGCTCCCGTCCTCGCCTGAGTCACTGCACACCCCGGGATCGGGGCTCTGCTGGGACATGCTCCGGCAGCACGTGCCCCAGGACCGGGAACGTCTCAGCAGTGAGTGGGCAGTTTCTGCCTTGCACAATCGCTCCGGGATGGCAGCTGGAAAACGAGCCGGGATGTGTGATTCAGGTGGATTTGTCCCGGCTGCGGCTGCAGGAGTCAGAGGGATCCATCCAGGAAAGAGGGATCTCGGCTGCCATCACCATCAGAGCTCCAGACCCAGCTCCTGTGCTGGGTCTGCTCCAGTCCTGTCCAGGCTGGGGGCGTCTGGACACCATGAGCACCACTCGCCAATCAAACCGTGGGATGGCCCTTCCCTCTGCAGCCCTTCCCAGGAGCAAAAATGGGACTAAAGTAACACCAAGGGCTGGTGGCCTCCAGGAGCATCTCGAGCATCCCCTTCCCACTAACACCCCACAGAGTGGGTTTGCTGAAAAGGACCCGGTGGCCAGAAGCCAAATGGGTATCAGCAGTGTCCCCTCACAGCATGGGCTGGGTTGGCTGGTGGGGCGAAGAGCTTCTCCCCCTCTCACCAGCACCTGTGGGACCTTGGTGATGGGGTTCTTCCAAAATGCACAAGTAGTTTGGGGCAAATGCCAGACAACAGAGTGAGCAATGCGGTTGTAGGGACAAGCCATCAAGCGTGACCAACACTTGGATGTCACTCTGGTTGCTGCTGTGTGAGGAGTTGCCCCGAGGGTGTGTTTCACCTGCTGGAGATCAAGGCAGGTGACCCAGAGGTGTTTAAGGTGCTGTGTGATTGCGGGGTTCAAGGGAAAGCAACACCCTTTCCTCCAGGAATCCCTTTACAAGCAGCTGGGTTGGGACAGAGCTTCTCAGGATGTCCTTGGATATGGTCACCTTCCTGGCTGGAGCAAAGGGGTGCCCAGAAAGCCATGCCTGGGCTGTCTGCTGTCCCATTACAGAATCATAGAATGGGATGGGGTTGGAAGGGACCTCTGGAGATCATCTAGTGCAACCCCCTGCCAAAGCAGATCCACCCAGAGCAGGTTGCACAGGAACTTGTCCAGGCGGGTTTGGAATATGTCCAGAGATGGAGACCCCACCACCTCCCTGGGCAGCCTCTGCCAGGGCTCTGCCACCCTCACAGGAAAGAAGTTCCTCCTCATGTTTAGATTGAACTTCCTATTTACAATTTTGTGCCCATTTCTGGGCACCACTGGAAAAAGACTGGCCCCATCCTCCTGACCCCCACCCTTGAAGTATTTCTAGGCGTTGATCAGATCCCCCCTCAGTCTTCTCCAGACTAAACAGACCCAAGTCCCTCAGCCTTTCCTCATAAGAAAGATGCTCCAGGCCCCTCATCATCTTTGTAGCCCTCTGCTGTCCCCTCTCCAGCAGTTCCCTGTCCTTCTGGAACTGGGGAGCCCAGAACTGGACACCCCATTGCTCCCATCAGCAGCTGAGGATAAGGCACCTTCCCTAAACACGCAGTCTCTGGGCTGTCTCTCAGACAAACCCCATGTCCTTGTCCCCTAAAGCCCCTCTTTACTTGATGGCAAGTGTCCACTGTCCTCCTGAGACTTGGCACTTGCTCTACTCTGCCCACAGCTTGAGCTGCTGCGTTATTTTTAGCTTTGCCACTGTGTGTAATAAAGCACACGCTCGACGACACATTTAATGTCTAAATAGCTGGGGAAGGAGCTCCCAGTTTTCCCAGCATTGCAGGAAGAGTGTCGGCTGGGTCACAAACAAAGACGTGTGGAATGTGGCACCACTCCTCTGGCCCGGGGATGGTAGGACCTGGGGCACTCTGGCTAAGCCTGGCATTAAAGAGGTGAATCAGAAGGAGCAATTAATGACCAAGGACATGTTTCCTGGTGTGAAGTGGCCCTGACGTGGTGATGGACGTCCAAGGCCAAGGAAAAGTGACCCATGGAGATGGGTCCTGGGGGTTCAGCCGGTCAAAATGCTACCCCTGAACGCTGACAAAGGAACCCAAATAGCTCCAGGGCAGGAGCCTGGTCCTTCAAGACCTTCCCAGGAGGGGACCGGGGGCAGGAGGAAGGATGCTCCCTGGTCCTGGGTGGCTGGGGCAGGGTGGAAGGTGTGTCCTGAGGACCACTCTGTTGTTTCTCTCTCCCCAAGACCTGTACACGGCCCCTGACTCCTGCAAGGGACGCTGCCAGGAGCCCTACAGCCCGGAGGACGAGTGTCACTGCAACGCCGAGTGCCAGCGGCACCACAACTGCTGCGAGGACTACTACAGGCTCTGCCGAGAGGGTGAGCATCCCTCACCGCTGCCGGGAGATTCGGGGGGGGGGAGGGGGGGGGGCTGTTCACCCCCAGAACCCGGCTGGGAGGTGCAAAGGGATTGGTTTCAAGCCTGTGTCAATATGTGTGTGTGTTGTGCTTTGAGGAACCCACAATGATCTATTGTCATTTAGACAATTATTCTCTCACGTGATGACCCCTCCCCCACCCGGGAAGGGGAATAGGGGAAAAACAAGGAAACACCAGGGCTGAAATATAAATAAATTTAATAGAATAAGACCATGTAATTAACATTAATAATACTGAAGAACCACTATTGTTCCCAATACCAACACAAGGACTATCCCCAGCCCAGCCCATCGGCAGAAGCTGGTGTCCCCCCAGCAGGGACAGCCAGTGGGGGACCCTTCGGGAGGAAGGGAAGGGCTCAGGGCTCCGGCACCGGGGCCAGGAGTTCTCAGGGTGGCACCACCAAGGGGGCAGAGAGAGACAGAACTCCTCAGGAACATTTCTGATTTCTATGGAATGTGCAGTTCCTGGTGTGGAACAGCCCAGTTGGCAGCTTGGGGTGAGTGCCCGGGTCTCACACCTCCTCATCCCCACACCTCGAAGCACTGAGATCTTGAACCCTGCAACCATAGTGGGCCATAAAGTAAATATTTTCACCGATTCAGACGGCAGTGGATTTTAAAAGTGCAGTTCTCCCAGGCAATGGAAGATAAATGAGTCCTATGTCGCTCAGACCAAGGCAGAGTGGTCCTGGGCAGCCCCAGCCCGTGTCTCCACCAACCTGAGCTCCTTCTCCGTTCCCTGCAGGTGAGGAGCGGGATGAGGACGCACCTCGCACCCGCGGTGAGTAGCTCTGCTCCTGAGCGAGGGTCATAAGCCACCCCCCCGGCTTCCACCCCCTCTGGGGGTCGGTGGCATCGGGGTGTCATGCTGGTATCTGTCCCTGTCCCTGCCTGCGTCGCCCCATCGCCCACCGCCCCACACCACGGCGTGTCACTGGGGAGCAGATGGTGGAGCAAGAGCCCCGGCATCGCCTGGTCACCAGGGGGGTTACCTCCCTGTGCTGGAGCTGGGGGACGTGGGATGGTACTGAGCAGCCAGGGATGGGGGCAAGTTGGTTTTTGCATCTCCTGGTCACCACAGACCTGAAACATGGGAGATGGAGGGGTGTTTCAAAGAGCAGTGTCGTGCAGAGGCTGAGAGGAGACCTTCTCGCTCTCTGCAACTCCCTGAAAGGAGGGTGTAGAGAGTTGGGGGTCAGTCACTTCTCCCAAGTGATAAGTGATAGAAGAGGAAACGGCCTCAAGTTGGTGCCAGGGGAGATTTAGGATGGGTATTAGGAAAAATTTCTTCATTGAAAGGGTTATCAAACATTGGAACAGGCTGCCCAGGGCAGTGGTGGAGTCACCATCCCTGAAGGGATTTAAAAGCCGGGCAGATGTGGTGCTGAGGGACATGGGTCAGTGGGGGTCTGGGCAGTGCTGGGTCAATGGTTGGACTCCATGAGCTGAAAGGTGCCTTCCAGCCGAGACAATTCCATGATTCTACACCTGGGAGACAGGAACTGATGCTTCCCAGCTCACCCAGTGCTTAATGAAAGGCTCCCATGGCTGCAGCCCAGTGGCTGGCTCTTGTCCCCAAGGCATGGTGTGTGTTGGGACACCCCCACCACCATTGCACCCCTTGACCTGCTGTGTCCCGGGATTGTGACAGCCTGATGCAACACCCAGCGCCGCGTCTCTGTGGGTGGCTGATCTGCAGCCTTGGGAGCTGCTACCTGCTCTTGCCAACCTTCTGCCTCTCCTTTCAGAGGGTTTCTCCAGGAGCCGTGATGCCATCACCGATGAGGAGCTCCTGCAGGTTTCGGAGCAGCTTTACAAGGCGGATCACAACAAAGCCCAGCCCACGGACATCGCCATTAACCCCCAGTACCAGGCCTCCCCCGACGAGACGGGGGACCAGGAGGACCGGTCCCCGCTGCCGTGAGTCTGCACCAGCGTCCTCGGTGGGGTTGTCCAAGGGCCACCACGGCAGAGACCCTCCAGCCAGGGAGGGCTGGTTTTGGAAGGGACCTCTGCATCCTGGCTGAGTGCAGGATCTGCTCTCTCCAGGCTCTACAGATACGTCAATGAGAAGCTTTTCTCCAAACCCACGTACGCCAGCTTCATCAAACTGCTGGACAACTACCAGAGGGCCACTGGCCGGGAGGAGGAGGTGACAGCCGAGGAGCTGAGGGAGCAGGACAACTTCCTCCAGGAGGTGATGAAAACCGAGCTCATGAAGAAACTCTTCGCCTTCCTCTACAAAAAAAGTGAGCGTGGAGCAGGGTGCCCAGGGTGGAGAGTGTGGTCCCTGCAGGTTGGGGACCCAAAAGGAGACACCAGTGGGGTGTGGGATGAACTGGGAGGATGCAGATTGGAGGGGAACGGGAGAGGGCTACCAGGACATGGGAGAATAGAGCTGGGTTGCTCCTGAGGGATAGGGATGGGAGACCCCCAGCCCCCTCCCGGGACACTGATCTCACCTCGTGTCCCCTTCCCTGGAGACCGCTACGGCTCCGAGCAGGAGTTCTTTGCCGATTTGAAGGAGATGTGGTTCGGGCTCTACTCCAGAGGCGACGGCGAGCAGGACTCCAGCGGCTTCGAGCACGTCTTCTCAGGTACAGCCTGTGCCAGGGGGACGGGGGGCTCCAGGCAGCGCCAGGCTGGGGGTGCTCACCCCACGGTCTCGCTTGTGTTTAGGGGAAGTGAAAAAAGGGAAGGTGTCTGGATTTCACAACTGGATTCGCTTCTACCTGCTGGAAAAGCAGGGCACCGTCAACTACTTCAGCCACAACTTCGAGGGGCCGGTAAGTGATCCCAGGGGGTCCATGACTGTGCACCAGACGGGAACATCCCGAATCTGTCACATCCCGAATCAACCACATCCCCAAATGGGGTGAATCAGAGGCAACAGAGATGCTCACATCCCCTCTGGCTCCGTGTGTGGACCTTGGGATGGAGGCAGGGTGGGAAGGTCCAGAAAAGGTGATGAAATGGGCGAAAGGGGCTCCGAGCCCAAAAGCGAGAGATTTGAGGTTGGGGGGCTCTGTCTGGTGGCCTCTTGGGCCATCTGAAAGCTGCTCTGGATCCATCCCTGGAGAGGCCATGAGGATGCCTGTCTCTGTAGGCAGGTGGGCTTTGCTTGAATTCCCTGCCCTGTGGCACCCGGAGCCCAGCGGGGCCGGGGGGCTAAACCCCAAACTCCCTTTCTCTAGTGGGACACCTACCCCGATGTGCTGGGGCTGCAGTTCAGCTGGGACGGCTTCTACAAGGAGGTGGGCTCTGCCTTCATCGGCTCTAGCCCCGAGTTTGAGTTTGGTCTCTACACCTTGTGCTTCATCGCGCGTCCCGGGAGGGCGTAAGTACCGTGTGTCCGTCTGCATCCGTCTGTTTGTCCTCTGGCCCCGCAGCGAGTAGTGCCCTCCTGAGTCCCATCAGCAGCTGGGGTCAGTCCCTGAGCCCCACACCGCTCTGGGGATGGAGCAGCGCTGGTTGGGGACACCAAGGGCACCCCAGAGATGCTTCTATGGGGCTCAGGGATGGAGCAGCACTGGTTGGGGTCACCAAGGGCACCCCAGAGATGCCACTGTGGGGCTCAGGGATGGAGCAGTGCTGAGCGGGGACATCGAGGGCACCCAGAGATGCTGCTATGGGGCTCAGGGATGGAGCAGCACTGGTTGGGGACACCAAGGGCACCCCAGAGATGCCACTGTGGGGCTCAGGGATGGAGCAGTGCTGAGCGGGGACACCGAGGGCACTCAGAGATGCTTCTATGGGGCTCAGGGATGGAGCAGCGCTGGTTGGGGACACCTAGAGCCCCCCAGGCCAGAGCAGGGCTATGACCCAGGCTGTGTCCCGACAGATGTCACCTGAGCCTGGGTGGCTACAGCCTGAGCATCCAGACCTACCCCTGGACCAAGTCCACCTACGGCAACGGCAAGAAGTACATCGCCACCGCCTACGTGATCTCGTCCTGAGACTGGAAGATGGGGGGGTGATTGCAGCCCTACGCTGGGGCCCTGAGCTGCCCCACACCAGGGTCCCACAGCACTGGGCAGGACTGGTCAGGCTGTGGGACGTGGGCGGCCGTGCCCCGGGAGCAGCGCAGGGCACCGGAGGCAGGACGGCGGTGGCCGTGCCCTGCGCGGAGGCAGCGAGAGGACGGAGGCAGCGGCGGCAGCACCCCCCAGTGCCACCAAGTGTCGAGTCCCCCAGTGGCAGCAGAAGAGCAGGAGGAAGGGGGGGGGGGGCTGGCAGTGGAAAGGAGCACCCCCAGGAGAAATAAATACTGACCCTGACTGGAGAAGTGTCCGATTCCTGGGTGCTGGTCCCCCCTCCCCACCACTTCGGTGCCAGGTACTGGTCCCGGGGGAGCATTGGGACCCCCAGCTGCCACCAGGGTCACGTCCACCCACATACCATGGGGTGTAGCAGAGGGGGGGCTCAAGCCTCCAGCCCCGGATCTCCCCTGTATGGCTAATATGGGGAGAGGGGGGACAGAGCAAAGCCTGTGCCTGCGGTGACAGTCCCCCCCCTACTCCTCCAGGAGCCCTGAGCAGGGTTTGGGGGGCTGCAGCCTCCCATGCCCCACAGGCAGCTCCCATCCACAGGGTGGTACTTGTGCCTGGCCCCATGGGAGGGTACCCCACTGGGAACTGGTTCTTTGAGGACAGGGGAGAGCTGAGACCCCCCAGGACTGGGGCATCTTACCAGATCCAGCCCCTCACTGCCCCGGATCTACTGGTGTGGGATAGCGGAGGGGTGGGAATACTGGAAAAATCAAGCTCCTGCCAGCCAGGGTCGGTGACACCATCTGTGCCACTTACCCTTCCAGTGTGGCACCCAAAACTTGCCCCCTTATTCCTTTATCCACCCCCCCCCCCCAGTTTCTCTGGGTGCTGTGGGCTCAGCCTCGCTCCCTGATGTTCCTGAGCCCCAAAGGTCCTGCCCCGAGGGTCCTGCCCCGAGGCTTTGCCCCACTCAGGGACCGAGGAGACGTCTGAGCTGCTGGGCCCCCGGGTCTCTGTCCCAGAGGCAGCCTCTCCTTGGGGGCCGTCACAAGGAAATTGGGGTCTGCGGAAAGTGCATCCTCCATCCTCGCCCAGCTGCGCCCTCCCTGGGGGGCCACGGGTCCCCAGAGACCCCCCCCAACCCCACACCCAGAGCTGGGGCTGCTCAGGGCTCCAGGTGCTTTTCTCAGCAGCACAGTTTGGGGGGGGGGAACACATCCAGACCCCCAGGATGACACCCCCTGTAACTCCATTCACTGCCCCCCAGGCTGGTCCATGGAAAGGATGCCCCACTCTCGGGAGGTGACAAGGACCCCTGCCAGCCCCAGCCCTGCCTGACGATGCCAGCCCTAACGAGAGATCCCCTGAGGCACCGGGATCCCATCATGTCCCCCATCCCCCGCTTCCCCCCACCACCCCCATCCCAGATTTGGGTGGGCGGGACCACCACCAGCTCTGGGCAGGCTTTTCCCCCCAAATTCTCCTGCCTGTCCCCCCCCTGCAGCAGCCCGTGTCCCAGGGTGGGGATGCTGCGCGGGAGGGAGCGGGGAGACGGGAGCTGCCTGACAGATGGCCGGCTGCAACAGTTCCCGGAGAAGGGGTGGGAGTCCCCGCACCATCTGCCAGGGGTCACAGGTGACCCCCAAACCCCACCGCAGGGGAGGGGGGGGGGCATGCCACAGCTTGATTTATAGAAGTGCACTGGGAAAGCAGGGAAGGGGCGGTTTCGGGGGGTCCTGGGATGGGTGCGGGTCGGTTCCCTTCCAGGGGGTCCCTGCCCAGCAGCGTGGGCATCGCTCCTCTCCCGACCCCCAGAGCCAGGGTGCAGGGGGGGGCTGTTTGCAGGAGTCCTGGGGGGGGGGTTAAACTGTGGGTTCAAGCGCTGTGGGGCAGCCCCAGGGCCCTGGACAAGGCGGGTTGTGCCAACTGGTAGATGCTCTCATGGGGGGTGCCATTTGCACGGGGGCAGGGGGACGAGGATGCTGCGGGCACCTTCCTCCTTGCTCCAGCCCATCCCAAAGGTCTGGAGCGGAGCTGTCGGAAGGCAGTGGGTGGGTGCTGGCACTGGACCCAGTTCCTCCTCCTGGTTCTGCATCCCTCAGCCCTCTCCCGTCCCTGCCCGCCTCCCCACCAGCCTCCTCTTGTCTAGAAGGACCCCGGTGGCCCCAGGCAGCAGTGATGTCCCCTGCACCCCACAATCGCTGCCAGCCCCACTCCCAGGGCTGGGAAAATGCTTTTCCAGCATCCATTTCTGGGGTGAACGGAGACAAAAAACCTTGCAGACAAAGGTTCCCCCCCCCCCGGCTCAATTTGCTGCCACAGTGGTGGGTGTAGCACTGGGGGAACTGGCCGGTGCTTGGAGATACTGAGGTGATGCTGGGGAGCTGCTCTGCGCTTCCCCCGCGTCCAGAAGGAACCCCCCCGCCCCGTTTGCAACAAGCTGGGAGGGGGGGGGGCCAAGGAGAGCTGAGGTGGGCACATTTTGGGGGTATCTGCTGGTCTGATGGAGCCCCTGCCTGCATCGGGGTGGGAGGCAGCAGCCTGCCAAGGTCATACCCAGCTGGCCAGGCCGGGGGGAGAACTGGAAATCCAGGCATCAGTGGGGCTCCCCGGACCCTAAACTCCCCGGCAGAGACCCCACAGCATCCTCCGCAGCATCATCCCTCCACCTGAAGGACCCCCTGGTCCTCCCCGGGGCCAGCACATCCCCCTGCATCCCTCTGCCCCGGGGTCCTTCTCCCTTTGGCCAAGGGTAGTGGGGGGGGGCACCCTCCGGCTTTCCCCCCCCAAAGTCTTGGGAACTCGAACAAAACGAGGGGAGAAGAAAGGGAAGGGCAGGACAGGGGTGGAGAGGGAGGGGCAGGTGTCAGCAAGCTGCCTCCAGCCATCTGCTGCCAGCTCGGGGACTCCGGGCCCCCCCCAGCTCCACGCCTGATGGGGACAACGCTCACTCTTGGGGGCACAGGGACACACACACACACACACACACACACACACACACCACTGCGGTCGCATCCCCCACCTGAGCACAGCCGAGTTTCGGAGGGGGGGTGCTGCCCTCCCTCCGTGGGGCTCCTGGGTGCCCCCGCCACAGCTGAGCTCCCGGGTGGGCTCGGGGGAACACTACCCCCCGCTCCCTGAGTGGAGGGAATTATTGGGGTAACCCCCCGGCTCCCCCCAAAATCTGTCTGCCCAGATGTGCCCCCTCCTTGCAGATGTGGTGGAGACACTCCTGATTTACCCCGGTAGGAGAGCCAGACCCTGGGCACAGCTCTCCGGCTGTGATTTTTGAGCCACCAGCACACACAGGGTGGTTTTTTCCTCTATTTTTTCCCCATTTTTCCCATGCTGGGCACAGAGGACCGGGAGGAGGAGAAATGAGTGGGTGGCCATCGCCGCATCCCTCCAGGGGATGCCCCAGGGGTAGGAAGGCTCCCTCCATCCCTGGAGTCTGCTTTGGGCTCCCGACGTTGAGGTTTATGCAAGGCCAAGATGAACCCCCACCTGGAAGCGCCGCTGTGCAGACACTGGGGCAAGGGGGGCTTCACTTTGAGTGCCTGGGGGGCTGGGAGACACCCCCAGGGCCTGCGGAGCTCAGCTCCTCCGGAGAGGCAGGCGGGACACCCCGAGCATCTCCCGGGAGACCCACACCACGTGTCCCCCAACCATTGCCCTTCCCCTGGGCAAGGTGAACCACCACCCTGCGGGGGGAGGAAGGGGAGATCCCCCCAGTTTTGAAGGAGAGATGCTGGAAATGCAGCGTCCTGGGTGGAGGGATGCTCTGCCGTCCACAGGTCCTTGGCCCAGCTCATCCGCTGGGTCCCGCCTTGGGAATAGCTGAGGTTTCTGGAGAGATCCCTCCAGGACTGATCCTGGCATGGATCGCCCATCCAGGCGTTATATCCAGGCTCGGGACAGTCACGGCCCCGGGTTCCACCACCAGCTCCCGGCCATTAGCGCTTTCGCAAAGTGAGGATGAAGAGAAGCCAGGGCTCCATCTGAGCCCCCGGGAGGCAAAGCTGCATTACAGCCTAATCCGAGGGGCCTTGGGGACCGCGACCCGAAGTGGAGGCTCTCTAATCCCCCCCCCCCCCCCCCGCCGTAAACGATACGGCACTAACTGCCCCCATGGGACTCTGGCCACATCTGGTAGGATGCTCCTGCCGGGAGCGCCCGGCGGTACCTTTCGCTAAGAGGATGAGGATGCAGAGGGGAATATGCTAAACCGTTTATGCCACGGGCACTTTTTTTTTTTTTATCTATCCGCGGCGATCAGATGTCGGAGCTGCCAGGACGGGATCTCCGGCTGGATGTAGGGCCCCAGCCCCCGCCTTGCTCCCGCGCCCCGGGGCAGCATCCCTCCTCGCCACCCCCATCCCTCCCCGCCACCGGGGTGGTCCTGTGAAAAGCCTGGGGTGGATGCATCCACCTCCCTCTTTTGGGGTTCAGCGCTTTAAGGGGGACAGAAATGCCCCCCAACAGTGCCCCCCACGCTCTGCCCCATTGCCAGCATTGCCAGCCGTGACGCTCGGCTCCATGGAGAGGGAGATGTTGTCCTGCGAATGGGAGACCCCGAGGTGGCTCAGGAACCCCCTCTCCCAGCCCTGAGCACAAATTAACCGAGAAAATGACTCAAAACCAGCCAGCCCTGGCGCATGTGGTGGGCTCCGGGACCCGCTGGCTGGAAGGGACCCTGGGGGCAGCCATCCCTCTTCTCCCCCTGACTGCCTGGGGATGCTGGAGGGGGGTCGAGCCCCTCCAGGTGGGGGTAGGAGGGTAGCCAGGATTTCAGGATGGCAAATCCTCCTTTTACAGTGATTTACCCCGAGAATGAAAATGGTGGGGAGAGCAGAGCTCCCCCCGAGACCCGCGAGCCACCGGGGAGGGGATGCAGAGCATCACTGACAGCTGGGCTGGGGGTCCCACCCCCGGAGCAGAGGTTAATGAGAGAGCAGGGCGGGGAGCCGCAGGGGCCGTTAGTCCATATGGACACGCGAGTGGAGGAGGGGGGGGCGGCGCGTGCCGGTGTCCGGCCCCTCATTTGGGGTGGCCGAGTCCCCCCCCTGCTCTGGTGCTACCACAAGTCAGCTGAGATGCAGAGTGAGGGCATTGATGCCCCAGCTGGGAGCTGGTCCCCACATCCCTCCCATCACAGAGTCACAGAATCCCGGAATCCCAGACTGGTGGGGGTGGGAAGGGACCTCTGGAAATACTCTCCATGCTCGAGAATCTTCTCCGGCGTCCCAGCCATCACCAAGTACCTGGTGGGAAGAGCACAGGGCTCATCAGGGACGGACACGGCACCTCAGCTGTGGGCAAGGCCACCACCCCGGGCCACCGGGCCACT
>JAOTQQ010000017.1:56185-71437 GCA_026546715.1 Gallinago undulata | reverse complement strand
GGTCCCTCAGCCTTTCCCCAGCAGAGAGATGCTCCAGCCCCTCATCATCCTCGCAGCCTCCGCTGGACTCTCTCCAGTGGTTCCCAGTCCTTCTTGAACTGGGGAGCCCAGAACTGGTCCCACTCTCCAGCTGTGGCCTCCCCAGGGCAGAGCAGAAGTGGGGGATGACCTCCCACCACCTGCTGGCCACACTCTTTGTGATACACCCCAGTTTGTGTCCTGTCACTGGGCACCACTGGGGAGGGTCTGGCCCCATCCTGTTCCCCCCCAACCTCAGCCGTCGATAAGACCCCCCCCTCAGCCTTCTCTTCTCCAGCTGAACAGCCCCAGGACTCTCCACGTTTCCATCCCAGGGATGCTCTTCCCATGCTCAAACAAACACCACTGGGGACAACCAGGACCACAACCCATCACCCGGGGGGTGGGGGGGTGGGGTTGGGGGGTGCCAACACCCCTCGGGGGCACAGCGAGGACCACGCTCCCGCCATCCTGGGGGGCAGGGATGCCTGCGGTGCCGCCCCCCCGCCCCCCCCCCCAGCTGGATGCGGCCGTTGGAGAGACAAGCCGAGGTGGCGTCCGTTGCCCCCCTCCCCGAGGTTGGGCTTAACGGTCCGGACCCCGCTGGGCCCCCTCCTCACCCCTCTCCCGCTCCCCGCGGGGACGCCGAGCAGCCAACTGTTCCCCGCCGAGGCCGGCGAGCTGCAGGCCGGGCTAATCCAATCCATCAGGGGGGTAATGAGCTATGAAAGTGCGGATTCAATTAAGGGGGGATTGCGAGGGAAGGCAGAGCCCGGCGGCAGACGGAGAAAGGAGCCCGCTCCCCTCTGAAAGGGTCCATCTGTGCCGCCGGGTCCCCTCTTTGTGCTCCCTGAAAGAGCTGCCGAGGCACAAAAGCTGCTGCGTCCCCGACCGGGCGCCGGCGCCGCACAAGGGTCCGGGGGTCCCGGGGAGAAAGGGTGTGTGTGTGTGTGTGTGTGTGTGTGTGTGTGTGTGTGTGAACCTGAGGCACGGCACGGTGATGGGAGCCACTCACGGCGCCCAGGACACAGTTTGGAGCCAGCTCCCTTGATGGCGGGTGCAACCCCCCTTCTTGGGGATTTAATTTGGCTTTGGGATTAGGTGGGGACTGTGCAGGGCTGCTTGCCCAGTTAGCCCAGCACGGCACCTCGCCCAGGATCCCATCCAGCCCCTCCACGGGGACCTGTGGGTGGCAGGATGAGCCCGCAGCTTTTAGGTTGGTCCCCAGAGCTGGGCTGGTCCTGGGGTCACCTGTTTTTCGGTGCCCGTCCCCTGGCGCAGAGGGGTGTCGTGCGTGCCGGGCAGTGACATCCCGGTGTCCTCGTCAGCCTCCAGGCACCCCCCCAGGGCTGACACTGCCTCGGGCATCTCGTGGGCACCTGGCCAGACCTGGCAAGCTCAGTCTTTTGCAGAAGCCCATGTTGAGTCACCACACAGGGGTAGAGCAAGAAGTGGGGGCCTGTGCCTCAGTTTCCCCCCGCGGGAAGGGCAGGAGGAGGTGGCAGTGCCCGTCCCCGTCACCCCCCTGCCCTCGGCACCGGGGCTCCTCCCGCGTCGCTTGGGCTGGAAATACCCCCCGAGGCCTCTTCATCTGAGAGGCTCCCGCCTGATTACAACTTGGGGGGGGGGGGGGAACGGGCCGGGGACGAGTTTAAAGCCGGGATTATTCCTGTACAAATTCTGATTAAACCGTCCCCAAACCCTCCTGCTACAAGATTAAGCCAAGCTCTAATCTCGCCCGAGCAGCAAGACTTCGTCAATAACTCCCAATCTCTCCGCTGTTAGTTTATCTGCTGGGGATTAAGCCGGGAGGTTCCCGAATTTGTATTATCCTATAAAAATAAAGAAAGAAAGAAAGAAACGCCAGCCCGGCG
The DNA here is from genome assembly GCA_026546715.1 of Gallinago undulata. Taxonomy (NCBI): domain Eukaryota; kingdom Metazoa; phylum Chordata; class Aves; order Charadriiformes; family Scolopacidae; genus Gallinago; species Gallinago undulata. The sequence continues at coordinate 69,545 of JAOTQQ010000017.1, read as the reverse complement.
CGTGTGCGTGCTCTGGGCAGCGCCCAACGGCCACCACCTCCCGTGTCTCAGCCGGGGACGGGACGGAATGAAGCACCCGGTGCCACCCAGGTGCCAGCACAGGCTCTGGGGTCTGCCCAGGGATGCCTGTCCCTGCCTGTCCTTGCCTGTCCCTGTGTGTCCCTGCCTGTCCCTGCCTGTCCCTGTGTGTCCCTGCCTGTCCTTGCCTGTCCCTGCCTGTCCCTGCCCGCGCTACTGCCGGCACAGGGTGGCCCTGGTCCCATCCCCTGACCTGGGGGACGTTCGGGGCTGCCAGCCCTTGCGGGAGCCCAGGCCCTCGTGTGCAGGACAGTGACACGCTCTGCTCTCCCAGGACACGATTTGTCACCCGGCAGCAGCCCTGGGTGTCACACAGCACCCCGCAGAGCAGGCTGTGGGGCAGCTGTGGGGCGGCACAGCTCGGGGACAGGCCGCCGGGTCCCCACAAGCTCCTCCTGCTCTGCTGGAGCACCAGGGTGACCAAGTGACACCCCAGGAACGTCCCTCAAATGGGGTCTCTGAGGCGTCCAGAGCGGGGCAGATGGGGGGAGAGGGATGAAGTGCTGCGGGTGGCATCCTCTGGTGCTCCTGGTCCTCCCCCAGCCTGGCCACTGCTTCTGGCGAGCCCAGCTGGGGCGAGACTCATGGTGACATCTGTGTCCCCTTCTTTCTGCATGCTCTGGCTCTGCTCAGGACACTGAAGAGGGGCTCAGGAAGGAGAGGACCCTGCGACAAGGGCCCTTCTGCTGCTTAAGCTGGCACAGGGTAAATATTGCTCAGGTACCGAGGGGGTGACACCTCTCCCGGGCATATGACAGTGACTCTCGGTCACCTTGAGCTTCCCTTGGGGTCAGCCCAGCCCTCCAGGCCCCACAGGAGCACCAGGGCCAGACTTTTGGGTACCAGGAGGACACCCAGCACCTTCGGAACCAGCATGGTCCCTGGATCCCATGGTGGGGTGGGGGATGGGGACATCCAGGAGACCCGGGGTGGCTGGGAGAGCTGGGGTGTCCCCCAGAGGGGAGGGATGCTCTAGTGCTGGCCCTGACTGGACCGAGCAGATGCCGGGGAAACGTTTCCCTTAATCCCCTGGCCCGGTCCCCGCTGCGTAAACACTCTGGACAGCTTTGCAAACAGATTGAAGCGTGGCTGAGCCGGAGCGCGGCAAAGAGCTTAGGGGCTCGGGGGAGCCAGCGCCGGGATTTGGGCGAATTACCCACCCCGCGGTCCCATGTCTGCTGGGCTGGGTGTGGGAAAGGGTCCTCAGCCTCCCCTGGGTCCCTGGAGAGGAGGGAGCAGCAGGGTGGTGAGAACAGCCAGCGTTCCCCAGCTGGATGCACGAGATGCATCTTTTGAAAGTTCAGAGGGATTCCCAGCCTGAGACGTCACAGAATCATGGAAAGGTTTGGGTTGGAAGGGACTTTGGAGATCATCTCATTCCAACCCCCTGTCCTGGGCAGGGACGCCTCCCACCAGACCTGGTCGCTCCAAGCCCCCTCCAACCTGCCCTTGAACCCCTTGAACACAGAGGAGTCCATGTTGATGCTGGGAGGGCTGGAGCCCCTCTGCTGGGAGGGGGGGCTGAGAGACTTGGGGCGTTCAGCCTGGAGAAGAGAAGGCTCCAGGGAGACCTTCCAGCTCCTTCCAGTCCCTCAAGGGGCTCCAGAAAAGCTGGGGAGGGGGCTCTTAATCAGGGAGGGGAGCCATAGGAGGAGGGGGAAGGGTTTGAGACTGAAAGAGGGGAGATGGAGGTGAGATGTGGGGAAGAACTTCTTTGGTGTGAGGGTGGTGAGAGCCTGGCCCAGGTTGCCCGGAGAAGCTGTGGCTGCCCCATCCCTGGAGGGGTTCAAGGGCAGGTTGGAGGGGGCTTGGAGCAACCTGGTTGGAATGAGATGGTCTTTAAGATCCCTTCCAACCCAAACTATTCTATGCTTCCTTGACCTCCAGGGACGAGGCATCCACAGCTCCTCTGGGCAACCTGGACCAGTGTCTCACCACCCTCAGAGTGGAAAATTTCTTCCTCATCTATGATAGATGTGATGGCTGAAGCTGCCCAGGCTCTTCTCCCAGGTGTCCAGCCCCACAGCACGTCCAAGGGGACCATCCCCTCTGATGTGACATTGCCTGGTCCCACATTCCAAGGACCTGGGTGGCCAAAGCCACACCAGGGCTCTGTGGGACGCTGGGTGGGTGGACTGGGAGATACTGGATGGTGCAGGGATGGGGACACGCTGTGCACAGGAGTCACCTGCCTGCACAGCCATGTCCAGGACCAACTTGGACCCATGGAAAGAAGAGATTTGTCCTGGAGGCTGCAAATGTGCGAATAATGGGTGGGTTTGTCACAGGTGGTGTGAGCCTGAGGGTCACAGCTTCGCACGAGCCCAGTTGAACCCTCGATGCCTGGTGGGTGCAGACAAGCTGCCTCCTGGCACATCCCAGTTTCCCCAGCATCGAGCATGGTGCCACCATGTTGATCCTCTTGGGACCACGCGCGGCTCCTCTCCCACCGACCCGCACTAATCAGCAAGAAAGTTAGTTGCCAAAATCTGATGTCCCCAAGGGGGAAAAGACGATTAACTCAAGAATCAACAGTCTGATATTTCGGCTTAGTGGGAAAATCCTTGTGGTTTCCCAAGCTGGCCACATTAGGAGCTCAGTGGCTCACGGTGTTATCAGATTACAAACAATATCAGAATTACAGCTTTTAAATCTGGGCTTTAAAAAGACTTAGCAATTATACAGCTCCGGGCACTCCCCCACCGCTCAGGAAACCAGGGCGACTCAGAGTCAGGACCCTCAGAGCCAAGAGTTGCTCCCAACTCTGGCTTTTCCATCGTTGACCACGTGCCCGGCCGGTGCCGGTCACCCCAACCGCTGCTGTGGGAATGAGGGACAAATCATCCCTTCCTTGCAGTTCTTCTCCACCCGCCCAGGGAAAGATGGTGCAGGAGGTTCTTCCCGGCTGGACTTTTCAGCTCTGATGGTCATCCTTCATCCTGCACGTTCCTCAGCCATCTTTCTCCCTCCAGTATCCTTGAAAAAAAAGAGTCCTGGTTTTCAGGCAGCTCCCCCAGGGATGGGGTTGGGTGCTGGGGTGACAGGGAGGGGCTGGAAGGGCTGCTCTGCCACCCAAGCTGACCTCCAGGTGGGCCCAGACAGAGACCCTGGAGTCAAAGCAACATCCAGGAGGTGCCTGGAGCGGTCCCTGCTCTGCCTCCAAAAGTGATGCTCATCCAGCCGTGGGAGCTGCAGAAGGAGATGATGGACCATCAGAGGTACCTGCTCCAGCCTCCTGAGGCCTTCTCCCAGGAGAAGGAACATCCTCTAATCTCAGCTGTGTCATTATATGGGAAGGGGAGAGTTTCTAACGAGGGCTCCTTTGTCCCCGATGCTAATTAGTCATTAAGGCTCCTTAAGTGCAGCTGATGGACTCTCTCCATCAGAGCAGGGCTCGGCTCCTGGGCACCCGGTCATCCCCAGCGTTTCTGTGGGTCCTCAGTGGGGCTGGTGGCCAGTGACACTGCCTCCCCAGATGCCCTTTCCCAGCACCCAGACCCCACCTGCCCCGTGCCCCCCCTCGGCGGTGGGACCTCTCCCAGCCTCCCCCCACCCCGGGAAGGGGCTGCAGGCACCCACCGAGGTACGGCGGGGAAGGGGTCCCCACCTGGGCCACCCAGGGGGGAAGGGGGACCTGTGCCAGCTCTGGGGAGCGAGCAGCGTGGCGAGCGTGCCAGTTCTCAGCTCCTGGCCATCCCGCAGCCCCGGCAGAGCCGAGCCTCGGAGCCACGGGGGATTTGAAGGAGCCCAAGTGCCAGCCAGCAGAGCCACGGCTCCGGAGCTCCTCGTGGACCGCAGTCACACAGGGGTATTCCCTTGCCCCCCACCCCTGACACGTGTGCCGGGGGCCAGCTGTGCTCTCGCACGCCCCTGCACACACGCAGCCCCGGGGGGGGGGAGGTGGGGGGGGGGGGTGCAGAAGCAGGGCAGCCTTTGCCCCAGCCTGGCACAGCTCCCTGCCCTCCTGGCACAGGCTGGGGCTGCTGGAAGGGGCCGTTCCCCGGCTGTCGGGGCACACACACGCGCCCGGAGGGACCTGGCACGGAGACGGGCTTGGCCACTGGCCAGCGAGTGAAGGGCCACGGGGGGGGTGACTGGGAGGGGGGGGGGAGACGGGGACACAGCTGGACCCTGGGCACCAGCGGGCAGCCGGCCACTGTCCTCATCCCACGGCTCCCAGGGCATGGCTGGGGGGGGTCACGCTGCTGCTGGGGGGGTTTTGGGGGGGTGTGCACATGTGTGTGTGTCTGTAGGTGTCTGGGGGGGGGCCGGGGGGGGGGGCGGTGTGCCCGGCTGTAGATACGCAGCAGGAAGCTGTGCAGGAAGGTTGTGAGTCTGTGTGTGCGTGCAATGGGCATCCCCAGGTAGAAGCATCCCCCAGAGAAGCATCTCCAGGTAGGTGCATCTCCAGGTAAGTGTGTTCCCAGGAGGAGCATCCCCAGGAGGAGCATCCTCACGTACAAACATCTCCAGGGAGGAGCATCTCCAGTAGGAGCATCCCCAGGTGGGAACATCCTCAGTAGGTTCATCCCAAGTAGGTGCATCTCCAGGAGGAGCATTCCCAGGGAGGTGCATCCTCAAGTAGATGCATCCTCAAGTACATGGATCTCCAGGTAGGAACATCCCCAAGTAGGACCATCCCCAGGTAGGAGCATCTCCAGGTAGGGGGTGTCCTCAAGTAGATGCATCTACAAGTAGGACCATCCCCAGGTAGGAGCATCTCCAGGTAGGGGGTGTCCTCAAGTAGGTGCATCTACAAGTAGGCACATCCCCAGGTAGCTGCAACCCCAGGTAGCTGCAACCCCAGGTAGATTCATCTCCAAGTAGATGCATGCCCAGGTAGGTGCCTCCCCTGTAGGAGCATCCCCACGTAGGAAGATCTCCAGGCAGGTGCATCCCCAAGTAGGTGCATCACCAGGAGAGACATCCCCAAGTAGGTGCATCCTCAGGTAGAATCACCCCCCAGGCAGGAACATCGCAAGGTAGGAGCATCCCCAGGTAAGGTCTATCCTCAGGAAGGTTCATCCTCAAGAGGTGCAACCCCAGGTACGATCATCCTCAGGAGGAGCATCCCCAAGTTGATGCATCCCCAGGTAGGGGCATCCCACCCCCAAAATCCCATGCTCCCCCCTTCCTTGGGTACACACGTGAGCTCTCCTCCCCTTGCCAGCCCCTGCCCTGTGGCTCAGCCCCCTCGGAGCCGCAACATCTCCCCCGGCCCGTCTCGGTGCAGCTACAGCTGCGGGTGCCCCCAGAGAGCCCCCCGCCCTCTCCCCACGCCGGGGCAGCGCCAGCCGTGTGCCGGGCACAGCTTGCGGGGACGTGGCCCTCGGCGGCTCCCACCGGGCTCCCGGCAGCAGCCGGCGCTCGGGGCCTGGGGACGGAGAGGCACTGAGGTGTACGAGGACACGTGGAACGCGGGGGTCCCCACACGAGAGGCCCCCACGGCCGCCAGAAGCTGTTTGGGGCTTTTCGGAGCAGCTGGGAACCGAGGGCTCGGGGGTGCTGGGGGGGGCCGGGTCACGCTCGTCCCTCTCTGGGGAGGGGGGAGGGCTTAGACGGGGTGAAGCCAGGTCACCTACGTCCCCCGAACCTTCCCGGAGTCTCTGCACGGCCATAGGTGTGTGTGTGCTGGCACGTGTCACCTCCCTGTGTGTGTCTATGGGCTGCTCACAAGCGCGTGCACACGCAGACGTGCACAGGAGAGAGCATCAGCACGTCTGTGCACAGCGGTGTCAGCGTGCGCACGTGCAAAGGGCCTCCTGCGGGTGTTTGTGCGCGTGGGTGTGACGTTTGTGCGTATGGGCACGTCCGTGGAGGTGCACACGTGTGTGTGCAGGTCTGGGTCTACACGTGTGTGCAGGTGTGTTCGCGACGTGCACCCCACGCACGCCCGTCAGAGCCAGCAGCAGCTTCGTTAATGCGCCCACGGTCACCCCATAGCAGAGTCTACCCCTCCCCCCCCAGTGCCTCTGGAGATGACCTTCCCAGGGGGTCGCACGGCCAGCACTAGCCACCACCAGCAGCCCATGGAGCCCAGCCTTGAGGTCAGGGATTCCCAGCAGAGGGGAACTGGGATCCTCTGGTTCCCCCCAGGCAGCACCCCACCATCACCATCACCATCACCATCAATCACACTGGAGACCACAGAAAAGGAGACAACAGCCCTGGGGAGACGCTGCTTGGAACAAGACCACAACTTTATTTGAGCTAAAAACCCGATTCTGCTTTTTTCTTTTTTTTTTTTTTTTCTTTTTTTTTTTTTACAAAAGGATAAACATTTGCTCTCGGTACAAAAGGGAAGAAGACCCAGGAGCCAGGGGCTGGGCAGGGACCTCCAGAGCTCAAGTCATCTCCAAATTCCCAACTCTATACAAAACACCTCTGCGAAACAGGGAGGTTTGGCCAGTGGGACATCAAAAATAGTTGCCTGATTTCTTGAAAAAAAACAAAACAAAACAAAAAATAGTTGCATAGCCTTTAAAAGTTATTGCTCATCTAGAAATAGAAGGGAACGGTTGGGAGCTGCTGGGCACTATCAGCCTCCAGAATCCAAGAAATGGCCCTGTTAAATACGTAGTTGAACATTAAATACGTAACCCCTCGGTTAAATACTTGGTTTCATCGTCAGAAACTAGACCACGAGGGCAGGAGGAAAATAAATTAAATAAATAATGGCTAATAAATAATCCCGGAGCAACAGCACTGCAAAAACCACACGTCTCCACAAAGCTAACTCCAACTAAGCACTTGGGAGTCAACTGGAACATGAGGAGGTTACTCAGCACGTCCCACTTTTCATGTAACACGGAAGGAAATAAATTAGACACCACCCCCCCCACCCCCCCCCCAAACACACACACAGAGTAAATAATAAATAAAATGGGAAATTAAGACACAATTCTTTTGGCAGGATGTTCTTCAGGACACGGATGGTGAGGAATGACACTACAGACTGTAAGAAGATGGGGTCCTAGTCTGGGTTCAGCTGAGAGCTCCTCTTCCAGCTGGGATATCTGTGCTCTGGAAGATCAACACTCCCTTAACGAGGTTTCAGGAGCTGTGTGCTGATGAGCTCGTGGTGGTTGTGGGTCACAGGTGAGGTCTGAGGCTCAGAAGAAGACAGGCAGCCAGGCTCAGTGCAGGAGGAGAGCGGTGGAGGGACCATCTCACAGAAGCTCTGAGCCTGGCTGGACCATGGGATGATAGGGTGGCAGCAAAGATAAGGTTCTCCGTTGGGTGGGAAGCTTCAAGTAGGAGCAACCATGTTGGTCTTCTGCAAGTGGCCAAGATCATTCCCACCTCTGCCAGCCCATCTGGCCATGGCTGAACTGGGAAAACCATGACCCATCAGAGCCTGTGGAAGGGGAACCGGTCACCCCAAGAGGCAGGAGGGGCTCGTCTCTACCTGATGCGAGACAGAGGTGTGCCCATGCCCCACCACCCCAAGGAGGGAGGAAAAGGAGCCATAACATCTTGGCAATGGACCATCCCAAGTGCTGGAGTGCGTTTGGGAGGAAAGTCCTGCAGGGTGAAGCCACCTTCACGAGCATCTCTGGGGGAGAGGGAGCAGGAGGCAGTGGCTCGGGTTTTGGCAGTGGCCCCTCAGGGTTCAGCCATAGGGAAGGGTTCATGTGGCTCCTGGGGACAGCTTGGAAACCAGCAGGGTGGTACCAGTGCAGAGCTGGTGGCAGAGGACAGAAGAGCCAGCTAAACCTCCCACAGCGATGTCCTGCAGAGATGCTCACGAGTCCCTCACCCCATGGCAGCGACTTCCTCGCTCCAGTTGTGTCCGTTCTAGAAACAGCTCCACGAACTTCTCTCTGCATCAAGAATTCGGGTCTAACTCTTCTTCGCTACTCGTTGAAGATGGCGTTGAGCTGTGGCCCGGCCACGTGGTGTGGGTAGGACTCGTAGCTCATGTCTATGGGGATCTCGTAGCGAGGGACCGTGTTTTGGAAGTGGGAGGCATGTCCATGTGCTCCCGCCAGGCTGACTGAGGGATAGTGGGCCATGAAGGTATAGGATTTATCCAGGTCTGGAGACCCATCTTGCTTCAAGGAGAAGTTCCCGCTGATGCTCAGGGGCGGCGTCAGGGGACCTTCGTAGGGGGGAGTGGTGCAGTCAGAGGGATGGTTTCCAAAGGAAGCATCCACCAAGCTCTTGAAGGTCGGAGGCTTTAAATGCAGCAGATGGGTTTCCATGGTCCCGTAGGGTGGGCTTGGGAGCCCCGGGGACTGGTAGCTGAAGGAGTGGCTGGATATGGCCGATTCACACGCTGGGGACTTCTCTTCATGCTTCTCCAGGAACAAGGTCTGCGGTCCCAGCTGCAGACAGCCGGCCACCAGGTTGCTGGTGGGCTGGGACAAGCCCTTACAGAGCATCTCCACGAAGCTCTTCCCTTCAGGAGTCTGCCCCGTCTCAAGCACCTCAGAGAGAGCCCAGATGTAGTTCCTCGCAAGCCTCAGTGTCTCAATCTTGGACAACTTCTGAGTCTTGGAGTAGCAGGGCATCACCCTCCGCAGGTTGTCAAGAGCGTCGTTCAGACCGTGCATCCGCGTGCGCTCCCGAGCATTGGCCTTCACCCGCCGGGCCCTGAACCGCTCCAGCCTCGCCTTGGTCATTTTCTTCTTCTTTGGTCCTCTCCTCTTCGGCTTTTCCCCATCATCCTCTTCCTCCTCTTCTTCCTCGATGCTCTCGTGCTCTTCATTCAAGCCAGACATCAATCCAAAAGTTCCTTGCCTGCTGTCCTCCTCCTTTAGCTCCTCTCTGGAGCCCAACGTTTCATCCATCCAGGTTTGGGTGCTCACGAGCTCCACCATCTCTTTGGGCTTGGCATACGCCTTGGTCATCTCCAACCTCTGAAACAAGGGGACAAGGAGATGTTAGGAAATTCCAGCAGGAGAATGGTAGAATGGTGAGGGCATTAGGAACTGGGGTCAAAATCGTCTTGCAGAGGCATCAACTGCCTTCTGTCCACCAAGGGGATTTACAGAATTCATTTATCCATCACCTCTCTATTTATCTACCTACAATGACTTCTGCTGAATTTTTTGGGGAGCCCCTGAAGCCTCGCCATGGGGCTCAGCAGCTCTTTTCTAGGGCTCAGGACTTCTGACAATTCCACTTGGGGATTTTTCCCACTCATGAGTCCCTCCCCTCGTGGCTTCAACCCCGACTGTGGGTTGCAAAAGGGGGGCGTGAAAGTCAAGGTCCTCCATCTCCGGAAATTTTCCAGCCTGAGCTCTTCTAACCCGGGCACGTTGGCTTCAACCTTCCTTCCCCTCAGCCGTAAGGAACACGGTCACACCGCATGGACCAGCCTGGGTTTCATGTTCATCAGCCCCCCCAAATCCCGTCCCCGTGCCCGACTCATTTAATAAAGCTTAGGATCTAAGCAGCTTTGCTGAAAGTGTGCTGCCCAAGCCCTGGCTCCGCGGGCCCTGGCCACCCCATGTGGAAAATCCTGCTTTTAATATGCGTGATGGGGCCCGCGGGCTGGATTAGGGTGTTAATTGCTGCCCACAACCATCATATCCCCCCTGAGGACCACGTGGCCCCAATTAACTCTTCGGCAGAGTAATAGGGGGTCTGTCGGACGCTTGGAAATCTGCTGGGTGAAGGTGGTGAAGGGACCATCTCTTGGACAGGATGGTCCTTCCGTCTCTTGGACGGGTCTGGCTGAGGCAGGACGGAGAGGGTCCAAAAGGTGAAGGTGGGACCACGGGGCTGCACCCGCTTTGTGTGGTGAAAGCAGCCCAGAAAAGGCTGCAGATCTTCTCTAACCCCCCTCCAGGCTGCACCCTGAGGGTTATTCCTCTGCACCCTTGGAGACATACCCCAAACGTGGCATCCCTGTCTGCACCCCCCGACCCTCACCGGTCCCACACACCACAATCCACCCCAGAAGAAAACCAGCGCATTTGGGGCTGTGTTTGAGAGGAGACCCCAGGGTCCTCCCCTCTTTCCCTGCACCCCACGGTGCAGTATTCCCATGGAAATGTTTCGGAGCACTGTCTCTTTGGAAATCCAGTTAGAATTTTTAGGGACGTTACTCTCTTTCTCCAGCGTATTGATTTATTTTTTTTTTTTAAAAAAAAGCAGGGGGAAAGGAGACAAAAAGGGAATTGCCTGATGAAGTCGCTTTGGTGGTTTCCCCAGTTCCCTAAGCAAGGAGATGGTGGGAACCCACTGCGGAAGGGGAAGCTGCTCCAGCCCCTTCTACTTTTCACAGAATCACCTACGTTGGAAGGGTCCTTTTAAGATCATCTAGTCCAACCAACACCATTTCGTTTTCAAATATCTCCATCCCACATCATTGTCTGAAAGAACCGCCACAAAACCATTGCAGGAAAAAGCCTGCTGTAGCCAAAAAGTTAATTTTCAAGTGGGGATGGCTCCGCTCCTGGCTGAGATGCTCTCCCTTTGTGGCACCGAGCTCCCGTCCCAAAACAAGTGGGTTCAATTCCTTCTCCTTTCCTGTAGGACCAGGAACTTGGTTTCAACCCTCCACCGGCTTCTTCTCAAGGGACTTGATGCCTCAGAGAAGGAGAATTGGTTCAGGACAAAGAGGGACCAACTCCAGCCCTGCACAGCCCCCGTACAAAGACCCTGACGCTCAATGGGGCCACTCAAGGCAGAAGAAACACCAAGGGCTGAGGAAGAAGACACAGGAAAGATGCTGGCACAAGAGCCAGGACCAAAACGGGCAGCTGGGGCCAGGAATTCATCCTGGAGAGGGGCAGGAGGGACAAGAAACCCACAAGCAGACCATGAAAATTAGGATTTGCTTGAGAGCCCTGCACTGTGTCCTGCCTGGGAACGCAGCAGGACGTGGCCCAGCTGTACGTGGACCTGGTGGGCTCCGGCCACAGGGTGGACTGAAAGCCCTACAGCTGCTCCATCAGCTCCAGCACGGCCAACGGAGTGACAACAGGGACACCGGTGTCAGCTGAGTCCTGAATCCAGGGTTCCGGGGCTGCCCACAGCTCCCAGTCCCATTCATGGTCCCCCAGTTCCAGTCCCACCCTCAGCCAACGGGGGCGGGGGAGAGGGGATGCAATGACATTTGATGGGGGAAAACCTGCTGAAGGGCAGCCCTGCAGCATCCACACGGACCTGGCAAAGTGGGAGGAAGGTGGGGGATGCTGGTTTCCCCCCCCCTTCTGGAGTCCTGGAGCGGGCAGAGGGGGCTGCCCCCACAGAGCACCAGGCTCCCCTCCCCCGGGGCTGCCCCCTCCGGGAGCGGGCAAACAAAAGCCCGGGGCAGGTCCTTCATCGCCTCCTTCACCTTCATCACTACCGTCCCCAGCCAAAGCCACCCCCGGGGGGTGGCCGGACCCACCCCCAGCCAGCGGCCGTCTCCGGGACAGGGCAGAGCCCCCATCGCGGGGGTCCCCGCCGGGCTCCGGGGCCGCGGCTCCAGCCCCGACGGCTGCGGGGGATGCGGAGGGGCGGCGGGGGGCTCGGGGCCGCCGGCTCCATCCCACCCTCCGCCCGCCAGAGCTCCCACCGGGACGGGGTCCCGCTCTTCCGCCGTCGGGTCAGAGCCCCCCCCCCCCGGCGCCGTCCCGGGGAACCGGGGGCACCGAGCGGCCGCGGAGCCCCCGTTGGAGGGAGCCGACGCGTCCCTTCGGGTTCCCCCGCACCCCCGGGGGTCCCGGTCCGCCCTTACCTGGGCACCGGAGCGAGTCCCCGCTGTCACTCGCCCGGGCGCATGGTGTCTCCAGCCCCGGGGGCGCGGGCAACTCCCGCAACGGAGGCACCGGGGGAGGCACCGGGAGCGGCACCGGGAGCGGCACCGGGAGCTGCCGGGCGGTTTTGAGAGCTCCGCGCTGCCGGCGGCTCCTGCCCGGTCGCCGATCCCCCCGGCTCCTCCCACGGGGGGAGGTGACCGAGCCCGGCTCCTCCCGCCCCCCCCCCCGCGGCCCCGACGGCAGCCCCAGGCAGCCCTGGTTTGGCGCCCCTGGGTGGGGACCCCCCGTCCCTGGGCAGCGCTGGGTGGGTGCCCCTCGACGAGCACCCTCGGGTGGGTTTGCGGTCCCGCGCTGGCCAGGATCCCACGGGTGGGCACCCTTGGGTGAGCATCCCTGGACCTTGGATGAGCACCCTGGGATGAACACCTTGGGATGGGCATCACTAGGTGACCACTCCTAGATGGGCACCCCCGAGTAGGGACCCCCAGGCGAGGAGGCTTGAATGAGCACCCCTGGATGGGCACCCTGGTCTGGGCACCCCTGGACCAGCACCTTTGGAAGAGCACCCTGGGATGAATAACTTGGGATGGGCACCCCGGAGTGGGCACCCCTGAGTGGGTGCCCCTGGACTGGCATCCCTGGACCAGCACCTTTGGAAGAGCCCTCTGGGGTGGGCACCCAGGGATGGACACCCCTGAATGGGCACCCAGAGATGGACACCCCTGAATGGGCACCCCTGAAGGGAAACCCCTAAATGGGCATCCTGAGATGGGTGCTCCTGGAGCAGCACCCTTGGGAGAGGACCCTGGAATGACCACCTTGGGGTGGGAACCCCTAGATGGGAGCCCCTAGACGGGGACCCCTGCGTGATCACCCTTGTTTGCCTGGCACCAGGACAGACCCCCACCACCCACTTCCCTCCACGGGGGTGTCCCCCGGGGGGGGGGGTCCCCATCCAACAGGTCACCCACGCTGCGACGGCGACACGGGGCTGCCGGGGTGTCAGACTGGGGTGTCATCACCCTCCTCCCCCCTCAGCCGTGGGGACAGGGGCGCTGGGGACAGCGGGGGGGGGGGGGGGGGGGGCAGGCCCTGGGTGACGCCGGCTCCGCTCCAGGTGCTGGGGGTGGGCGCGGGGGGGGCCGCGGCTCCCTCCCTGCTGTAATGAGAGAGCGAAGGGGGAGTAATTAGTGGCCGGTGCAGCCAGAAGGGGCCCGGCTGCGCCAACGCTCACACAAGGGAAGGGGCCTCGGGGCTCCTGGGCCGGTGGGGGGGGGTGGGGTGGGGGGGGGGTGTGATGGGAAAAGACCCCCCATTAATTAAGGGAGGGGCGTTATGGGTCACCATGCTCTGCCCCACACACCCTCCCCCCACTCCAGACCTGGGGTTCAGCTCCTCCAGCCTCGACGGCTGCAGCCACCCAGCCTGGGCGAGGGGCTGGGCTGGGACCCCCCCGCCCCCCCCCCCCCCAGCAGCGGGGCTGGATGGAGGGGACGGCGGTGACACCCCAAAAGTCCTCCCTTTCCACCCCCCACCCCCCCCTCCATCCCTGCCCGGACTCAGAACTCGGCGTCGAAGCGTGGCAG
>JAOTQQ010000016.1:2693032-2703798 GCA_026546715.1 Gallinago undulata | reverse complement strand
TCCCGCGGGGGCGGCCGGGACGGGGGCGGGGCCCGCGGGGGGGGCCTGCCCGGCAGCCCCCGCGGGAGGCCACGCCCCCGAAGCCTGACAGGGGAGGGCGCGGGGGGGAAAGGCGGCCCGTACTGGGCTGTACTGGGTTATACTGGGGCTGGGTGCGCGGCTGGCCGCCGTTATGGAGCGGTTCGTGGCGGGGAACCGGGCGGCTTTGCAGGTAGAGGGGTTGGGGGGGGGGAGAAAGGGGGTTCTGGGGTGGGGTATGGGGGGGTACACAGTGGGAGGCTCAGGGAAATGGGGTGCAGGGGGAGTGGGTGCCCAGTAAAGGAGGGTGTAGGGGGGGTTTTGGGGGGCTCAGGGAATGGGGTGCAGGGGGACTGGGTGCCCAGGGAAGTGGGGTGCAGGGGAAAGTGGAGTTCAGGGGGGATTGGGGTCCGTGGGGACTGGGCGCCCAGTAAAAGAGGGGGCTGGGGAAAGTGGGGTGCAGGGGGGATTGGGGTGTAGGGGGACTGGGCGCCCAGGAAAGTAGGGTGGAGGGGAACTGGGGTGCAGGGGGGATTGGGGTGCAGAGGGACTGGGCGCCCAGGGAACTGGGGTGCAGGGTAAAGTGGGGTGCGGGGGAACTGGGGTGTGGGGGAAATTTGGATCCGTGGGGACTGGGTGCCCAGTAAAAGAGGGTGCTGGAGAAAGTGGGGTGCAGGGGGTGCTGGATGCAGGGGTGTCCAGGGAAACAGGGTGCAGGGGGGTCTTTGGGTGCAGGGGCACTGGGTGCCCAGTAAATGAGGGTGTAGGGGGGCTTGGGGTGCTCAGGGAATGGGGTGCAGCAGGGTCCTTGGGGTGCAGTAGGACTGGGAACACAGGGAACTGGGGTGCAGGGAGGAGCTGGGTCCATGGGGACTGGGTGCCCAGTAAAAGAGGGTGCAGGAGAAAGTGGGGTACAGGGGGCAGTGGGGCTCAAGGGGGGTGGGGGCCCGGGGGAGCGGGGTGCAGGGGGTCTTGGGGTGCCCAGGGACTGGGTGCAGAGGGAAGCAGGGTACAGGGGAAAGCGGGGTGCAGGTGGAGTGGGGTGCACAGGGGTTTGGGGTGCAGGGGGGAGCAGGGTGCATCCCTCTCCCGTGGAGAGAGGGGCTGTCCATGTGCTGCCCCCCAGCCCCATGACAGCCCATGCTGGGGTGGCACAGCCACACGGGGGGCACCCCACCACCACTGCGCTCCCACCCAGCACCCCCCTACACCCCCTGCAGCCTCGCCCCCCCGTCCCACAGCACATGGGGGGGGTGTTCGTGCTGCAGGCGGCTCCCGGCTGTTTCCTTCCTTGTTTTTTTATGGAATAAAGGAGCGAATCTGGGTTATGGCATCAAATAATTGTCACCCAAAAAGGGGCTGGAGATGGGGCTGGAGCGTGACAGCAGCCAGGGAGGGGGAGGGACCTGCGGGGTGACACGGGTGGCTTTTTTTTCTTGCTGCTGTGGGAAAGGAGAAAAAGGAGTGAAGAGCGGTGGGTTTTGGGGGGGACGGTCACCCCCAAACTCGCCATCTCGCCCCACTCTGGCCTGGAGTTACAATACTAAAGGCTGTGACAGTGTCCCCCCCGTGGGAGTGTCCCTGTCCCCACTGCCATGGTGGAGCTGGGTTTTCCTGTTCTCCCCGGGGACCCGATGTGCCCGGTTTTGGGGCCGTACCCCGATAATAGGAGGTTTTTGTGCCAGAAACAGATCCCAGCAGGGTCTTGTCCCAAGGGCACAGTCGGCGGTGGCTGGGAGATAGTCGCTGGCGGGGGGCACCTCCGCGACAAGTGGCTCTGGGGACACTGGCGGGTCCCCTCGAAGGGGGAAGGGTGCTTGGAGGGGGGTCCTTGGAGTCTGGGGACCCGTCGCTGCCGCTCCTGACGCCCTCCCACCCCGGCAGGAGCACGTCCGGCATCACCGGGAGATCCACGTGGTGATGGGCAACGAAGCCTGTGACCTGGACTCCACCGTCTCGGCCCTGGCCCTGGCTTATTTCCTGGCGAAGGTGAGGCCCGTCCGGTGGCTCGGGGGACACAGGGTGGCTCGGGGGACACCTCACCGGGTGTCACAGCCCCCCCCCTCCCCACACACACACACAACCCCCCATGCCACAGACCTCCCCAGCTCCCAAAGCCGCCTTCGTCCCGGTGCTGAACATCCCTCGCGCCGACTTCGCCCTCCGGACGGAGACGACGTTCCTGCTGCGGGAGCAGGGGCTCCCCGACGCCTCCCTCATCTTTCGGGACGAGATCGACCTGGGGGGGCTGCACCGCGCCGGGCTGCTCTCCCTCACCCTGGTCGATCACCATGTCCTGCCCAGGTGAGCTTTCTTGGGGACAGGGGGGACACGGGGCCACCCGAAGCCTCACTTTTTTTTTTTTCCTTTTTTTTTTTTCCCTGCTTGATTTTTTTTTTTTTTTTTTTTTGACCCAGGGTGGGTAAAATCTTTCCCTTTTCCGGGGTGTTTTTAGGGTAGGAAGAGAGGAACAAAGGGGGTGTCCAGGCTGTGCCGGGGGTGACGCTTGGCGGCTGCGCCCCGGGGTGGTGCCGGGGGTCTCACCCTCCCCGTCTCGCCCGCCAGCGCCGATGCCGCCCTGGAGGAGGCCGTGGTGGAGGTCCTCGACCACCGGCCGCTGGAAAGGGACCGAGCCACCAGCTGCCGGGTGACGGCAGAGCCAGTGGGCTCCTGCGCCACGCTGGTGACCGAGCGCATCGCCCAAGGTCCCCCCGGCGTCCTGGACAGACTCACGGCCGCCTTGCTGCACGGTGAGGACGGGGAGCCCCCGCTGAGCCCTGTCTCGGGGGGCACGGCGACGAGTGATGGCCCCCCTGGTTGTGTCCTGTGTGTGTCCCCCCAACCCCAGGAACCATCTTGCTGGACTGTGTCAACCTGAGCCCAGCCGCCGGCAAGGTGACACCCAGGGACGTGGCGTGTGTGTCCCTGCTGGAGGAGAGATTCCCCGAGCTGCCACCCCGCGACGCCGTCTTCCAAGCCCTGCAAGCGGCCAAATTCGACGTCTCAGGTCCGTCGGGGGGCACCCAGGGTCCAGCCGGGAGGGGGGGGTCCTGCGGCAGACCCCCTCTCCCTGGGGACAGGGATGTGTCCCCAAGGGCTCACGCTCGGCCCCTGTCACCTCCCAGGGCTGACGACAGAGCAGATGCTGCGGAAGGACCTCAAAGTCCTCTCCAGCGATGAGCTGGTCCTCGCCATCAGCGCCATCTACGTGGACCTGGAGGTGAGGCTGGGAGGGGGGAAACCGAGGCAGAGGGGGTGGCACAGTGGGGACAACGAGGTGACACCGACGTCTCTTCCCCCCCCCCCACCCCACTCCAGACCTTCCTGCGCCGGCCTGGCTTGCTGCAGGACCTGGATGCTTTCTGCCGGGCTCGGGGCTACGCGGGGCTGGTGGCCATGATGATCTCCTTTAACGAGCGCAACGAGCCCTCCCGGCAGCTCACCGTCTACAGCCGGCACGAGCCCCTCCGCAGCGCGGTGAGTGGGGGGGTCCGGGCACCCCAAACCCTCATCACGGGGGTTTCGGGGGGGCAACCGGGCATTCCACCCCTAAAACCCCCCCCCGATTTTGGGGGTGCTCCATCCCTTGTAGGTGTGCCGGGCGCTGGAGGAGGCGACGACGCCGTCCCTGCACCTCCAGCCCCTGCTGAGCCCCTGGTCCTGCCTGGGCACCTACACCCAGGGCAACGCTTTGGCGTCGCGCAAGAAGGTCCTGCCCATCCTCCGGGCAGCCCTGGGGGGGCCGGGGGCTGCCGGGGGGCCGGGGGAGGAGGAGGTGGTCCCCCCGCCCACCCCCATGAACAGCCTGGTGGAGGAATGCCCGCTGGCACAGGCCGTGCCCCCCCTCTGCCCCCAGGATGTCCTGGAGAGGGTCAGCCGCATCGCTGCCGGGCAGCCCCCCGGCTCCCCAAAATGAGAGGGGGCACCCGGTGGGTTTGGGGGGGTGAGGAGGGGCCGTACTAGGAGGTGGGGTCCCTGAGCAGGTCTTGGTGGGGTGCCCGGGTTGGGGGGGGGGTGGTCATTAGAGCTCGTCTTCCTTCACTAAAGCTCGTCTTCCGTCGTTAGAGCCCGGCTCCCTGCTGGGGGGGGCCCTCGTCCCAGTTTTTGTCCCCCCCTCCCCAATGGCCCTGCTGGGGTTCAGTCCCCCAGGGTGGCATTTTGGGGACCCCGAGGGCAGCGGGGCCAGGGCAGCCCTTGCACCCGCTTAATGAAGGTTCTGGCTGGGGGGCGCTATGTAGGGGGGGGGAAGGTAATGGGTTCTTGCCCTTGGGGGGCCTGCGGGGGCCCAGATGGTGGGTCCAGACACTCTGTCACCCCCGCGCTGTCACCCCGGCACGGTCACCCCCGCGATCCCAGGATTAAATTTCCCTCTTTTCTTCCACTTTTGACTCTCGGCTCTTCTTCCGTGACGGGTCCATTCATGCCCCCCCTTCACCCCGGGGGCACCTGGGGCAGCCCCCACCCTCCCTGTGGGCATCCCGGGGGGCAAACCCCCTCTTTTCCTGGGGTGCAGTACCTCCCCCCGGGTCAGAGGAGGGTTTTGGGGAGCATGGATGGGGGGGATTGGTATGGCTGAACCCCCAAATCTGGGGGAAACTGGTCGTGCCACGAGGAGCCATGGCCTCTGCCGGCTGCAAATTCGGCCAAACCAGTTTGGATGAGCCACCAGTGCCGTCACTGGGACCATCACTGGTGGGGAGCCATGGGGCCAGAGAAGCTCCACTCCCCGGAGAGGTGAGTGGCACCGGAGCCGGGAGTCTCTGAGGTCTCGTAGAGGGTTGGGGGGGGGCTGTGATGGGGGTCCCCAGGGAGCACCCCAGTGGAGCAGCCATTTGCACCCCCTTTTGGTTTGGAAATGGGGCAGGAAAGGTGGGGAATGGTTTGGACTGGAGCTGCAGGGAGGATGCAAGAGCCCCTGGGGGGGTTGGCCCCCAAGACGGGGCTGGCATCTCTCTCTCCCCCACCTGCCCCGTGCCTCAGTTTCCCCAAGCTGAGGGGCCACACGGTCCCTCCAGGGACATCGTGGGCACTGCGGAGGGGATGGCAGCCAACCAGTACGTCCTGGTGAGCCGGAGTTGGGGGCAGCGTGGGGGCAGAGCCCCCCTTGGGCTGGATGAGACAATGCTCCCGGGCGGTGGATTGGTGGTGAGTGTGCCACGGCTCACCGTGAGCATGCCGGGGGGCTGGGAGGGGGGTGTTGGGGGGGCACGCTGGGATCCCGGTGAGCCTTGGAGCATCCCGGTCCTTCCCAGGCTGCGGAAGGGTCTCCAGGCTGTGATCATCGTCCACCCCCCCTTGGTACTCATGACGCTCTCCCGGCCCTGCTCACACGCGTGTGCGAGGCCTCACACGGGGAAATTCACCTCCTCCCAGGGTGGAGCCTGGCGAACCGGCCCCATGGAGGGTGTAATGGGTGGCACTGGGGGCTCTCTCTGCCCAGGACGTGGATGGGAGCGCGGTGCCCGGCGTGTGAAGTGGGGAGGGGGGGGGGGGAAAGTGGCTTGCCTCCTGGTGAATTTGGTAGCCCCGGGGGGAGGTGGCGTGGAGCGTGGCGAAGGGGAGAGCTCTGCCGCCCGGCCGTGATGCCCAGCACGTGCTATTTAATATTTAATCCCAGTGCTATTTCAACTATATACACCCACGCCCGAATTCGGGAGCCCGAGCCCCTCCTCCTCCTCCTCCTCCTCTTCTTCCTCACCTCGGGCCCCGTCCTGCCTCGGCCAGTGCCGGTGACACCCCGGCGGCGAGCCGGGGCGGAGGTGACCCCCACCGCGGTCCTGCTCCCGGGGTGGCAGAGGCTGCCTAATTGTGGTTTTTTGAGCTCTTTTTTTTTTTTTTTTTTAAGAAAAAAAATATATCCTAAAAAAGAAGGAAGGTGGCTGTTGGCTGGCAGTGGAGATGCCGCGGGAGGCACCCTGGGCTCGCTGGTGGCATCGGCGCGGAGCCGCCGCCGGTGAGACACTGAAGCGTCGGGGTTTAATCCCGGTTTTGCACCAAAGCGTTGGGGTTTAATCCCAGTTTTGCTCTTCTAACGCCGTCCCGAGAGGGCACCGCATCGGCCTCAGGACCAGCCTCGCCACCAGCCCCCGGGGAAACCGAGGCACCGCGGCCCGGGGGCGCTGAGGGGCCCGGGGGAGGCACCGGCATGGAAAAAGGGAAAACCAGGAGGATTTGGCACATCTCAGCTCCCGGGGCGGTTTGGGAGAGCGGCCATGTCCTTTTGGTTAAAATCCCGATGGGGCAGGAGGTGGGGGCTGCTGCTGCCCCCCCCTCCCGCCCCGCGTCACCCACCCGGTGCCTCCGGGAAGGAGGGATTTCCCGGGGGGCGGAGGTGACACACGACCAAAAGCCACCGGGAGCTGGGCGAGGATGGCTCTGCATAAATTACCGCGGGGTTAAAGCGCTCGAGGTCGGCTTCTCCTCCGGCTGGGGGATCAGGCAGTTCAAGTTTGGGCTGAAAAAGCCAGGAATCTGCAAAATCCAAGAGGCCGGGTTACGGACCTGCACGAGCAGTGGCTCGTTTGGGTGTGTTAATTAGCGGCGGTGGCTTGGAAGGGGACAGTGGGTGCCCAGGGCTGCCACCGCCGCGTACTCACACGCTACAAGACACGGGAGCTGCTCCACTGTCGCTCCCGACCACCCTTGGACCTCATCTCCTGGACGGCACCGGTCTGCGGGGAGGGTGCAGAGAGGTGTCACCACCACCATGAGACCCAGCACCCAAGGGTGCCACCCCATCGCCCAGGCATAAGCCTTGTCACCCAAATATAAGGCCACCTCGCCCCACACTGAGAGCCACCACCCAACCATGGGATCCACCGCCCCAACAGTGACAACCAGAACCCAACCATGGGATTCACCATGCCAAGAGTGACACCCACCACCCAACCATGAGACCCAACCACCCCAACAGTGACACCCACCACCCAACCACCCCAACAGTGACACTCACCACCCAACCATGGGATCCACCACCCCAACAGCGACACCCACCACCCAACTATGAGACTCCACCATCCCAACAGCAATGATCGTCACCCAACCATGACACCCACCACTCAACTGTGAAACCCAGCACCCCAATATTGACAACCACCACCCAACCATGAGACCCAGCACCCCAACAGCAACACCCACCACCCAACCATGAGACCCAGCACCCCAACAGCAACACCCACCACCCAACCACGAGACCCACCACCCCAACCACACGCGTGGGCAGGGTACCATGGGCAGGCCTTCGCCCGCAGCCATGTCGCCAGAGCCGATGTGCGTCAGATGGACGAAGTTCATGGGCTCCCCAATCATGGACCGATCGATCCGTCTCCTCCTCTTCTTCTGCGAGCGGACAAAGGCCGTCAGCCCCCGCTGAGCCCATGGCCCCGGGACACCAGACCCTCCCCGACCCTCCCCTGAAGCTACTCACGGGCTGTGGCTTCTCTACGACGCAGCAGCCCAGCTTGTGCCAGAAGTCGCTCATATTCGCGGTGGCGTCCAGCTTCCCTCCCTGCCGGGCTGGCTGCCGGGGGGGCCGTGCCGGTGCAGAGACCCTCGCACGGGGTCACTCCATGGGGACGGATGGAGGGACCTGGTCAGGGTGGCCGAGCTGGCGGGGATGCACCTGGGGGGAGACAGAGCCAGGGAAGGGGTGCATCATGGCCAGGAAGGGTTTGTCCCCGGGACTGGGGACGTTGGGGTGCAGGATTAGCTCTGTCCCTGTCCCAGGGCTACCCCCAGGTGATGCATCAGGTTGGGGAAACTGAGGCACGGCGTGGAGAGGAGTAGCTGGCTGCGGGTTTTGAATGGAAGGGGGTGATGGCTGCAGTCCTGCCTCCCCAGATCCACCCTAAATCCACTCCCCATCGACCAAACGGAGACAGAGACCCCTGAGGGACCCCCGGCATGGCACAGAGACCCCCCAGGGACCCCCGGAATGGCACAGAGACCCCCCAGGGACTCCCGGCATGGCACAGAGACCCCCTAGGGGGCGCAGGCATGGCACAGAGACCCCCCAGGGACTGCTGACATTGCACAGAGACCCCCGAAGTACCCTCAGCACGGCATAGAGACACTCCAGGGACCCCCAACATGGCACAGAGACCCTCCAGGGATCCCCAACATGGCACAGGGACCCCCAACATGGCACAGAGACCCCTGAAGGACTCCCAGCATGGCACAGAGACCCCCTAGGGGGCCCAGGCATGGCACAGAGACCCCCCCAGGGACGGCTGACACTGCTGACACTGCACAGAGACCCCCGAAGTACCCTCAGCACGGCACAGAGACCCCCAAGTGACCCTCAGCATGGCACAGAGACCCCCAGTCAACCCCTGGGCATCACACAGAGATGCCCAGGGACCCCAGGCATGGCACAGCCACCCAGGAGAGTTGCCCCATGGCCAGGGCAGGATCCGTCCCCGGCCCCCACCCCGGTGCAGGCCACAGCGGAGGGATGCTGCGGCGGGATGGGGGGAGACACACAGAGGCAGCCACGGCAAATCCCAACTCCCTGAGCCAGGCAGCTATAAATATCCCGGCCTTTCCGAAAAGGGGCCGGAGGTTGAGCTCTTCCGCTCCAGCTCAAAAAGCAGACAGGGGGGAAACAAACAGGGGGTCTGCCCGGCTGGAGGGGCTCTACCCCAAACCCCCACGGCCCCGGAAGGGTGGGCAGGAACAGCTGGGCTGTGAGAAGAGGAATTCGCCCCCAAAACGGTGCTTCCCCCCCCTCCAAGGAGAGACAGATCTTTTGCTGCAAAAGCACCCGGCGGCACGCACAAAACTCACCCTCCCACGAAGGGCCGCGGCCTGAGCACAACCCTATATCAGCCTATCAGCCGCCAGAGAGTCCCCAACACCAGCCGAGGCAGGGGGGGGGTGCAGCCAAGGCAGGGCCAAGTTTTGCCGGAGCTGGGCCGCGGTGGCGGATGGGTGCTGCTGGACCCCACCGTGCCGGCAAACAGGAAAAGTCCCTTCCTCTGCCCCTGCGCCGGCGACGCCGGATGGGTCCAAAGTCCACGGCAGCCGGCGGCGCTTCCTGCCCACAGCGGGGAGGAGCGGGGCCCGCAGCCACAGCTGCCGGGTGCCGGGGCCGGCAGCACCCCAAAATAGGGTGCTGACCCCCCCCCCATGTGCCTAAGAATGCTCTGACCCTGTGGGATTTGCAGGCTGAAGGATCCAGCCCCCATCGACCCCCAGCCCATCCCCCTTGTGTCAGGGCACCGATGGGGAGTGGGTGCCCGGCTGTGCCCACTCTCCTCCCCGCCCCCTCCCAGTGCCAGCCCGGCCTCGGGTGCCAGCAGAGAGGCTGAGACAATCCCCCCCCAAAGCCCCCCATGCCCCTCACCCTGGTGCCTGGGCCCCGTCCCCCAGCTTCCCCCCTGCGGCAACCGCGGCTGCTGAGAACGGGCAGGTTGTGACACGTCCGGGGTGGCGTAAACCGGGGCCGTGCCCATGCCAGCACCCCCCAGCCAAACTCAGCCTCTCCCCCCGGCTGCAGATGGACAGACGAATGGACAGACAGAGCAAGGAGTGGCAAGGGGGGGTGGGGGGAGGGCTGCCTTTTCTTTCTAGCCTGATTTCCTTAGGAAATGAGGCTGCCGGAGCCATAACGCCCCGGTTTGCTACCGGATCCGGCAGCGCGGCGGAAAGGCTTTGGGGGGGGGTGGGGGGTAAAGCCCCCCAAATTCAGCACCGCAACCAATCCCTGGGGCACCGGGGGACCTCCGCAAGGAGCCCCGGGAGTGGGCTCAGCCTCGTACAAGCCACCAGCAAATCCCCACATAAACCCTGGGGGGGTTTCAAGCTGCTGCAAACCCTCCTCCCTGCCCCCCCCCGGCTCCAACCGTCCCCTCCTCCCCCCAAAACCACCCCCCCCGCCCCAGCACCCCCCAGGGCCTCACGTCCTCGTGCCCAGCGAAGGGTGATGGCCGGGGCCGGCTCCGGCCGCTCTCCCGGCTCCGGGTGGTTGTTGGCGGCGGGTCCCAAAGGCCGCAGCTGCCCCAGTTCCACACCCCCACCTGCCGTGGGGGGAGATGGTGGGGGTGTCTCACACGGCCCCCACCCCTTACTGCTTGCCCACCCCTGCAATGAGTTGTGTCCGGTCTCAGCCCGCCTGGCCGGAGGGGCCCGGTCCCGCGGTGGCCCCGGGGAGGGTGGCTTACGGCCCGGCCTGCGCCGGCACACACAAAATGACTTCCCTGTTGGGAAACCACCGCTCGGCGGCTCTGCGTCACCAGCGGGGGACCGAGGCTCTTTGGGGGGGGGGGAAGTTGGGGTGGGAGAGGGGCACTCCAGGACCCCCAGCACTGGGGGTCACCCACCCCAGGGGTGCCCGCTGAGGTCCCCCCAAGCTCAGAGGGAGGGCGGCGTGGGGGGGCAGGGCCATGCTGGGTGAGAGCCCCAGGACCCCCCCCGGCTGTGGGCCAGGGACCCCCGGGATGGGGCAGCAAAGTGGGGGGAGAACCCCCTTTGCGTGGGATGGTCGTGGCTGCCACCCCGGGGGCACAGGGTGCTGGCAAGGGTGGGGGCCATGGGGGGGCTTGGTGGGGCTGGGGGTCCCAGAAGGACTGGAGGTACTGGGGGTCACTCTAAGGCTGGGGGGGTCTCAGCAGGGCTGGGGACACCAGGGGGCCTGGTGGGGTTGGGGGGGTCGTGGTGGGGTTGGGGACCCCAGGAGTCTCGGTAGGGTTGGAGGGTCCTGGCAAGGCTGGGGGGTGCCGAGGGTCCCGGCAGGGCTGAGGGGTCTCGGT
>JAOTQQ010000016.1:2667843-2692932 GCA_026546715.1 Gallinago undulata | reverse complement strand
AGGGCTGAGGGGTCTCGGTGGGGCTGGGGGGTCCCGGTGGGGCTGGGGGGTCCCGGGAGGGTTGGGAACCCCGGGGTCCTGGTGCGGCTCGGGGTTCCCGTTAGGGCTGGGACGTCCCGGTAGGGCTGGGGGGGGTCCCGGGACGATTGGGGGGTCCCGGCAGGATTGGGGGGTCCTGGTAGGGTTGGGGGGTCCCGGCAGGACTCCCCGGTCCGACCAGGGGGCTGCAAGGGGGGGTCCTCCCGCCGCACCCCCTCCCCCCCGTCCCGGTCCCGCCCCCGGTGCCCTCCCGCCTTCCCACGGTGCTTTCGGGGGCCCTTCCGCGGGTTCGCACCCCCCGTGGGGGGGTCCGGCGGCGGTCCCGGTGGCGGTGGCGGCCCCATTACCTGCCCCGTCGGCGGGTGCGGGTCCCGGTGCGGGTCCCGGTGCCGGTGCCCAGCTGGCTGTGGCCAGGCGTGGCCCGGCGGGTGCGGGACGCGGCGCTCCCCGCCGCCCGGCTCGGCTCGGCTCGGCACGGCCCCAGCACAGCTCCCACCCTGGGCACCGCCGGCATTGCAGCCGCCGGGAGCGGGGGGGGGGCGGCTAACGGGGGAGGGGGAACCGGAGGTGGGGAGGGTCCTGGGGTCCCCGCAGGGATGGGGGGGTCCCGGCAGGAGTGGGAGTCCCGGCAGGGCTGGGGGTCTCCAGGGGTTCCAGCAGGGATGGGGGTCCCCAAAGGGCTGGGAGGTCCCAGCACGAGTGGGAGTCTCAGCAGGATGGGGGTTTTGGGGGTCCCGGAAGGGCTAGGGGGTCCTCAGGGTCCCCAAAAGGCTGGGAGGTCTCAGCAGGGCTGGGGATTCTTGGGGTTCCAGCAGGGATGGGGGTCTCCGAAGGGCTGGGAGGTCCTAGCAGGAGTGGGAGTCCCGGCAGGATGGGGGTTTTGGGGGTCCCAGTAGGGATGGGGGTCCTCAGGGTCCCCAAAAGGCTGGGAAGTCTCAGCAGGGATGGGGGGCTCCGGTGCCCCCAAAGGGCTGGAGGGTCCCAGCAGGGATGGGGGTCTCCCAGGTCCTGGAAGAGCTGGGGGTTCTTGGAGTCCCAGTAGAGCTGGGGGGTCTTGGCAGAGACGGGGGTTCCCAGGGTCTCAGGCTGGGGGGGTCTCAAGCAGGGATGGGGGTTCTGGGCTTCCCAGAAGCGCTGGGGATCCCAGCAGAGATGGTGTCCCTGGGGTCCCCAAAGAGCTGGGGGGTTCACTGAATTTTCACTGAATTTATAGAGTTGGAAGGGACCGTAGGGACCCTCTGAACCCCCAGAGCACCCCATGGCCAGTGTCAACTGGTGGTTGCACCACCTCCAGCTCGGGGCCCTTCCACTTGCACAACACCCACTGCAGTGCTGCCACCACCACGGGCCTGCCACCGCCACCATCATGTGCCATGGTCCTGCTATCACCATGGTCCTGCCACAGCCACCACCATCCACCATGGTCCTGCCATCTCCATGGTCCTGCCACAGCCACCACCATCCACCATGGTCCTGCCACCACCACGGTCCTGCCACTGCCACCATCACCTGCCGTGGTCCTGCCACCACCACGGTCCTGCCACTGCCACTATCACCTGCCATGGTCCCACCACTGCCACAGCCACCAGTGAATTCCCACAGCTCCAGTCACTGGCCAACCTGGATTGGGACCTCCAGGGCACCCCCTCCTGCAGGTCCCCAGCCCGCCTGGAGGAACCCATGCAGGGGACACTCCTGGGTGAGCCCCAGAGTGTCCCCTCCCACGTCAGCCCCCAAATCCCAACCGTCCCCAGGGCTCCCACTCCAGAGAGCCCGAACAAGGCGTCACTGTCCCCGCTCAGTCGGGTCTCTGAGGGCGGCCCCAGCTGATAATACCCCGAGTGTCTCAGACCTCCTTCCAGCTGAAGAGCCCTTGTTTTTTGACTTCTTGTGCTGCCAGCGGACATTGTCCCCCCCGACACCCCCCCCCCCCCAGTGATGCTGGGTCTGGGCAGCCCTCCCAAAAAAGCCACGGCGGTGAAGACATTTCAGTCCCCGCAGCACAGAAGGACCTCCCCATCACCACGTCCCCCGTGGGGTTTGGTGCCAGGTCCCTTCTTGGGGAGGGCCATCACAGTTCGGGTCATCCCGCGCGAGCCACCCCTTTCAGTAGGTGACACCCCGAAGCGGATGGGTCACATCCAGCTCCCTACAGAGTCGCCCAGTCAAACTGCACCCCGTGGCCTCGGGGATCCCCCAAAACCCAGCAGCTTGACCCCCTGGAGAGATGAACATCCCCAGTGGAGGATGGTGTTTTCCTGGAAAATGCCCAGTTGGCATTTTCCCCCGTCTGGGCACTGGCGGGGCCGAGCTGGGAGCGGGTCTATTTAGGAGTAGGGGACATGGGATCCTCTTGGCTCCCGGTGGCATCAGGGAGAGGAGGAGGAGGAGGAGGAGGAGGAGGAGGAGGAGGAGGCAGAAATAGCCCAGCTGAAAGCTGAGCGCTGGCGAAATGACTTGGCACCAGCAGAAATGAGCTAGGCACGGGGATTGGGGAGGAAAAAGGAGAAAAAAATAAATCCCTAAAGCCCCAAAGGAATGTTAATCCCGGGAGAGGGGGGTGAGGACTGCTCTCAGCCTTACAGGTGCGCGGATCCGGCCTCTCCCCCCCAAAAAAATGGGTGTTTTGGGGCTGAGGGATGGCCTGGTCAGGAAGAGTCACAGGTCGGAGGGGTAGCATTGGGGTTTTCTTTGTTGTCCCATTCTGGGTGTCACCGTCCCTCTGCCACCACGTCAGTGCATGGCCCGGTGCCCAGGGGTGCCCTGGTGGGGAGCAGGGGGCAGCGGGATGTGCCCCCCAGCCCTCGGGTGGCAGGAGCCCTTCCTTCTCCCAGCCCCGGCAGCGATGCCGGCTTTGGGTGTCTCCCTCCTATTTCTGGCTCCACGTCTGGCTTCAGACACAAAGCTCAGGTATTTTTGCTGAGCAGCATCAGGACCAAACATGCAAATCCAGCAACACTGCAAAAAAAAAAAAGAAAAAAGAAAAAAGAAAAAAGAAAAAAAGAAAAAAGAAAAAAGAAAAAAGAAAGCCCTTATCTGGGTTTTTTCCACACCAAAACCTCCCTGCACTTGGCCCTCAAAGTGCCCTCCAAGGTTTGGGGGTACAGCAGCACCCCATTTCCTCACACGCAGGTAAAACGAAACCTGTGCCAGCTGCTCGAAGGTGGAAAACGACCCGTTATCCCCCCAAAAATCCTGTGCTGGAGGCTGCGGGAGCCAGTCGGGAATCGCTGCGGGAAATCTCCCACCCTCTCTGGGCTTAATATATCCCCCAGGTGGGGGTCCAGCGCGCAGGATCCCCCCACCCCCCTGTGCCTCCACGTCGTCCATCCTCCTCCTCCCCGGCGCGGGTGGGAGCTGCTGACTCATCTGCCCATCGTTTTTATATCCCCCCCCCAGCGACGGAGGGGAATTCATCGAGCGGATTCGAGGGGCTGCATTGCAGACCCAGACACACCAGCAGACAAAAGGGACACTGCGACACCCGCAGCTTCCCCCAGCACAAAGACATCGAGCCCACCCTTCCCCGACAGGTAACGGGATGCGGGACGGAGGGGGATGAAAAGCAAGAGGATGATTTTTATTTTTTGGGGAGGGGGGAAAGAGATTTGGGTGAAGAGGGGCGTTGCCACCCCAGGATTTTTTTTTTTTTTGAGGGGGGAATTAAGCACCAGCCGGCAGGGATTAAGAAGATAAAGGTGTTTTTTCCCCGTGGGATGAGAGAATGACACTGATCCCAGGGGAAATACTCTCCCTCGGGGGTGACAGGAGGGGTTTCCCTCCCCCCCCCCCGTTGATTGCCTTCTCTTGATATTTGAATTTTTTTCTTTCTTGTCACTAAACTCCCTTTTCCCCCCGCTTTGAAGCTTTAAAACCCATTGTCCGCAACATCCATCACTGTTAATTTGCTGCTGCTGTGCAGAAAGACACCCAGGGATATATCCCCGGGGAGGGGGCTATTTCAAAGCACTGGGGGGCTCAGTTTCCCTGGGGGGTGACAGGGGAGCCTTTCATAGACTCTGACTTCCATCAGGGATCTTAAATTTAGCAGCTGGTCACCCCTCATCGCACAGAGCCATGGGAGGGCGTGACTCAAGGTATGTCTGAATCATCCTTTAGGATTTGGATTCCCAAGGATTAAAATGGGAAAATGGGAAAAGGAGGATATTTTGGGTCAGGCAGTTGTTGAGTGGGTTTTTTTCCCCCCCCCCACCTCGGTTGCCAAACGCTCGGAGGTGACTGACATAATTCTGCCAGGGAAAAGCAAGTCAGCGCGGCCGTGACTCAGCTCAGCCTGGAGGGGAAAAAAAATAAATGCTGAACCACATCCCCTGCTGCTCTTTCCCAATCCCGCGTGGAATCGGGGTGGGGATGCGGGAGGAGCTCGGCAGGATGGCAGGGAGGGATGGCACGGCACCGGCAGGATGGCACGGCACCGGCACTATGGGTGGGGTGTGATGGTAACGCCAAGAGATGCTTCTTCCAGCTCCTTCTAGAGGGTTCGGTCGTGGTCCCTCGGGGCCACACAATGCCCTAAGCAGTGGGGAGGGAGGGGACGGGGTGGGCTCTGTGGGCAGTGGGGGGATGCGCAGGGACCCTCCCTCGCTGCCCGCCCCACAGGGGGCTCAGCACAGGGAAAGGGCGAGACCCTTTTGCAGTATTTGGTGAAAAAAGGGTTTATTTGGATGCTGGTTACTGTCACTGCCGGCAGAGTGGGATGTGGGGCACAGCCCATCTCTGCTCCCCACTGATGCCACCCCACGGGTGGGGGGAGATGGCGTTGACTGGGGACTTCCCAACCTTCCCGGTGCCAGTGGGGAAACAAGGTGACCAGTCCCACTACATGTCCCTCCATATCAGGGCTCAGAGAAGGGCTGTGACCAAGGCCATGGATGAGACCCAGAGCTGCGCTTAGACCCAGCCTGGAGTCAACCCTCAGGATGCCACGCTCCTGCCCCATCCATATTTGTGGGTTTTTTTGGGGGTATATCCCATGGGATTTGGTCAATATGGCAACACCGGCGAGTTTCGGCTGCTTTGGAGCAACTCTTGTGGCTTTGGTAGAGCTTTTTTCCCCCTCTGCTCCCCCCTCGCCCCCCTTTCCCCTCCGCAGCCTGACGATGCTGGACACCATCAGCAGCCAGTACGACTCCTTCATCTACTGGAGGATGCCGATCCCGCGGCTGGACGTGGCGGAGCTGGAGGGGCTGGGGCTGGGTGACATGGCCCTCTACAAGCCCAAAGGAGGGTTGGGCAAGCTCGCCGGCCAGCGGGACCAGGCCAGCCAGGACATCTCCGAGGACGAGGACAGTCTGCTGCAGTTCAACAGCTTCAATTTCTGGAGGGCTCCCATCGCCAGCATCAGCGCCTTAGATTTCGATCTAATTTGAAGCCTTCCTTCCTCCCCCTCCGCGCCCCCCCTGCCCTCCCCCTCTCTGCTAGGCAAGGATTTGGGTTTGTTGTTGGTTTGAAGGTTGGTTTTTTGTTGTTTCCGGGTGGTTTTTGACATCACTAATTAACTCAGCAGTTCACCTCGGCGCTGTTGGTGATGGGCTCCCCACAAAGCTTCGACCTCTCTCCGCCTTCTCCCTCTTTTCCTCCCTTCTTGCAAACACCACGACGGTGCAAGCAGGGGGTAACAGCATGGAGGGGGGGGAATAAGAGGGGAGGGGGCAGAAATGGCCACCCCATTGCTCCACGTCCGCATGCCAGTGGATGCAGGAGGTGCTGGGGGGGTTTCTGTGTGACCCTGGGCGTCCCCAAGCTCTGGGATGAGCGTTTGAGCTCATTTCTCCTGCAATGAGCTTTTTTAAGAAACTCATTAGTGCAAAGGGAGCGGCGGGGGACAGGTGGGAATCGTCTTTGTTTTGTGGCAAGCATCATCCCCTCCCAGGGACGCAGAGACCCTCTGTCCTCCCCTGGCCCAGTTTCTCCAAAAGCCACTTCTCTCCTTAACCTTCCCCTCGGGATAACTGAGGTGGAAGAAGCGGGGATGTGCCCAGGACATGAGCACAAACCTCTTTCTTTCAAGAAATCATTTCTTTGAGCCTTGTGGCTTGAGCCCAAGCAGGAGAAACGATGGCCAGGAGGGTAAAATACACACAGAAATGCTCTGACTTTGCTTGGTGGGGTCAAAGCTGGATGTTCACTGCCTGAAATTTGATTTTTCTCCCTTTTTTTTTTTTATCCCCCACGTACCTTATCCCAGGTGTGACTCCCGACTGGGAGGCTGGGTACCTCATGGAGTCTGGATGCGTAACGGGGGCTGAGCTGAAAGATAAGATGGAGAATTTAGTTTGATCTCACACCAAAACATTTCTGGTTCCGCACCCAATTAATCAACCCCTTCAAAAATAACAACAACAAAAAAATGCTGCATTCACTCAAGTGGAAGCTTTGCATTTCCCTCGGGGGAGGTTTTCACCTGCGCTCTCTGAGGACTGAGGTTTATTTCTGAACATTGTCTCAAAATGGGGAAAAAGAACCCCAACTCTGGATCATTTTTGGCTTTTAAAACAGTTTAGTTGCTGGGGTTTTTTTTCCAAGATTGTTTTCTGGGATATCAAACACTGTTTTGTCTTCTTGAACGTGCTTTTTGGGGGTTTGTTTGGGGTGAAGTTGTGACGTGGAACGACCTGAAACTGTCCTAAGAGTTGTTTGGGGTATGTGGCCAGGGGGAGGCCGAGGCAGCACTTAAAAGGTGCCCCCAAAATAGGCAAATATTGGAAAAATCTGCACTCTATTATGAAAAGGGAGCCCAGCTCTCCTGTAACCTGCAGGAATGGCCTGATGACTTCAAACCACCTGTGTGAAAACAGAGGGAGAAAATGTAAACTCTCCTATGCAGAACTGCTTGGTTTCTGTGATCCCAGCTGGGAAAACCCGCAGGCGAAGTATTTATTATGAAATTCTAAATAAAATGATATAGGAAACACACACGTTCCTGTGGACACAACCTGCATCAAATTATTTCTTTAATTTGCTATTAAATTGCTTTAAACCTTTTTATGGTGAGCAGAGAACCAACATGAGAACCCCTACCCGTGTGTCTGCCAAGTGCTGTGGAAGGTGAGTGTAAAAAAATAATCCTAAGAAAATTAAGCTTATTATTTAACCTTCAGTTTTTCCAACCCCCACAGGAAAACGTCTCAGAGAAACCCCAGAGAGGAAAGAGGCCCCAGGGTTTACACATTTACCTCAAAAGGGGCTGTTTGAGTGTGTCAGTGGCACCTGAGGCAGTAATACACCATGGAAAGGGGGGCCAAGGCAGCCTGAAGGGAACCCAATCCTAGACAGCAATGCTCTCAGAGGAGACAGACACACAGGCTAGTTACATATACGTATATATTTATAGACACAAGCATATCGAAAGGCTGAAAACTACAAAGCACTATAAACAACCACCCCATCTCAGAGAGGCGCCGCCGCCATTTCAAACTTGGCGCCCAAACGCCTCTGCCGGAACTAAGTGCAGGGGCGCATCACCGCCATCCGCACGTATGTCTTTTACTCGACTCTACAGCTATCCTTCCGCTGGAGAAAATACTCCCCTTTTCGGACTCCCCCGTTCTCGCCGCCCTCTTGCAGACCCCTGGGCAGGGAGGGATTCAAGGAAAAGAAGGAGAAATTGCCTAAGCCCTCCCCATCGCTTCTGCGAGGGGAGGACCAACCCGCCCTTCCTCCGCCGACGGACTCTTTTGTTGCCTCTTCCTGGTTGTAGGTATCCTTCCACCATCGCCTCGCTTCCGGGTCGGCCATTTCGTGTGGCCGCGGCGGGAGGGGCGGGAATAGCCGCTGAGGGGAGGAGGCGGGGGGCGGTGCCGAGCGCCAGGAACAGCCGCGTGCCTGGGGGGGGCCTGAGCCGCCGCGTGAGTGGGGCCGGGAGGGGAGGGGGGAGCGAGTGGGAGACCCCTTGAGGGGAGGGGCCGGGGGGCGTGAGGGGAGACCCCTACATGAGGGGAGGGATCGGGGGGCGTGAGGGGAGACCCCGGGAGGGAAGGGGTGGGGGCGATGAGGGGAGACCCCGCTTGAGGGGAGACCCCCGTGAGGGGAGAGGCTTAAGGGGGATCCCCCCCCCCCCAAGGGAGGGCGTCGGGGGGATGAGGAGGGTCCCCCCTGAGGGGAGGAGGTTGAGGGGAGAACCCTCCCGTGAGGGGAGAGGGTTGATGGGGACCCCCCTCATCCTCCTGACGCCCTCTCTTGGGAGGGTCCCCCTGAGGGAAGGGTCTGGCGGAGTGAGGGGAGACCCCCGTGAGGAGAGGGGTTTGAGGGAAGACCCCCGTGAGGGGAGAGGGTTGAGGGGGTCCCCCCCAAGAGAGGGCGTCAGGGGGGGGGCCCCATGAGGGACGGGGTTGGGGGGGTGAGGGGGGCACCCTCTCCCCGGGGGTCAGGGGACTCAGTGGGGCTCCTCTCTCCAACAAGTTGGGGGGCTCGGGAGATTTGGGGGGGTCTTGAGGCAGGTCTGCAGAGCTGACCCCGTTACGGGGGGGGGTTTAGGGTTTTTTGAGGAGCGTGCTGGAGTTGTCAACAGTGGTCCCAGCCGAAAATACCGTAAAATAACTTAAAAATAGATAGGGGGCCTCGGATGTTAATTCTCCCTGAGAGCATCTGGCTGAGAAGAGAGCAGGAATGCACGGAGAGGCCTCTGAATAATTAATGAGTTATAATAATTAATAAGTTTGGTTTAATACAAGGGGGGGGGAGGGGGAAACTGCTGCATTTTGCTAACCATGCAGCTTCTCCTTTTTTTTTTTTTTTTCCCCCAAACACGCCCAGAACGATGAACTGCAGCCTCCCCAACACCTTAAGCTGGAGGTTGACAGATTTTATGCCTGGAAAACATGCAAAGGATGTTTTCAACGTGGGTGATGAGAGAAAATAAAATATTCTCTGTCCCACAAGAAGTGAGAAAGGGGAACAAACAAACAAACAAACAAAAAAACACAACCCCAAAAAACAACCCCAAACTGGAAAGTCCTAAAGGGCAGGTGGCTGTGGCAGTGAAAAACGTGCATCGTAAACTCATCAAAAGTCCTGGTCGCAGGGTAAATCTGAGTAACCGCTCCAGGCTCTCGAGTTCTGAGCTTCAGGTGTTGCACGTAATGACCCCGTGCTCAGAAAAAAAAAGTAATTAAGTTCAAATTATGAAGTGAAAGACGTTTGTGCGGGAGGGTGACGTAGCGGGTGGGTTCTTTGGCTTTTCTTTGAAGGGCTTGTGCTACTGATGGCTGGGGCTGGTGGTGGCTGAGGACAGGGTGGGGTGTTTCTCCTGAAAGGACAAGAAATAGGGATAAAAAAGGAGCTTTCTGGCTGTTCCGTGGAACCGCAGATGGAGGGGATGGAAGGAAAATTGAGCGGAGGGCCTGGGTGCTGCGGGAGTCGCTGGGTGACAGGGTGACGTTCCTCGGTAGCCGCTCACTGGTCGTTTATACACCAATTAACAACCAATTAACGGGAAGAGTTTAAAGTCAGCCTTTGACAGGCCTGGTGTAGCAGTCGTGAGGAAAATGCCGTAGTTTGCTCTCGCCATCGTTCCACTCTGCTTTATGTAGCTCGGAATAAACAGAGGGGCTGTTGTGCGGGACGCTGAGCACGGCCTTTGGGTTCTGCTCCTTTCCTGACCTCGAACAAGCCACCGAGGTTTGTTTTACCCTCTGCAGCAGCGTTCCCCCATGCTGGGGCCGGAGAGAGCCTCTCGGAGATTAAATCGTGTTCTTGAGGCGCTTTAAAAAAATCCAGGTGAGGTGGTGAACAGCTTTGCCCTTGCTTTTTGCAGGCCCCGCTCTTGGAACTGGATCCACATGGGCAAGTCTTTGTGCCCGTGCAAGGCGCTGTTGAGGTAAGAAGGGTTCTGCAGGAGCTCTGGTGGTGCCTGACCCCGTGGGCTGCCTTCTCTCGGTGTTTCGGGGCACGGAACTGAAAAACACGACGCGTACTTATGCCTTTTTATTGACCGTGTTGGGCCTAGTTCTGTGGGGGACGCTGGGGGGGTCCAGGTGTGGTTGTACAGCGCTTTCAAAAAGTCTCTGCCTCACTGCTTTTTGTTTGTTCTCCGTCCCTTGCTCCTGCCCTTTAAAGCAGGTTTGGGCGACCGCCGGTTCCCATGAGCCAAGATGTCCTTGGTGGACCTCGGGAAGAGGCTGCTGGAGGCTGCCCGCAAAGGCGAAGATGACGAAGTGCGGAAGCTGATGGCCAGCGGGGCTCCCTTCACCACCGACTGGGTGCGTCGGGGGGGACAGACCCTGGTTTTCTGCCTGAAACGGGTTGTTTGTGAGCGTTTCGGGGCTGAACCTAAAGGATACAAACGCAGGAGTAAAACCAGGGTGTGGGTGGGCAGATAACGCCTTTCTGGATTTCTGTGACGGAGCAGATGAAGCATTTTAAAACCCACAGCCTTCCCCAGGCCTTGAGGTGGTGTTTGTGTAAAGATTGGTCTCTGCCTCTTGCACGAGGGCACGATCACAAGTATCGTGCTGCCCCAGGCGGCAGCGTGGCCAGGGCTCGGTGCTTTGGGAAGTGCAGTTCCCCGCAGCCGAGGCAAACGATGAGTCAAGACAAATTAGAAGAACGGTTAAACCTCCCAGTAATAGGAAGTTCTTTCAAGAATGCTTTATTTAATTGGTTAAACTCTGTCAATCAAGAAACTCATCCTTGATTGGTTTCTTTTTTTTTTTTTTTTTTCCTCAAAAAAGCCAAAACCCTGAAAACAAATTGGGCCATCCTGGGTTAGAAGTAAATAAAAGCTTTAATAAAACTGAAGAATAATAGTTGGATAAACAGAGACCCAGATCATTAATGCACAAGCCATTTTCTATCCCCAGTTGTCTTCATTTCCTAATTGATCAGTCCTTTCATGCGTAGCTTTGTGAGATGAAGGAATTAACTATTGAGAGGTCACAGGGCCTAGTGATAGTGTAATTCTCCCCTTTTCTGGACAGCGGTGAAACTACCTGTGGTGATAAAAGACATGGCAGAGCTCTTCTGCTGTGGTTTGGAGAAGCAGCTCAGTTATAAATGCATGGTGCAGCAGAGAAAGTAAACGCGTGTTTGATCTTCAGGATTAGATAACGTAAAGATCCTTAAAAATGTTAAATTACTGGGTATGCAGCCTCTTTTTTCCAAGTGGAAAAAAAAAGAAAAGAAAAAGTTGGGATTAATTTCTTCCGAAAGCTTTGTCATTTGAATTGCTGCTGCACGTAGAGGTGGTGATGACTGTGCTGTGAACCAGCAGTAACTCTCCTAAATTACCCCGCAGCTGGGGACGTCCCCGCTTCACCTGGCCGCCCAGTACGGCCACTATTCCACCGCAGAGGTGCTGCTCCGAGCCGGCGTCAGCAGAGACGCCCGGACAAAAGTGGACCGGACGCCGCTACACATGGCCGCGGCTGATGGACACACTCACATCGTGGAACTCCTAATTAGGGTAAGTGTAATAAATTAGGTCTGATTTTAAGGCTGGTCTCAATCACCCCGGGAGTAAAGCGTTGATGTCTCGGGTTTTTTGTTTCCTGCTGGCGCAGGCACCACCTTTAAGACGCTGGGAGGAGAGACCACAGACAAGTAACACTGGTGTTTTGTGTTTTTTTTTTCAGAACGGGGCTGATGTAAATGCCAAGGACATGCTGAAAATGACAGCTCTGCACTGGGCGACAGAGCACAACCACCGGGACGTGGTCGAGCTGCTCATCAAGTACGGAGCTGATGTCCACGCTTTCAGCAAGTTTGATAAATCAGCTTTTGATATCGCTTTGGACAAGAACAACCCGGAGACCCTGGTAATGCTGCAGGTAGGCTGAGGAGGGGGGAAGCTTGTCAGTAATTCTGACCCACCGCTGTGTCTGTGCGAGAGGGACCCTGCTGTGTGTGATGGGATCGTTCTCTGTTTGCAGAGAGAGCTAGAAATATGGAGGTGGATGAGGTTTGTTGTGTTTCTAGATCAGCCAGTGCCCGCTAGGTTGGTGACGGGGTTTTATTGCCTTGCGTCTCACGCGGTCGGAGTGTAAGTTGCCAAGTTCAGGTGGCAGCTTTGTCACAGCTGTGCCACAGAGAGAAATAATCGATCTCTAAAATGTGTGGAGGATGCTGCGTGCCGTTGCTTACTACGGGAAGAGTGATGGACGCGTGCCTGACCCCGGTCTCTGTCCCAGGAAGCGATGCAGAGCCAGGTGAGCACTCACCCGGAGAGAACGGATCCCATCACCGGCGCCGTGACTCTCACCTCGCCCCTCATTCTCACGCCGGAGGAGGTTCTCAACCTCGCGAGTCTGGTCTCTTCAGGGAATGCCAAAACAACCTCAGGTAAGGGTTTCTGTGACCTTGGGTGGGAAAGTCTTGAGGAAGGTTCCTTAGGGCGCTTACCAGTAGAGGGCAGATGGTCATTTAGTAGAGAAGTGGTGAAATTCAGCCAAACACACCCAGCTTCTGCTTCCTGCCCCTGAGTGTTTCTGCTGTCGGAGGTAACAAAGCCAATTTCTCGCTGATGTAAATAAAGGTGGTTCCACTGGA
Organism: Gallinago undulata; assembly: GCA_026546715.1. Lineage (NCBI taxonomy): Eukaryota > Metazoa > Chordata > Aves > Charadriiformes > Scolopacidae > Gallinago > Gallinago undulata. Next base: position 2,680,389 of record JAOTQQ010000016.1, on the reverse strand, counting down.
AGTGGTGAAGCTCTGCTGAGCTCAGCTGTGGGGCTGTTACCAGGTCTGTTACAAAGCACCAGGGCTTGGGAAAGTGATTTGGGCTGATTGCAACAGAGGAATAATGAGAATTATTGCCCGTGCCAAATCCTGAGCGCAGCAGAGCAGTTGGGGAACCGTTTGCTTTGTTCTTTACTGGCTACAAGAGTTGAATGAGTGTTTTGCTATATATAAATGTTGAATAAGGAAATTGCAGAAATGGTCTGCTTGGTTGGGTACGCAGCTTACTCCTTATTTCTTCTCTCCCACATATTAGATGGAAATAATTAGGTTCCTCATTGTTCTGTCAGCCTTATTTGGGTTGGGAAAACACTTTTATGGCTGAGTGCAGATTCTTTTTGTGTAACTCCACCTTTCATAATAACTGTTGAAGGGAGTATTTCTGTATTTGGGGAAATCCAAACCCAGTGTTTCTTTTCAGTCTCAAGGAGGTTACTAAATACAAGTGTCGTGGAGCTACTTGGCCTCACCCCTCAAACACTTCTGCGTGTGAGTAATTCTTTGGTTAGTGGGACCTTTCACATGCGGGAGCGTTTGCTTATTGGCTGGAGAGTGGGTTTAAAATCCCAAATAGTGACATTTCTGCAGCCCCACCCCACCTTTGATGTGGCAATGGGGCCTGTCCCCTCTCTGGGCTTGTTTTGCCATTTGGTTGCCCCGCGTTCCTTCAGCCCATCCCTGGTTGGGGACGAGCCTTGTCACCTTGTCTTGGCCCCAGCCTTGTAAATCCCCGTCTCTTCCCACACCTCTCCTCGTACGTCCTGCAACGTAATCGCCGTTTTTGGTGCGCAGCGGGGGCTTATTGTCCACGTGTGACTGGACTGAAATACCCTGGGTTTTTCCCCCCGTGGGGCTTCAAGCCTCAGTGGCAGCCGGTCGGTGTGAAAACAGCCGGTGTCTGCTGTTCTGGGCCACGGCAGGAGGTTTTTGTCTCATTTCCCACCAGAGGGCATCAGCGACTGCGCCTTCATTAGAGCAAAAATCCCTGCTTTAACACTTGAAGCTAATAATTTTTTTTCTTACCTCTCCTAAATTCCCTATATCTTGTGTTACTGAAAAAGTTTTAAAATGGGAATAAGTATCTTTAGCTGGGCTGGAGGAATCTGTTTACAAGCAGCTGCAAACAGACGCTAGACCTGTGGTGCTGCCTTGTGCTGAGCCCTCGGCCTTTGGCAAGAATCGTTCTTTGGAAACGAAGTCCCTCGATAACCTTAGTAAAATCAGGAGTTGGTGAGAAAGAGAGAAAACACGTTGCAAGGGTTAAGGCAGGGGAACTTTCGCTGAACTTCCTTTTGTGTGCTTATAATCTGGTTATCTGCACTGGCAACAGAGGTACAGGATCTCTCTTATTTTTTTTAAAGAGGAATTGTGGGTTAAATGCACTGAGTTTGCACCCGTTTAGTTAATTTCCTGTTCCATTCTTATTAAGTCTGCCTTTGAATAGGAACTACTATGGTCAATTGGAGGAAGAAACATTGTTTTTTGGAACTGAGAAAGCTTGTTTATCTCACTCCAATCAATACCCCAGTGCAGCAGCCGTGGTCTTTCCCCTCGCTAACCCTGCGAGGGCAGGAAGAAGGGATCTGTGTGCCCAGTACCTTGAAATCCTGTGATACACGGAGCCAATTTCTGTGTCTGGGCAAAAGGCTTCGTGTTTCTGAAACTGACGCTGAAATAGACTCCACTTGGAGCCTTTCCCAACCGAGGGAGACCTTGGGTGCTGTTGTTTTCTCACGATGGCCAAGGAGTTTAGCATATTCGTTAGGTTTTGCAACTATAAAGATGATGAGGGGACCAAAACATTTCTGAGGAAAGGCTGAGGGACTTGGGGCTTTTGAGTCTGGAGAAGAGAAGGCTGAGGGGGGATGTGATCAACACCTAGAAATCCTTGAAGGGTGGGTGTCAGGAGGATGGGGCCAGGCTTTTTCCAGTGGTGCCCAGTGACAGGACAAGAGGGAACAGGCACAAACTGGAACAGGGGAAGTTCCATCTCAACAGGAGGAGGAACTTCTTTGCTGTGAGGGTGGCAGAGCCCTGGCAGAGGCTGCCCAGAGAGGTGGTGGGGTCTCCTTCTCTGGAGACATCCCAACCCCCCCTGGACACATTCCTGTGGGACCTGCTGTGGGTGCCCCTGCTCTGGCAGGGGGTGGGACTGGGTGATCTCCAGAGGTCACTTCCAGCCCTGTATCATTCTGTGATTCAGGAGCAGATCCCTTCATGTTGGCTGTTCTTGTTTTAGTTGTTGAAGTAACTTCATTTTTATTAACCAGCAGCTCTGACCCTGACATCACAGCACTTGATGTGCTTTAACAGTTATATAAAAAAGAAATAAAAACCAACCAACGCTTCAGAACATGGGTTTACTTTAACATATAAATGTAGATAAATATTTGTTTAAGAAGGAAATTGTCTGAGATGTTTTCTATCCCCAGTTTGCTGGAAAATGTTGGTAGTCAACCGACGCTTGGAGTCTTTTGAGGCCCTGGTAACAACTTCTTGTGGAAAAGTTTGGGTGGTTTTTGTGTCCCAGGGTGGGTTTTTTTGTGATCTTTTATGGTATGTTTGTAGGATGTAATGTTTGACCTTTAATTAACTTCAGATTTAGAAATTTGATAAAGCTCAAGTTTACATAAATGAATTCCAAGGTGGAAGGATTATTTTCCCCAAAGCCCGGCGTTTTTCCGTAGAATCTAGACAGGAGCCATTTGATTTCTTGATGCTGCTGGTGCCTCAGCGCCGGTTCCTTGACCCACGGTGCTCGAGCGTTTTCCTCCGGCGCCTGCCGCGCACGGAGCGGGTCAGGTCCCCTCTGTTTCCTGCGCCGGGAGCAGGAAGCAGCCCAGGCTTTGCCATCCTGATGGCTTTGGGTGAGACATTAAGTCGCACAAAAAGTGTCCCAGGGAGTTGAAGGGGGCCGTGGTCACCCGGCCAAGCTAAACAGCCTCCTCGGGGCGGCTTTGGCCGCGCTCGTCCAGGCTCTGGAGGCACAAAGAGGTTTGGATCCGTTAGGGCTGCAGGAAGGGTCACGGAAGGAAGCTTTGCGGAGCCAGGTCTGCTCCACAGCTGCCTCCAGCTCCAGGCTTTTTAACTTAATGCGCGTGCTTGCGTGTTAGTACTTACTAATTTACACAAAACCCGCTGGTTTTACTCTAGAACTATTGTTTTGCTTCGGTGTAGTGGATTTTATTTCCTTTCCCCTGCTGAGACTGACTGTATTTCCAGATTGTTTTTCACGAGCAGGCATCCCAGGAGTCTCGAGCTGCGTGCGTGAGCTCTTTCACTAGGCTTCAGATTGTATTCAAGGAAGAGAGAAGGAAACGCTGACTTACTTTTTTTTTTTTTTTTTTTTTTTTTTTGGCCCTTGCTTGCTTTCTCAAGGTAAGATGGAGGAAGTAGAGGAAGCGAATTCCATGGATCCTGCCATCCAGCGGGCGGTCGGCGGCGGCGGGCAGCACGTCATCGCCATTGTGACGGACAGGGTGCCCCTCAGCAGCCTGCAAACGGCCAGCCCCCCCGGCGGCCTCGGCCAGCCCTTCATCCTCACCGTGCAGGACGGGCAGCAAGGTGAGGAGGGGCTCAGCTCTGAAGGCAGCCCTCGAGGATTCGCTCCAAACCCAAGAAAATCAGCGTGAACCCTCGCGGAGCCCTGCCAGGTCATGTGGGATCTGGCTTGTGGGCGCTCTGGGGTGAGAGATCCCTGCCTTCTGCGCTCCAGGAGGGGTTGAAACATCAGCGTGACTCACGTCAGCGGCAAAGCTTGCCAGCGACTCGTTTGTAGCCTAGTTCACGCTGCTACGCTGGAATATTTTGGTCTTAAAATCCAAACACCTTGGGTAGAAGGCGGCGGGAGGAGAAATGCCGAGGTGGTCGTTGTCCCCGTGGGATCCAGGCAAAGACAATCCCTGCAATTTGTGGCAAATCTCCCAATCTGGGGATAAATTAATCACCCGATGGAACTGCAGCCTGTTACCTGTAGCAATCACTCCGTCCTTCTCACAAAACTTAATGTTAGGCCAGTAATATCACCTGAAATACACCTTTTCCTCCCATAACTCCAGTTGTATTGCCCAGGGCAATAAAATCTATCAGGTTTACAAGGCAAATGTAAATGGTAAAGCGGGGCAGGGCTCCAGAGCGCTCGTACAGTGAATTTCTCTTTCCTCAAGGGATGTAGTTCATCAGCCTTGTCTGCTGCCGACACTTCTTCCAGCATGTCCTAGGGATACTCCATTATTTGGATTAACGTTGGGGCAGAACAAGAGGATTAGGAGGCAGAGCAGCTCCCCTGTAATGTGCCTGCAGTGCCGCGATGTGGGGTGGGTCACATCAGTTCTGTCTGTTCACGGACTTAACGAGTGAGAAGCAATTTTCTAAAGCCGTTAATGATTCAGAATTATTCCCCAAATTACTACAGGTAATTCCTGGCCGTTCTGAGCCCGAGGAGGACAAAGGCAGGACTGTTTGGGTAGCGCTCCCTTCAGTGGCTCACGCGGGGCCGTTCTCCTCCTTGGCGGGAGGGATTCGTGCCGCTGGTGGCCCGGAGCGAAACCCGTGTTTGCAGATTTAAAACGGGCTTGTTCTCCGGAGCATTTGGAGCTCTTGCGTGCGCTTAAAGCTGATCCCAAGCTAAGCCACTGGGACTGTGTGCTGGGAATTTTCCAGAAGAGCTTTCTATTCCCCTTGCTTAGCCCGTCTGGGCTATTAATTGCCTTCCTGAGTCATCGCAACGATAGTTTTCACCTCGCCTGTTTTCTAAGGTGCCAATCTTTGAGTTGGGATTTCTGTGGTGAAATACTGGAGCGTTTCAGAGGCCTGAGTAACGGAAACGGGAAACTCCGTCCCGAGCTTCTCCCCTCTCTGGGAAGACCTGGGCATTGCCGATCCTCGGCTCTCCTCTCTTTTTCTTCCAAACGGCGCTGATGCACTGACTTCGGAGAAGTCTTTCAGGAAACATCTGTGTGAGATCATGTCTGGCGCTGTATAACTTGTCACCTTTTAATTTTTCAGTTTTAACTGTACCTGCTGGTCAGGTTGCAGAAGAGACTGTTATCGAAGACAGAGATGACGCAGAAGAGGAGGAAAAGCCTCTGGCCAAGAAGCTGAAAGTGGAACAAGACGTAGATGACTCCAAGGAAGACGAGGTAGATATTCCTGCTCGTAGCTTCGATTGCCGTCGTCTCCTGCGTGTTTCTCTGAGGATGTCAGAGCCATCTCAGAATAAAAACCAGCTGCCCCTGGGGACGTTTCTGACACACTCTGCTCGGAGGGGCCCTGCTCCTCCCGCCCGTGCTCCCGTGTTGGTGAACACATGAGGGCCGAGAGCAGCGATGCTCAGTCGAGTGTAGGGCAGGGGGAGAAGAGCCAGGGAAGTCACTCGTTGCTGTGCCTCAGGGTTTTTAGATGAATGGTGGTGGTTTGCTGGGGTTATTTGGGATTTCCCGTGGAAGCACAACGCGTGGGGGCTGGGTGTGAGAAGTCACGGCTCTTCATAAAGCAGCAGGAATGATTGTCCCATCACCCTGTTGGGAGGAAGAAGGTTTTTCTCGATCGCTTCTCAGCTTTTCAGCACTAATTCCTCCTTATTTCTCTCGGGTCTTGGTTACACCCGCTTCCAGCCTTGGAGATGCATCTGCAGGCTCCCCCCCCTTTCCTTCGTGTCACCAGGCCTCCGTGGTGGGCTCTCTCCCTTCTTGTTTCCCCCAGGACGGCGTGGAAAGGGCAGTGCTGGAGCAGCAGTTGCAGGAGGCGAACCGGAAGGCTCAGGAATATCGCAGCCAGCTCCTGAAGAAGGAGCAGGAGGCGGAGGAGTACCGGCTGCGGCTGGCGGCCATGGTGAGGCCGCAGCCCAACGGGGACGAGGTGACGCTGCTCGAAGGGGTCCCCGAGGCCCACCCGCTTGTGGTGACCTCGGAGGACATCAAGGAATCGGTGCTGGCCATGCTGGAAACGGATCAGCCAACGGATATCGCTGTGGAAACTGTTACCTCCTAATCCCTGGTGATTGACTGGGGGTTTGTAAAAGAAAATAACTTTCTTTTTTTTCTCTCTTTTTTTTTTTTTTGGTTAAATAAGGTGCTGTTGGCAAGTGGCACTGGGAGCAGGGGGCTGGTGTCAGAGCCACCCCGTCGCCAGGGGGAGAAGCTTCTCCAGCCACTTAACTCTGCCTCCGCGCCTGCCCAAAGGTGCTTTTGAAGCTTGACCCTGAGAGATTGGAAGCTTTTTAACAAAATCTCAGCCAGCGGGTGACCCGAGGGCTTATCTGGTGACATCGGTACCTGCCGCACTGGGGAGGGGAAGAGAAATCCCACCGGCATGAGCTCTCGGCTGCCTGGAAGCACAGAGGGGCTTCCTACAGCACCCCCAGGCCTTTGCTCCCAGATCCCCACCGACAGGGAGGGTCGTCTCTTGGGGCTCTCCCCCTTTCCAGCCAGAAAGCGAGTCACTGAATTACTCTTTTTCTCACAGAACCACCCATCTTTTTGATGGAGGCAACCATCAATGCCAGAGCCAAGGCCGGGCTGGGTGTCTGAGCCCGGAGCGTTTCACAGGAATACCACGCTCTGGGGGAGCCCTTCCTCGGAGCCCTCAGCTGCCCAAAGGGATGGCCAAAATTCCTCCTCCATTTCCTGATATTTAGTCAAACGTTTGATAGTTCTGCGTTAAGGGGTTGGATACGCAGAGCTCTACATACGGCGGGTGCTGCCGACTTCTCCTGGAGATCCATATGTCACTCTTCTTTTTGACTTCAACAGGTTTTATTTTTGAAGATGCTAAACCCCCTTTTTTTTTTTTTTTTAACAGGCAGCTCATCTCCTTACTGAAATGTTGCTTTTTTCACTCTTTATGGCCCTGCTGAGCAAAGGGATCCATTCCCTACAGCCCAGCGAGGGCTTCAGGGCAGCAGGGGGGGTGGTTGGAGACACCCCCCGTCACCGCGCGGGGCTCTATAGTGAAAGATTATCCAGTCAAGTTTAAAAAAAATACCGTAAATAAGTGAAGTTTAGAAAAACACCATCAGGCGAGGAGCGAGGTACAGCTCTGCGGTTGGCCTGCTCCCTGGGGATATCTCACAGGATAAAAAATCCAGCTTTTCTGGCCCCAAGTCGACGGGTTTGGGATTTTTTTTGTCCTAGTTTTGTAACTGTTGGCAGCGTTTAAGGCAATAACTCAACGTCCTGGTCCCTGCGTTGCATTTTCCCCCTCTTTTCCCAAGCGTGTCCCGTTTTCTCTTGGTTGGGGCGTTGCCTTGAGCGTTTCTTTGCCGATAGATCGGCCCCGTCCTGCTGGCACAGAGGGAGCCAAGGAGGATCCGGACGTACCCGCACGGCTCTGAAGGAATTGCTCACCCCAAGAGGAAACCGCTTTTTTTGTCCTAAAACCCCTCAGTTCCCGGCGAAGGTGGGATGGGCCGAAGGTTCCTGTGACTCTGGAAAGGGAAAGGCTTCCCGACACTCGCTGGGGTTTTGCGAATCCAAGTGCATTTATTTATAACCAATGTAGCTATATTTATAAATAAGACTCTCTTTTTAAATTTTTTTTTTTCTAAAAGATATATCGGAGAAGGCTTTAATAATTATTTTTTATGAATGAATATTTGGAGAGACTCTGGTCCTGGTTATTGATGACTTTGGTGTTTCCTCGCTGTTATTTTTTTGCCCAGAACAGCAACAGTTTGGGTCTGTTTGAACTAAAAATCTGTGCCGGAGCCGGTATTAAAGCAATTCCAGGCAGATTTTTAAGTCCCGGAGGCGTTTACGCCTGTAAAAAGGACACTGTCAGCTTTGGCTTTTGGGTTTTGCCTGAAATTTGTGCTTATTGTTTGTAAATGTGAAGAGCAGGGGCAGCCGTCGGGGACAAAACCGCTGTGTTGTGGCTTCCCCAGCGTCGTCCCCTCCTGCCCCTGAAAAGGGCGGCTTTTGCCAAAAACTCCCTTCAGCCGGGAAACAAACTTCCACTTCACAGGAGGGAAGGAAAAAAAAAAAACAACAACAAAAAATCCTAAATCCGTGTGGCTGAGGGTATCGGGGGTTTGCTTTGTGGAGCTGGAACAAACAACGCTGCCAGTGTCCTTACTGCTGCGCCCCCGGGGGGGGGGGTCACACGGGAGGGTTATTTTTGGCAATAAGGGGTTCTGAACAAAAACGGGGAGAATTTGATCCCCGCCCCGGGTTCAGAAGGAATTCCACCCCCGGCTGCAGCCCTCGGAGCCCAGAGCAGCAGCTCCTGGTGGGTGCCTGCTCCGTAAATCGCCTCCCCCGGGAATTTGGGCCGGATTCCGCCGCGTCAGGGCCTTCCCGACCCCCGCCTTCCCCGGGAGCGCAGGGTTGGGGCAGAAAAAGGCCTTTCCTGGCTCTTTGGGCTGCTCTTAGCGGGGCAAGAAGCTCCGGTTCCCTCCGCTGTCAGCTTGGCATTGCTCCCTGGGAACATCCCAGCTCCCTTCCCGGGAATATCCCAGCTTCCCGGGAAGGCCGGGGGGGTGTTGGGGTTTTCAGGGGAAGGTGTGGTGCTGGAGAGACCCGTTTTGGGTTCGATTAGACCCGTATTTCCCCCTTGTTCCGCCGTAACTGGCTGGAGCTGGTTTCCAGTTATCCCAAATCGGAAGCAGGGCGTAGTAAATCCGACCGGGATGAGCGGAGCTCAGGGGAAACGCCAATTAAATCCCCTCCAAACGATGGCCACGGGCCGGGGGGGTGGTGTGGGGCGGTGTGGGGTGGCTGTCACCCCCCCCGGGCTCTGAGCTGAGCCCCGGGGCCTTCCCTCTCCGGGCAGCTTTTGGGGCCAAATCTGATTATTTCCGTAATCCCCCCTTTATCAGCTTGTTTCCCCGGTGCCAGGCGCCGCAGCGGGTATTTATGGCACCGTGCCACGGGGGCAGGTCCCTTGGGGACCCCGATGGCCCTGGAGGATCCCAGGGGTCACCCCCCCCACACACACCCCTCTTTCCCCTGGGGGTAAACGGTTGGAAACGTGGAAATTTTGACATTTATACATATTTTTGTACTATGCTTCTTAATAAAATGCCACCAGCTCAGGCATTTCCCTCCCTGCCAGTGCCAACCCTGTGGTGTCCCCAGTGCCGCCCTCCCGTGGGGACACCCTGTCCCCAAGCTGGGCTCGGGGTCTGGTGGCACCTTCCCACCCCCCTTGTCCCCCCCCCTCACCCCGGACAGAGCCAGGCGGGCGACCGGCGCGGGGGCAACCACCTCTTTAATTGCCACGAGCCCTGGTCCTACACGGTAGGACGAGCCCAGCTCTGGGAGCCACCGTGTCCCACGCCATTCCTGGTGGCCCCGGGGGACAGTGGCTCCAATGAGCCCCCCCCACCCCAAAGCAGTGAATAAATTAGAAAGGATTAAAAAAAAAAAAATAAAAAAAGCCCTTGAAAATGGGGGATGCGGGGACTTTGTCACCCCCAGCTGGGGGACAAGGTGGCTCAGGGACACAGGGTACACTCATCACCCGACGGGGGGAGATGGGGCCACCTTGGGGACATGGGGACCCTCGTCACCCCTGGGGACAAGGGGACCTTCATCACCCCTGATGGGGCCAACCCGGGGACATGGGGACCCTTGTCACACCAGTTTGGAGACATGGGGACCCTCGTCACCCCAGTGGGGGCCAGCCTGGGGACCCCAATGGCTCAGGGCGCGATGCTGGGAGGTGGGACACTGCCGCCCAGGGCAGGGCATGGCTTGTGTCCCCCCCCCCCCAGGGTGTCCCTGGGGTCAGGGACATCCCCGTGTCCCCAAGGGGTGGGGGGGGGACTGTTCAGGGCTGCCCGGGGGCTGCTGGCACCAGCAGGGGCTTGGGCAGCACCGGGGGCTTCATGGAGAGGGAGCGTTCCAGGGCACCGGGACGGGACCCCCAGGGCGGCCCCCCCGGGGCCCCCAGCGAGTACATGCGGGTGAGCCCCCGGGCTGGGCGGGGGGGTCCGGCCGTCGGCCCCCCCAGCGAGTGTCTCTGGGCCAGGGGCCGCCGGGGCGGGGGGGGGCTGTCGGGGGGCACGTCCACCCGCCGGGTCGCCCCGTCGCGGGGGGCCGGGGGGAGCCCACCCAAGGGGGTCCCCGGCTGCACCCGGTTGGCGAAGGAGCCGGTGGCCGGAGGGGTCACCGGCCACCCCGACCCCCCCGTCCCGTGCAGTCGCTGCAGCATCTCCTCCAGGGTGGTCTTGGGCGGGGGTCCCGGCCCGGGGGGCTGCGGGCACCCTGGGGTGCCCAGGTGGGGGTCCTGGCCACGCCGGGGCTCCGGTGGCCGTTCCCGGGGCGTCTTGGCGGGTGGCTGCGGGGTGGCCTCGGGGGTGGGCAGCTCGGGGGGGTCCCGCAGCCCCCCGGCCCCACTCTGGGGCGGCAGCAGGGGGTAGAGGCGAGGGACGGGCGGCTGGGCCGGGGGCCGCGGGGCGGCGGGGGGCTCCGGGGGTCCCTTGGGGGCGGCGGGGCGGCGGCAGCCCGTGGCCAGTAGCCCGGCGGCCAGTGCCCCCAGGGCGAAGGCGCCCAGGACGCAGCCCACCAGCACCGGCACCGGCACCGTGGCCGCAGCCCCCGGCCCGGCCTGGCGCACCCCTGCGGGAGCAGCCGTCAGCCCCACGCGAGGGGGGGGGTCCCGACCCCCCCAGGGTCCCCCTCCCACCCCTGGGGTCCCCCCTATCCCTGGAGTCCCTCTCCCGTCCCCAGGGTCCCCCCACCCGGGTCTTTCTCCTGTCCCCAGGGACTCTCGTGGTCCTGGGGGTCCTCCCACTCCTGGTCTTGGGGTTCCCCCCCCTTTGGGTCCTTCTCCTGTCCCCGGGGACTTTTCCAGTCCTTGGGGTCCCCCCACCCCAGTCTTTGGGGTCCCTCCTGGTCCCCAGGGTCCTTCTTCCACCTCTGGGGTCCCTCCCCAATCCCTGGGGTCCCTCTCCCACCCCTGGGGTCCCTCCCGGTCCCTGGGGGGACAATGGGGGTGTCACTGACCGTGAGCCAAGTCCCTGTCACTGTCCCCATCCCCGGCAGCTGGTCCATCTGTGAGAGCAGAGTGGGGTCAGGCCAGGCCACCCGTGTCCACTGGGGCCACCTCTGTGTGTGTCCCCCCCCAGTGCCCTCCACCTCCTCCGGTGTCACCCACGCGTCCCAGGGCCACCAGCGTCACCCTGGGACCACCTGCTCCCCTCCCCAGGACCTCATGTCCCCAGAGTTCCAGTGGTGACCCTCTGTCCCCAGATATTCTCAATGGCCCCCGGTCTCCCCCATGTGTCCCCCCAGTGTCCCCCATGTCCCCCCCCCAGTGTCCCCCATGTCTCCCGGTGTCCCCCATGTCCCCCCTTCACCTTGGCAGGTCCCAATGATCCCGGGGGGTTCCTCCATCTCCTGCTCGAAGCCGCTCCTGGGACACACCGGGGGGTACGTCACCCACTGTCCCCAGTGTCCCCCCCCCTCGGCGAGGCAGGGACCCAGGAGCTGGGGGGTGGGGGTGGGGACAGCCCCAGGGAGGGGGGGACACACTTACGGGAGGTCCTCGGAGAAGGGGACGCAGCCCCCGGGGGGCAGCCAGACGCAGTAGGGGTCCCGGGCGGCCAGGCAGCTCCTGGGGGGGGGGGGAGATGGGTGAGAGACCTGCCCTCGCACGTCCCTGTGTCCTCACACGCCCTCGTGCTCTCACACATCTCTGTACCCTTGTGCGCTCTCGTGCCCCCACGCACGCCCCATGCCCACGTGTGTCCCTGCACACTCCTGTGCTCTTGCACAAGACTCCCATGTCCTTGCACACTCCTGTATCCTTGCACGTGTTTGTGCCCTTGCACCCTCCCATGTCCCTGCACGCTCCCATGCCCTTGCACCCTCCCATGCCCTTGCACGTCCCTTGTGCCCTTGCACACTCCTGTGCCCATGCACCCTCCCATGGCCCTGCACACTCCTGTGCCCTTACACATCCCTTGTGCCCTTGCACGTCCCTTGTGCCCTTGCACCCTCCTGTGCCCTTACAACTCCCACACTCTTGCATGCTCCATGCCCTCGCACACTCTTGTGCCCTCGCACACTCCCCTGTATGTTCACCCTCCTGTGCCCTTTCGCACCCTCCCGTGTCCTTGCACCCTACCATGCCTTCGCACACCCTTGTGCCCTTCCACTCTCCCGTGCCCTCGCACACCCTTGTGCCCTCGCACGCCCTTGCACGCCCGCCCTCACCTCCGGCAGGCTCCGTGCCGGGCGCAGCGGCTCAGGGGCAGTCGCACCAGGCACCCGGCGAAGGCCACGAAGAGCTCCTGGCTCGGGGGGTGCAGCTCCAGCCCCAGCACCCGGCTGCCCCCCCGCGGACCCCGGCACCTGCACCCCCCCCCCCAGCACCCATCATCACCGCACCCACGGCCCCACGGCGCCCCATGGCACCCCGCACTCCCCCGCAGCGCCTGCACCCCCCCACAATGAATGCCAGCACCCCCCAGCACCCACTGGCACCCATCAGCCCCCCATGGCACCCCCCCAGCACCCATCAATGCCCCATGGCACCCACATGCCCCCCCCCAGCACCCATAGA